>CM052809.1:73637877-73658048 GCA_028533885.1 Nasua narica | reverse complement strand
ATTTCCCCTTGGTAATCTTAATCACTTCCATGCCTGTGACTGCTACTTTTTCCTAATGACTTCTAATTGCTTGCTTCTAAATGCAGATCTCTCTTTGGGATATCAGATATAAATATATATATTTGCCTACTTTTATGATTGTCTCATAGTCTTTTCAAGTTCATCATAATAAAAAACTCACTCTATTTAGTCACCCAAATATGACCCCATCTTGTATTTTACATTTGAGATGATAAGATCTCCATCTACCCAGTTGATCAAACTCTTCACCAAACCCTTTACTTCCTCATTAACTGTACACAATTTGGTGTTAAATCATTCCTGAAGACATTATCTCATATATATCCCTTGGATATAATCCTCCTTTCTTTCCTTGCTGATATTGACTTCGTCTAGGCCTCAGTGATCTCTGATCTAGATTCTTAGTCATTTACTTATCTTCCTGCTTCCAGTGTCTTTTCTTTCAGTGTCTCAAGTGACCAAGTGAGTTCCATTTCTGAAACTTCTCAATATGTCACTTCTTTGTTTAAGAAATTAAATTGCTTGGGCGCCTGGGTGGCTCAGTTGGTTGAGCAACTGCCTTCGGCTCAGGTCATGATCCCGGAGTCCCGGGATCGAGTCCCATATCGGACTCCCGGCTCTGCGGGAAGTCTGCTTCTCCCTCTGACCTCTCCTCTCATTCTCAGTCTCTCGCTCTCTAATAAATAAATAAAAATCTTAAAAAAAAAAGAAATTAAATTGCTTAGTATATTATAACAGTATCTGTAAACTTTATCTTACTAACTTTACTGCCTACATCTTATACCAAGTTCTAACAACTCCAGTGCTCTGGATTTGCAGTTCTGTCTTGCCAATGGCCATGGGTAGATAAAATATTTAATTTGTATTAAAAAGTAGAACCAAATAATTTAAAAATATTTTGATTTTCTTAAATATAATAATAAACCATTACATGGTAACATAATTGTGTTGTATATTTTATGAAAAGTAACTGTAGTTTCAAAAATATGTAAGAAAAGATAGCATGGATTTTACAAATGTCTTCCACATCTTGTTTTATAGGGAGCCAACTAACTAGATTCTATTTGTTTCTGCATTCAACCTATTGAAATATTTTTTTTGGTTGAAGTATGTGATAAAAACATAGCCTAATACAGATATATAACTGGAAAAAGGAAGGGTTTTTAATAACCTTTTTGGATTATCATGGACATTTTTCTTTGGTATTATATCCAAATCATCCAAATAGCAGTCTCTCAAAGACTAGGTACAATGTGGAATCTGAAACCATATGAATAAACTTTGTATACTCTGTTATATTAAAATTATTTGGTCTGTCTTATACTTCAAGCAGATATTTATATCTCTCAGAAAATATTGGCTCGTTGATACACAACTTTTCCAGTTTTTGATGAGATCTATTACAAAATTGTGTTAGATAAAATTTTCCAAAATTCTATTTGTTTGGAGGCTCAAATTGTATCATTGGAAAAAAAATCATGTCATTTTTTGGTCTCTTTGAAGTGACTGGCTCATTTCATTTATCTTCAAGAAATTTTCTGCCAAAAAAGAAAAGAAAAGAAAAGAAAGGAAATTTTCTACCAAATACCCAACTCTGAATAATTCTAGGTTTTTGATTAGCCACCCTTTTGAGTTAAAATGGAATTTAATGAGTGAGAAAAGTGGCTAGTTCAACTTACAACTCAAACAATTATAAACCTTTTTTCCCGTTGGATACATCAGTGGTACTATGGTATGCATACTTCCAGTTTGTCTTGCAGAATATTAAAAACATGTGTATTGAAGAAGCAAATTTACTCTGCCTCATTAAAGATATTAATTTTTAATAAAAGTTTTTGCATTTGCTACAAGTACCTGATGGTGAAGAATGCAATGACTACTAATATGATTTTGTGCCACTGCCTTGATTCATGTTAAGATATGCAGAAATTTTAATCACCAGTGCCTTGACATGCTATATTGGAACCTGATGCAAAATGAAGTATGTTTGTATTTTTGTGTGTTTTATATGTTTTATATGTTTGAATTGTATGTGTGTATATTTATATATATGTATTTTTAATTGTTGATTTTTTCCAGAATTTTAGTGTAGTTTAAAAATATTGAAAGATTGTGACTTTTTTACCCAGGTCACAATGTAGCTTAGCATGGCTTTATTCTTTATTTACAATTTTATTTTTTATCATCAATTTTTGCATAATTTTGTTTTTTTTTAAATACTGCACTAAAATAATATTTGTCTTGATTCCTAAGCTTTTTCATTTTCCTTTAAATTTTGCATCCAGGACGAGTGTATCACTTGCCCCACCTAAATTTTTACCCTACTAAATCACTATTACTTTGGTAATATTAGTGCAAAGTTAACAGAAAAAAGGCAGATGATGTCTTAGTAGTGTTACAAGCTTAATTTTAACCTTCATAGACCTGAAAGAGTCTCAGTGGTCATCTGAGGGTCTCATTTTAAACACTGCTTCAGGGTGCCTACGTGCCTCAGTTAGTTAAGTGTCTTCCTTCGGCTCAGGTCATGATCCCAGGGGAACCTGTTTCTCCCTTTCCCTCTGCCTGCAGCTCCCCCTGTTTGTGCTCACCCTCTCTCTCTCTCTATCAAATAAATAAATGAATAAATAAAATCTTTAAAAAAAACACTGCTTCAGACTAAAATAATTAAAAAGTCATTTAAAAATAATTTATATTTCAATAATTATTAAATAATTAACCCCCTCACTGCCTCAAGTCCACAAAAAGAAAGCAAAGCATATTGGCTTCGTCACTATTCAGTATAAAGGAATATATTGGTTCTTTGAAAGACCCTCATGTTTAAAAGATTCGTGAAAAGGGACATTGAGTGAGGATATTGAACAAGAGAGTGACAATACTCTCAACATAGGGGGAAAAATGCATGCTCTATCCATTTCTTATAATGAAGTAAACAAAATCTGTAAGCCTATATACTTTTCATATGCAACTCAATCAAGGCCCTTTTCAGAATAACTTTCTAAATTTTGGCCATGACGTAGATAATTATGTATCATAATACATAATACATAAATAATACATAATACATAAATAAATAATACATAATTTTGTGATTTTGTGGTTCAAAATAAGTCTCTGTTGCTCATCATCATCATTAGACTGAGACATTTCTAATTATTTTCAAGATTATAAATGCCTTGAAATTAGGATCATACTTTTTACACGTTGAGATTCCCTACATCATTAAGTATCTTGATCTAAACATAAATGTTTATTAAATTGAATTGACTGCATAAGCTGAAGGTTTACCAGCCAGGGTGATGTGATTTTATTTTCAAGCCCTAAGAAGATAAAATTTATTAAACTAAAAAGACAGTTTATTTCTCACGTAACAGTAAATTCACATGGAACTCTAGAAACTTGAAAAATTATTTTCAAACATCTATCATGACTAAGAAAAAAAAGCTCTTAGCAAGAAAAACAAGTTTACATAGCTACTAAAGTTATCTCTTAATCTTAGGTGATTAACTTTGTATGTGCATGAACTATGTATTATCATCTTTTAAAAAATAAAGAACTTGTATGAATTAAATTTTAGAGCAGGGCAATTAGAGATACCCTTCAAAATTCTGAATTTTCTTTATTACAAATATTTGTTTAATGGTTTACCCTTTATTCATAACATTAGAGGAAGGAAAGAGTTTATGATAATTCTCTTGCTATGTATGGTAGCTTTGTGTAATATATGAAATTAAGAAGTTGAAGTAGGCCACATTACCAGAGTAGATAGAAAAACAATTTTCCTAGTTAAAATTAATGTAGAAGTTATTATTAGACTGATTTGTAGGTCATGTGTTAAGCAAGAAATATCAGTGAACAGTAAGGTGAGTGCTGGAATCTAGGAATCATAGGACTATAGCATATAATGTAAATAAGAATTTGCATTTATTAGGTGTCATAGGTGTTCAGTGTTGACACTAAAAGTAAGAAATATTTTAGTAACTGTGATAGGGGTAGGGCTGAACAGTTTTAATCACTCTCTGATTACCAACTGACAACAATAAAACCGTGTTTTTGTTCTAGGAAATGTTTTCTAGTAATTTATTCCATTCATCCTACCTCAAGAGGTAACAGTCTTACTGTTGGATGGAAACAGAAAGACTAAGAGCTTCACATAAACTAGAAAGCCAGAGGATTTATAAACTGACATTTTATTCCATAGAGATTTTTATGTAGACTCACTGCATTGCTTAGTAAGGAAAATTCTTTCAGCTCACAAAAGGATTTAGACTGAAAAGTTCAAAAACTGGGCATTTTTTAAGTGTTTCTACTTCCTGAAGTGTTCAGCTTTATGAAACTAAATCAGGGTTAGGGTGGAATGAAAGTTCCTCTTTAACAAGATAAATGCAATCAGTTTAATGACTCTTCTTGGAGACAAGGATGAGATGGAATAAGTTATTTGTTCATTATGCTAATTAAAAAAGGGGATCGCAACTCTATGAAAACAAAACTGATTAAAGCATATCCAGTTTGTCTCCTTAGAGTTGGGAAGCACAAAATCCACACATAGTGTGCAAGCCATGGATATCGATTGGAGTCTGCACATAATTTTTTCCTTTTTTTACATGTGGTGAATGTGGTTTTTGGTTCTTACCTATGATTGTTTGATATATTAAACACATATGGAAAATAGAAATTCAAGAAGAAGGAAATCATTGAGCAAGCCAGAAGGAAACTCTTACTATTCCATTACAATTAAGCAGCACATAAACTAAGGCATATATATATATATATATATATATATATATATATATATATATATAAAATCCTAATGGCTTTCTTTTGTGAAACTGCTAAGAAGTCCAGTTGAAACAGTGTTCGTAATATATAATGCTGGCTTGGCAACAGAGAAAAATGTTTTCACCAGCTTTTTTCCATTAGCCAGTCAGAGGGAGCTTACAGGGATATAAGAGTTTTAATCATCATTTAACAGCTCTTTTTGATCCACCCCATATCCTTAGTGAGGGCTGGAAAGTGTTTCTCTTGCACTCATAGTTTCAGTTGATAACAAAAGTTCTAGTATAAATGAATATGCATGACATTGAACTCTGAGCTGCTGAAAAGAAAATTGAAAGTTTATTTCTGAATGGGGTTAAATGTGGATCAACTTCTTTCCTAAGAGTCAAGAGATCAAATGGACTAAACTTTGGAATTAATTCCTTGTGAAAAGTAATATGCCATATTAGAATAAAATGACTACATTTTCCAAACATTTTTATATGATGACGTTTATTTCAAGTCATAAATACAGAACTGATGAAAACTCTGGAAATCTTGCAAGTCCTCCCCCTTTTTAATAGTTTGATGGAAGTGATATGTATTTATTAAGTAAATTTAGTACTTCCCACTGGCATTTTACCAGATTTTATATAACTTAATTTTTTTTTCTGAGCAGATAGAAAACAGTTCACATTTCATGCTATTTTAATAAGTTCTTTTAGTGTTAAGACTTTGCTTAACCATGTGTTTCTTTGTGTAGTTTTATTCAGCATGTATAGACAGAATCAGTTACATTCCGTATGAACTTAAAATGCTCTTTCCATTTTTGATTGTAAGCCTAGTGGGAAGACCACTGGTATCTCAAATTCCAAAATAGTAAATGATATCAACAAAGTAACAACAAATAAATAAAAATACTGACCAATATTGATTAGATTTCTTTATACCCTTGAACATGATGAATACTGGTTTTACCCATATTTTTAAGATAATGTGATACAATAATGAGAAAAGAAGATAAAAGAGATAGTAGGAGACATCGATTTCTGAAGAGATTGGAACTTGAATTGGATAGAATAACATTAAACAAGATTTTTGAAAATGAAGTTATAATAGCATTTGTGTGTGTGTGTGTGTATTTATATATATAGTATATAATAGCAATAGTATTATAGCACCTTGCAATTCTAAATCTCTTGGGACTGCACACTGCTGTTTAAGACTCCAAAAGTGAAAATAAAAAATCCATTAAAAAGAAGTTTATGTGATATGGTGAGTAGAAGCATGGAAGTCAAAGTCAAAAGATTTGAGTTCTCAAACTAATACTTACCAACCTCGGGACATTGAATAAGTCATTATTTCTCTGACCATATTTCCATCTAAGTAAAGCAGAATAATAACCAAACTCTTTCTAACTCATGGTGTTATCTAGGGACAATTTATGGCAGGATATGGTCTGCTAACTCGCTGCACAGGAGTCCCTTGGATACCTATTAAACGGATTCTGGGGCCCAAAGATGACTCATATAATTAACATATAGGGATACACACTGAGAATCTGATTTTTAGCAAGTTCCCCACCTGAAGTTTGAATTGTGATTTGCAATATAATTTCCAAGGAATGTGCAAATTAATAGTTCTATATATTGTTTGTATTTTTGTTTTAGTAGAGATGTTACATATGTACTTTTAGAGCTCTTATTTTTCTTTAAAAAAGGTGTACCTATTAAAATATTAGTCCTTTACCAACCTTAGTGAAAAAGCAACACTCTTCAATCTTGATCTCTATCTACATAAGGAGTATCCTTACTCTGTTATTGTTATTATTGTTGTTCTTATAATTCCTATTTGGCTTTGCCACATGAGGGAAGTAGCACACACTATGAATCTTGAAAAACAAATATTTTAGTATTTGAGCCGCTCAAGAGCATTTTGGTTTTAGTATAATTATTCTCAAAGTGTGGACCCAGAACCAGCATTATCATCTTCACCTGGGCACTTGCTAGAATCAGAAAACATGGAGCAGCACCTAGCAAACTCTGTTTTTATAAGCCTTCAAAGTGATTGGGATGCATGCTAAATTATGGGAGTCACTGCTCTAGGATAATTGGACTAAAGACTAGTGTTAATAGAATAATTTCACTCATCCCTCAGGATATGTCCTACATTAAGCCTGGCTGATCTTCAGTGGGAAAAAGAAGCATATGCTATTTAACACAGGTTCACACATTCTATTTATCTTTTCTTAATTCAGGGTAATTGTGGTAGGACCAGTACTGTTTTTCACAACTTATCCTATTATCAGGCCCCTCCATTTATGTCTCCTCAAAGGTAGCCCAGAGAGTCCTCTAATTCTTATATTTGAGGATAGACTTTAAGACAACTCCTGATAACCCTTAAAGATAAAATTTCTGGCAGGAGGTATCTGGTTCTTTTAGAACAAGCCTTGATCTTTTCTCTATACCTAATTGTACTGAAAGATTAGTTATCTTTTCTCTTCTACTGGGAACAGAGATAAGGAAACTGGAGTTTATTTTCAGCTGGAAGCCCACGGGGGAATGAAAGTTATGCAAATGGTATGCTGAGAATTCTAACACCATTTGAGATCTACATCTAAAATATAAAGCAAATTCTATGTGGCCAATTTTTATCCAGTCTCTTATATTCATAATTTGGGAGAGGTAATCTATAAGAAATTAATTTTCTTCCATCTGTTTTCTACGAGGCTTATGATGGGAAAACATCTATGCTATTATGAAAATTTATAAAAGAAAATAATTTGATTTTTTATAATAAGGATGACATATTCTAGGCCTCTGTTCACTTTGGTATGCATACCAAAGAGCAGTGCTTGTAACACTGATTTTATTTAGTACACTGAAAAAACTTTCTCTGAAATGCACGAGTGAGAGAGGCTGGCATTCTGTAACCTTTCTTCCTTTCCTTTTCCTTTTTCCCTTTTCCTTTCCTTCTCTTCCCTTCCCTTCTGTTCCCTTTTTCCTCTTTCCTCCTTTCTGCCACTGGTTCTGTTTTTCTAAACTCTCCTGTTCTTCATGGGGCTACTGCTTCAAAATACCTGGTTTCTCCTCATCAACAGTATCTACTTGTACTCTTTCTGGTTGGCTTGGCTAGGTATTCAGGAAACTTCATAGTTTTAATCACTCTCAAAAGCATCACCAGCAGCTCTGGAATCTCTAAACACGTAGTTAAGATAGGAGAAAAGGAGAATACAGATTGATAAAATGTGATACCGCTGTCATGGGTACAACTGACTAGTACAGGACAGACCCATCATCCAGGACCAATAGAGTTTTCTGTTTTGGAAATTAAAAAAGAAAGATACTCAACTCATAATCTAATGTATCTGTGGAATGGAACAGATACAAACTTGGAAGCTGGGGTCAGTTGTGTCTGACTATGTAGAATGGGAATCATAAAACTTTGTTCTTGAAAAAGTGACAGAAGAGTGGAAAACAAACAAACAAACAAACAAACCAGAGAGTTGCAGGGAACAGAAATGGGGAGAAAGAATCTTTTAGTTCTGGTTCTGATTTATTCCTGATGTTAGGATTTACTCCTGTGTGAGGGTCTGAGAAATAACATTTAAATAAATTTCCTCTTTGTGATAAGCTAACTCAGTAGGATTCTATTTCAAACAAAAAAACCTGGATCAGTATAATGCTGTCTTTGAGTTTCTTACTGCAAATGCAGCTAATTTGGTTTTCATGAACTAGGGTGAGAAACCTAAAGAACATGTCTCACATTTTTGTGAGTTCGGAGTTCAAAACATTAATAAAAATTCAAAGTTTTGGAACTACAGCCCTTCTTTTTGAAGGAGTTTATGTATATTCTTTATAAATATAATCGATCTGTTTATATGTTTAATTTAATAAAATTAAATGTTACATAAGTAATATTCTTGTTCACTATAATTTAAAATCACGTTTCTTTTAAACATGTTTATGGTTTATAAAGTTAATTATAATTTTAGGTAATTGTCATATATTGTATCTAAGAGTAAATATATGAGATGCATGATGTAATATATTCCTTCTCATAGGTATATACATTATTGGATACTTTTATTCAGATCCACAATTATAGGAGAACTAATTCATTTCATAAATAATGTTAGTTAGCATCTTCATCTCTTAATATACATCTACATGTTCAAAATCATCTGAAAAAGAATACTATCAAAGTCAGACAGAAGAAAAATAATATATTCTATTTTAGCATAAACTGAATACCTCAAATTTAATATTCAAAATTTAAAAAATAATGTTAAAAATTAAAAACAGGCAAAGACACATTTGAATTTTGCTGCAATTTCCAGAATGAAATAAAATTTTAAGTCCTATATTGTGGATAACGAAAAATGTATTAAGTAAATCCACATAGAATTTTTGTTCTTAAGATAATCGTAGATCTGAGATTATGTGAATTTATAACAGAAGAAATTATAAGAAAAAAAAATCCTGAAAGTTTTGTTAGGCACCGGTTCCAAGACACTTTTCTGAGATCACATTTCCCTTCTCAAATAGGACTTTTTATGGTTCTTCCTCCAAATTGCAGTCATGTGGTTTATTAAACTAGGCACAAAACTTGTTATTTATTTGTGTCTCATTTCCCTGATTTTTTTACCGTTGACTTTAGTCTTGGATTTCTAGATTTCCCATGTGTTTCTGGATAATGACGTTGTTTTAGATAGATTTATCATTTCTACCTAGGAATTTCTGATTAGGAAAGGAGGGGAATCAGCATTTAGTAATGCCTTATTGAGTACCAGTCAACTTATATGGATTATTCAATTATGTTAGCTGTATAAGATATTCTCATAAATTTACCTCTTAAGATTGAGATTTTCCTCCAAGTAAATGAAACTCAGAGCAACTGGAAAACTTGCTGAAGAATTCAGAGCTTTGAAGAATTAAAGCCAGAGTTTCAATCACAAACCTGTGCTCTTTCTAATACATCTGTTACCTGCTTCAAGTAAACAGTAATGTGTGAATACATGGAACTTTATTTCATATCACTGAGTGAATAGTTTGATACAAGCATTTGTTTGGTAGTATAGACCAACTTTTATATTTTGAAACCTTTTTATTTTGGCCAAGTCAAAGTTTGCACATTTGTTGAAGTCAAAGGGGGATTTGTCAGAGAAGAGATGGCCCTGCCTCGCCTCATTAATTGTATGAGTGTTAATTATAGAACTTTTGATTCCATAGCAAATTGGTTTGGTAGATTTTTTAAGATGCTCTAAGATATATATTTGCTTTTCTCTTACAAACACAAGGAATAGGTCTAAGGCATAAAATTAGCCTTAACTCATTTATTTTGCCCTTCAGCAGGCATTGTAATTTTCTACTTGAGAGTTGAAGTGTTCAGTATATATAATCTGTATTTAGAAAAGATAGCCTTTGGGGTTGTATGTTTCACATTTCACTCAATTTGATTACCTGAGAGAAAAATAATCAATTATTTTAAGGAGATCATTAAATTTTAGATTTGAGCTAAGATATGAATTATATATATATTTTATATATTAATGAATAGAAAGTAATGAATTATATATATATTTTATATATTAATGAATAGAAAGTAATGAATTCTACACTGTTGAATAAACATACTTTTTTTTTTTAAACATTTTATTTATTTATTTGACACAGAGAGAGAGATCACAAGGAGGCAGAGAGGCAGGCAGAGAGAGAGGGGGAAGCAGGCTCCCCACTGAGCAGAGAGCCCGATGTGGGGCTCGATCCCAGGACCCTGAGATCATGACCTGGGCCTAAGGCAGAGGCTTTAACCCACTGAGCCACCCAGGCCCCTCTGAATAAACATACTTTTATTCAGAACAAGGTAACCACAATAGCCAGAATTTGCTGACATCTAGTTTCTCAACCATGTCACAATAAAAAAGATATGCAGAAAAGGCAATTTTTAGTTTGGAATTTCCTAAGACAAAGTAATAGCTCCCTTTTGAAACTTTATTTGGGTTGCCCAGAAGACCTGTTTTTGTGTTGGCTGCTTGCCGGCTGTATGGGAAATTTCTTCCTGTATGCTCAAGTCTTACAAGGGCATAGAGTCCAGGAACGCATCATGCCATGAAAGTGCTGTAGTCCACTGAAAATTGAGGGCCAATGAGAGATTAATACATCTTGGCAAATGTTTTGAAAGAATATTTTTTTGATTATTTGACCTTTCTGATCTAAATGGTTTTGAGGGAGAACTGAGCACAAGCACATAATATGGATGAAAATGGCTCCCTCCTAGTTAAACTCCAGATAACAGAAAGGAAAGGAGAGCAAAGGAAAAGGGAAAGGGTAAATGGAAGAAAGATAGTAAGAAAAAGAGCATACACAGGTCAGTTGGTCAGTCCAGAATAACTAGAAAATTTTGTGTCTTGACATATATTGCTAACTTGGATTACTAGCAGCAGTCCAACGAATCCTTTGTACCTTAACTTTCAAATAATTTTCATCTTTTATGATACTTTGGGTTCCCTTTCACTTCGATTCTCAGTCTTTGCTCTCTTCTTATGGTACAGGCAAGTATGATTCTGGTACAACTTTGTTTCAGGTTTTTATTCTTCATAAGTTTCAGTGCATTGAGAATCTTGGACTGAACAACTAGAAGTTTGAAGGGACAGAAATGTTAGCATTTCTTTTCCATACAGCACCAGGCAGTTGGCTCCTCAGGCTCACACTCAAACAGTTCACCTATCTAGGTGTCCCTAAATTTCAGTAAAAGCCACACATTACGTTGAACAGTTGAAACTTACTCTTTGGAAAGTAGAATGATGCACATACGTTTTCCATTCGTAATATCCAAAAATATATAGCACATTTATCTCATGCTGTCTTTTAAGTCGTCTCTTGCTGCTTCAATACAAATGAATGATACTTATGTACCTACACAGAATGGAAAGTATTATTGATTATTTTGAGTTACTTTTAGGGCAAAAGCAATTTCTCTTTATGTGTTGTATCTCTTTGTTTTGTTTCATTTTCTGGATGACTTACAGATTTTTTTTTCCTAGTTAGGCTAACTTTTAATGACATCCCATATTTATATATATAGTCAAGCCTTTCAAAAAACATACATTTCCATAATCACTTTTGTCAAATGCAACACAAGCCTATGTCTTTGACTCATATCTTTGCACTCGAGCCTCATATCTTTCACTCATAGCTTTCTCTTTGTAGTGGTATCCAAAAGTTAACAAGGACTAGACAAAATGTCTTTTAGCTTTAAGATCAATGATCTATATTGGTAAAATCTAAAACCTAACATGAGTCATTGAAACATCAGTTCCTCTTTGAAAAAGGTGAATGAAACTATTTCTGTTTAGTTAGGAATAGCAATAGCAAAGAGATCAGTTGGGTTCTATCTTAGGAGAGAGCAGAAGGGCCACTTGGCCTACACTGTTGGAAGCAGTATGTAAATGCTCGTGTTTAGATTGAAACCTAGATATCTATCTATATCTATATTATGAACAATTATATTCTGCCACCTCAGGGTACTACTGTAAGCACTCTGGGCCATATTTTTTTGCTTTGGATTCTGCATGACTAGTGGTGTTTATTAATTTCCATTTCTGGTTTTTGAAAACTGACGGTAATTCTAGAAGTGATGTACCATTTATGTGAGAGAGAGGAAGCAGTGTTGTAGGAATATATTGTCATAATATAGTGCTATATAACAATACCACCTCAGAATTCAGTGATAATAAGCATTTGTCATTTTACACGCAAGCATACAAGCTTGCTGGGCCATGTTTCTGTTTGGTTCTCACCCACATGAGTACCTGTTAGCCATGAAGCTTTGCTGAAATTTGCTAGGCTCTTTCCAGTTTCTGAATTTTCAGCTGGGACAACTAGACTGGATTGGATCTGCTCCGTATGTTCCCGCTGGTGGTGTAGATCAGGAATCCACAAGAAGAAAAAGAAGACAGAAAGCAATGAAGGTTATTAGACCTAATTTTGAGACAGGAACATCATCACTTTCACCACTCTATTAACAAAGCAAGTCAGAAGTCTATCTCTGAGTCATTGTGTAGAGAAATAGATTGCTCTTGTAGAATCAGTTCATTGTGGATATAGCAAGAGACATGGAGAATTGGGCTATTTTTTCAATAAATATACTGCAAGGAATTCTGCATATACTTTAAAAGATGAAAAAAAAGTTCCTTATAAATTTTCAGTCCTCATTTACAATCTTTGCAGTTTTTTTCTATGATCTTATCAGTAGACTGGGAAATTACTTGAAATTAATTCCAGTTATCTAAATAAGAAATTTCAACTAAATTTTCTATTGTTCTTAAAAATAGAATGTTTGTATACTGATGTGACCAGATGAATAACATTAAAGTTACATCTTTGTGTTTTAAATTTAACATTAAACTATATAACCAAAAAATAAAAAAAAAAACAACACTGTATAACCACTGATCTCCTAAAACAGTGAACTCAGCAACTTGGTGTTATGCTCTAGGAATCCCTCTTTAGAACACATATCAATGTAGCAAAACATTGTTTTTATTTAACAAAATTAAAACAAAACAAAATTGTTTTAATTAACAAAATGCCAGGTCCATATGTTGCCCACATCCTCATTGAAACTCCTGTTGACATCAACAGGAATATTTTACACAGCATATGGCCTTAATAGGTAACAATTTTTATTTTGAATAATTATTTTAACTCCCAAACAATACAGGCTTTTAATTATAATTTTACTTTTTCCTTCAGTTACTGTTCTTAGACCTTAGGGTCTTAGGTTTATTAGCAAAAACATTGGAAGACGTTTTAAAAGCCCATTAATTTAGACAGAGGACAGTTTTGCAATGCAATGTATTAAAATAAAATATTATGCAAAGGTAATAGTTGATAAAACATTTGCATTAATTATAGAAGTAAAATCAATTTCCTGTAATTTAAGTCATTCACTCTAACTTTTCTGGTTTTTATTCGTGCTTGCTATTTGAGGAAGAAAAAAAGGTGAAATTTGAACAACTGAGTTTTTCACAAGTTTTATCTGAAAGTAAAATGGGCAAATATTTACATTATAAACAATTATGCTTTATTTTACTAAAATAAATTTTAGTGGACTAATACTATCCAAGAATGAACAACAAAAAAATAGAGTTCAAGAGCACAAACATTAGAGTCTGACAGAAATAGGTATTAATTCAAACTCTGCAATCGAGTGAGCTGGATAGCTGTAAGGTTTCTTACCAAAGTCACAGCATTCTTATCTGTGAAACAGGAATAACAGTGATTTCATATGTAGATGACATGGGGATTAAATGAATGCTTGCATGAAAAAGATTTTACTTAATACCTGACAAAAAAATCACCTAAAAATAAGAAAATATATACTAAATAAACTGAATTTTTTATGTCTTGTACTATTTTTGTCATTACTGGTGGTAAAATTCTAGTACACTTTTACTTTCTTTTTCATGTCTTCTACCTTCTTTCCGATTCCTCTTCTTTCTTCTTTTTTTTTTTTTTTAAAGATTTTATTTATTTATTTCACAGAGAGAGAAATCACAAGTAGACAGAGAGGCAGGCAGAGAGAGAGGGGAAAGCAGGCTCCCTGCTGAGCGGAGAGCCCAATGCAGGGCTCAATCCCAGGACCCTGAGATCATGACCTGAGCTGAAGGCAGAGGCTTAACCACTGAGCCACTCAGGTGTCCCCCCCCTTTTTTTTTCTCGTCTTTCTTCTAATATTAATATTAGAAAATATGATTATTGCAGATGTAATAAAACTAATTGTAATAAAACTAACTGCTTATTTTTAATTTTTTCTCTTCAAGTAAACAGATGTGTTAAGATTACAGATTTAGTTAGCATTGCATTTGCTAACTTGAGATGTTTTATTCTTACTTTCTTTATTTTGGTTGTAGATCTTTCACATAAGGCTTTTCATAAACCATAGGCATCAACTTACTCCAGAGAATCACATATATGAACTAGCAAGAAATTCACTCTCAGTTTTGCAAATTAAAAGAGCCCTTTAGTGAGGTGGGAAATGAAGATGACATATAGGACTGATTTCCTATTAAGTTTTCATCAGTAAAATATTGGACTACTGAAAACTAAGTAATATGTGGTTCATGATAATAAAGAGGACAGCAAGTGAGTTAATTAAATATACACAGTAAATTTTCCTTTTTCAAAAGGAAGTCTATAAATATAAGAAATAATTTTGTTTTATATGTATTATTTCCATTTCCCTAAAATAATAAATTTCCTTAAAATGTATTTTTTAAACTATCACAGGTGAAATGCTTCAGAATAATTTAGGAAAAAAGGATTTTCATTTTCAGTGGTCATCACTTTTCTTTTTTAGCATATGTAAGAGGAAAAGAAATGCTACATCACATATTTTGTGGAAAGAAATGTTTATAAATATAAAATATGTTTATGGACTGAGTCCAGATAAGTAGATAATACTACTCACCTGGGACATGGAAAAAAAGCTTGACTCATAAAAATAAATTTCTAAGTCTGTTATAATATTATTAGAGTATTTAGACTGGTTGAAATTTGAGTTTTGCTAATTGACTTTTTTTAGCTAATTGACTAAGTCTGGTATGGAAATAGATTTCGAAGCAGTTTATCATTCTTGCTTTATGCAAATATGCCAATTGGTAATTCATTCCTTACCAATTGGTAAGCTTGAAGTTCACACTGATATTTGGAAGCAATCATGGTGGGGTATGTGTTTGTGGGCATAGTTGTACAAGATAGTGGGGAGTGATGGAGGAAGGGAAGTGTATAAGGGAAGTGCCAGTTTCCAATTCATTTAAATGGAGTGGAGTGGAGAGATTTCAGACAAATATCCTACTAGTACTCTCTCTGCATGCCTAATGAATTAGGAATGTAGTTCTCATAGCACAAAACTACCCGGGGAACCAAAAACTCTACCTATTTTTCCCCAAATCACTAATACTTCTGATAGTGAATATTAATTTTATATCATACTGTGATTTTTAACCTCTGGAAAATTGTGAACAAGACCTTTTGTGGTTCTTTTAAGCATACTATTGTTGTTTTTTTTTTAAGTTATGACTAGAAGAATTTTAAAATAAATGTCAGGACTTTGTTGTGTTTGTAATGAAGGTTTAAAGTATATAGATGTATATTTATACATCACATAATTACAGATCCCCTCCTACAGCTAATCATGCATGCATTTCCATTACACTCAAAGCTTCCATTCCTTAATCAAGCATTCTGTGATTATGCAAATTTGAAAGATAATGAGGTACATCCTATAACAGATAGCAAATCAGTGTTGTTAACTAAGTCCTGAAAAATGAGAAAATTGACTCTTTTGGACCTGAAAATCTTAGGGAACTTCCATAATTAGTGGATTATTCACATAGAGGAAAGTGGCACATTGTCATATATTTTATTGGTTTTCTCTTTGCATTTATTTGGTTGTTTTCTTTCCTTATTCTCAGTGACTAAATATTCCCAAAATTTCTGGTCACATACAGCAATCAAAAAAATTGTGAAGTACCTAGAAGAGGACTTCAATCTAGATACATACTTGGCATGTCTCTTGCCTGTTGCTAGTTCAGAATTGTTTTAAGGATTCACTTTCCATGGATCATTTGCCTAATGAAAGTGTGATACTTTTAAGTCAATGGTAGAATTTAAGGTTGTAGTATTTTCTCAGCCAGGGCATATTTGACAGCAGAATGTTTTCAGACATCAAGCAAATAACTGCTTGATGTTATTTGCTTTTTTCATAATTGGCATTTTCTTATACCACTATCGATCCATTTCATGTACCTTTGCTTTAATCATTGCAATGGACTATGTAGTGGTTATTTGGAAATTGAAGTGCATTTTTGTTGAAAATTTTAATTTCTTTCCCTTTTCAGAAAGGAACACATAGCTTGGGAGGGGTTAAAGCAAAATGTTAATGCTTTGTTTTATTCCACTATTTCTTTTAACAGGTCTTCATTAGGGATGGGTTAGTAAATATTTTGTCTTCAAAAGCCAGGAAAGCATCACAATATAAACCATATTTCCTGGAAGATATAGGAAGCGAAGAGTGATTACAGATTATTTTAAGAGCACAATAGGTATTCAACAATGTAGTGTGGCTTAGAATTAATAGGAGGCCTTCCCATCGTAGTACATTTTCTCTAGCTGTATGTGATGGGACCTGAAATATTAGTTACTCTTTCAGTTCTGTAGAGACAGACCCAATAAGCAAATCATGCTTAAGGTTCCTAATAGTTAAAATTGTAGTGGCATCTGGGTGCTCAGTTGGTTGAGTGTCCAAGTCTTGGTTTTCCCGCAGGTCATGATCTCAAGATCATGATATCAAGTCCCATATGAGCTCTATGCTCAGCTTGGAGTCAGCTTGAGATTCTTTGTCTCTGCCTCTGTGTGCCCCCTCCCCCCATACTTATACTCTTTCTCTAAAATAAATAAGTAAAATCTTACAAAAAAATTGTAAGGGGCGCCTGGGTGGTTCAGTTGCTTAAGTATCCAACTCTTCTTTCACCTCAGATCTTGATCTCAGGGTCCTGGTATCGAGCCCAACCCGCCCCCAGTCTGACTCCATGCTCAGTCCATTCTACCCCCTCCCCACACTCTATCTCCTTCTCTCAAATAAATAAATAAAACTTGAAAAAATAAAATTGTAACACATTTGATTTCATTATATATACGTTTTAAATAATAAAAAAACAATACTCTTCTTCAAAGTAATATTAAATGAGCAAAATAAGTCAAACAGAAAGACAATTATCATATGATCTCTGATATGAAGAATTTTAGAGGCAGGGTGGGGGATTGGGGGGTGTGTTGGGGGGGAATGAAACAAGACGGGATTGGGAAAGAGACAAACCATAAGAGACTCCTAAACTCACGAAACAAACTGAGGGCTGCTGGGGGGTTCAGGGGGTAGGGATAGGGTGGCTGGGTTATAGACATTGGGGAGGATATATGCTATGGTAAGTGCTGTGAAATGTGTAAGCCTGATGATTCACAGACATGTACCACTGGGGCAAATAATACATTATATGTTAACAATAGATAGATAGATAGATAGATAGATAGATAGATAGATAGATAGATAGAGATATAGGTCCTGCTCTTAAAAGGGGAGTGCAAAAACAACCTGCAGCTGTCCACAAGAGAAGCAGTATTTTAGAAGATAAAATCAGATTCTCCCAAAAGTCTATTTCATTGGCCTCAAGATAATAATTGAAAAAACTAATATTAGAAGAAATTGTGTTTTTTTTTATGGAAGAGCTGTATTTCAGATAGATGAAAAGTTGAAAGTATGAGAATGATATCCTAGTGCGGGTAGTTGTGGTATTTATTTGTTAAGTTGAATCTTTCAAATATATTACACTTTGTTGATTCTTTGCATCAGATACTTGCATTTGAAGAGGCCCACATGATTTACTTCTCTAAAATTCCCATTTTCTCTCTTCAGCAGTCTCTGTATCTCTTTATCATAAGAAAGTTTATTTTATGTTTCAGAGTCTTTTTGATCACTGTTAGTGTTCCATTACATTTTACCATTTTATCCTGGGGTAATATTTGAAGATTCTTTTTTTTTTTTTAAAAATATCATTTATTTGACAGAGAGAGAGATCACAAGCAGGCAGAAAGAGAGGGGAATGCAAGCTCCCTGCTGAGCAGAGAGCCCGATGGGTGTGGGGCTTGATCCCAGGACCCTGAAATCATGACCTGAGCTGAAGGCAGAGGCTTAAACCACTGAGCCACCTAGACACCCTATATTTGAATATTCTTATTCAAGATATTTTTATTTTACAAAAGTGTTTCTTGCCATTGAACAAATGTATTTCCCTCCCAGTCAGGAGGTAGTAGATAGAACCTAAAGTAAAGAAGTCAAAGTGTTGAAGAGACATTTTAGCTTATAGTTGATACTTTGATTTGAGATAAAACAGTTTTGAGATGAATACTGTGTATAGACATACATGTATTGGATTTCCAAAGACTCCATTTGGAATATAATGCTAGAATCTGGATCACTGGAAGATAGATTTAATGCTAACAAATTTTAGATTATGAATAATGCAATTTAAGCCTGGGGCATGAGAACTGTGAAAAATATAATTCTAGGTATGTTGAGGGTAAAGACAGTATCAGATGCTAGTTCCCTGCTTGCCTTTTTAGAGGCCTGGCAGGAGACCAGCTTCAAAATGGGAAAGCCACAGGTTAAAGCTTACATTTTAATGAATATATACTTAAAGCAGAAATGGATCCTTATCTACTAGTAAGGATTATTATAAAATGGCAAATTTTAATGCTTTTTATACAGTTTTTTAATGAGCATCTACTATAATATATAGAAACAAAATAATGTCCTCTCCTGTCCCAGAACTTACTTATAGAGAGAATGGGGGGCCGAGGTTAAGAGTTTTCTTTTTAAAAAATTTTTTAAAAATTAATTTTTAAATATTCACTATTTATAATTTTCCCCCAAATACTTTTATTTTTTCAGTGTTACAAAGATGAATTGTTCATGCACCACATCCAGTGCTCCATGCACTATGCGCCCTCCTCAATACCCACCAACAGGCTCGCCCAACCCCCCACCCTCTCCCCTCCAAAACCCTCAGTTTGTTGCTCAGAGTCCACAGTCTCTCATGGTTCATTGCCCCCTCTAATTTTCCCCCATTCACCCTTCCTTTCCTTCTCACAATGCCCTCCATGTTTTTCCTTATGCTCCATACGTAAGTGAGACCATAAGATAATTGACTCTCTTCGCTTGGCTTATTTTACTCCGCATAATCTCTTCAGTCCCATCCATGGTGATACAAAAGTTGGATATTCATCCTTTCTGGTGGAGGCATAATATTCCATTGTATATATGGACCATATCTTCTTTATCCATTCATCTGTTGAAGGGCATCTTGGCTCTTTCCACAGTTGGGCAATTGTGGCCATTGCTGCTATGAACATTGAGGTACATGTGGCCCTTCTTTGTACTGCATCTGCTTCTTTGGGGTAAATACCCAGTAATGCAATTGCAGGGTCATAGGGTAGGTCTATTTTTAATTACTTGAGGAATCACCACACTGTTTTCCAAAGTGGCTGTATCAACTTGCATTCCCACCAACAGTGGAAGAGGGTTCCCCTTTCTCCACATCCTCTCCAGCATTTGTTATTTACTGTCTTGTTGATTTTGGCCATTCTAACTGGTGTAAGGTGGTATCACAGTGTGGTTTTGATTTGAATCTCCCTGATGGCTAAAGATGACGAACATTTTTTCATGTGTCTGTTAGCCATTTGTATGTCTTCTTTGGAGAAGTGTCTGTTCATGTCTTCTGCCCATTTTGTGATGTGATTATCTGTTTTGTGAGTGTTGAGTTTGAGGAGTTCTTTATA
>CM052809.1:73537280-73637777 GCA_028533885.1 Nasua narica | reverse complement strand
TTTGCAGATATCTTCTCCCATTCTGTGGGTTGCCTGTTTGTTTTGTTGACTGTTTCCTTTGCTGTGCAGAAGCTTTTTATCTTGATGAAGTCCCAAAAGTTCATTTTTGGTTTTGGTTCCTTTGCCTTTGGAGACATGTGCTAAAAGAAGTTGCTGTGGCTAATGTCAAAGAGGTTACTGCCTATGTTCTTCTCTAGGGTTTTGATAGATTCCTGCCTCACGTTGAGGTCTTTTATCCATTTCGAATTTATCTTCGTGTATGGTATAAGATAATGGTCAAGTTTCATTCTTCTACATATAGTTGTCCAGTTTTCCCAGCACCATTTATTGAAGAGACTGTCTTTTTTCCACTGAATATTTTTGCCTGTTTTGTCAAAGATTATTTGACCATAGAGTTGCAGGTCCATCTCTGGGCTCTCTATTCTGTTCCACAGGTATGTGTGTCTGTTTTTGTGCAGTACCATGCTGTCTTGGTGATCACAGCTTTGTAGTAAAGCTTGAAATCAGGTAATGTGATGCCCCCAGCTTTTTTTTTCTTTTTCAACATTTCCTTAGCAATTCGGGGTCTTTTCTGGTTCCATACAAATTTTAGGATTGTTTGTTCCAGCCCTTTAAAAAAAACTGGTGGAATTTTGATAGGGATGGCATTGGAAGTGTAGATTGCTCTGGGCAGTGTAGACATTTTAACAATGTTTATTCTTCCAATCTATGAGCTTGGAATGCTTTTCCACCCTTTTGTGTCTTCTTCAGTTTCTTTCATGAGTGTTCTGTAGTTCCTCGAGTGTAAAGCCTTTACCTCTTTGGTTAGGTTTATTCCCAGGTATCTTATGGTTCTTGGTGCTACAGTAAATGGAATCGATTCTCTAGTTCCCCTTTCCATATTTTCATTTTTAGTGTACAGGAAGGCAACTGATTTCTGTGCACTGATTTTGTATCCTACCACATTACTGAATTGCTTTATGAGTTCTAGTAGTTTGGTGGTGGAGTCTTTGGGGTTTTCCATATGAAGTATCATGTCATCTGCAAAGAGAGACAGTTTGACTTCTTCCTTGCCAATTTGAATACCTTTTATTTCTTTTTGTTGTCTGATTGCTCTCGCTAGGACTTCTAGTACTATGTTGAACAAGAGTGGTGGGAGTGGGCATCCTTGTCGTGTTCCTGATCTCAAAGGGAAGGCTGTCAGCTTTTCCCCATTGAGAATGATATTTGCTGTGGGCTTTTCATAGATAGTCTTTATGATGTTGAGGAATGTTCCTTCTGTCCCTTTACTTTGAAGAGTTTTAATCAGGAACAGATGCTGAATTTTGTCAAATGCTTTTTCTGCATCAATTGAGAGGACCATGTGGTTCTATCCGCTTCTCTTATTGATTTGTTGTATCACATTGATTGATTTGCGAATGTTGAACCACCCTTGCATCCCAGGGATAAATCCCACCTGGTCATGATGAATAATCGTTTTAATGTGCTGTTGGATCCTATTAGCTAGGATCTTGTTGAGAATCTTGGCATCCATATTCATCAGGCATATTGGTCTGAAATTTTCCTTTTTGGTGGAGTCTTTGCCTGGTTTGGGGATTAGGGTAATGCTCTTCATAGAAAGAGTCTGGAAGTTTTCCTTCTGTTTCTATTTTTTGAAACAGTTTTAGGAGAATAGGATTTATTACTTGAAAGTTTGGTAGAATTCCCCAGGAAATCTGTCAGGTCCTGGACTCTTGTTTTTTGGGAGGTTTTTGATCACTGTTTCAATCTCATTACTAGATATTGGTCTATTCAGGTTGTCAATTTCTTCCTGTTTCAGTCTTGGAGGCTTATGGGTTTCTAGGAATGCATCCATTTCTTCTAGGTTGTTTAACTTATTGGCATATAGCAAAAATAATTATTTTTGATGATTGTTTCTATTTCCTTTGGATTAGTCGTGATCTCTCCCCTTTCATTCATAATTTTGTTGATTAGGTTCCTCTCTCTTTTCTTTTGGATTAATTTCACCAGTGGCTTATCGATCTTATTGATTCTTTCCAAAAGCCAACTTCTGGTTCCGTTGATGCATTCTACTACTGTTTCTCTAGTTTCTAACTCGTTGATCTCTGCTCTAATCTTGATTATTTCCCCTTCTTGTGCGTTTGGTTGGCTTAATTTGTTGTTGATTTTCCAGTTCTTTAAGGTGTAAAAAGAGCTGGTGTATTCAGGATTTTTCAGGTTTTTTTTAGTGAGTCTTGGATGGCTATGTATTTCCCCCTTAGGACTGCCTTTGCCGTTTCCCATAGGTTTTGGATCAATGTGTCTTCATTATCATTGGTCTCTATGAATTTTTTAAGTTCATCTTTGATTTCCTGGTTGATCCCAGCATTCTTGAGCATGTTGGTCTTTAGCCTCCAAGTGTTTGAATTCCTTCCACACTTTTTCTTGTGGTTGAGTTCCTGTTTCTAAGCATTGTGGTCTGAGGAAATGCAGGGAATCATCTCAATCTTTTGGTATCAGTTGAGTCCTGATTTGTTACCCAATATGTGGTCTATTCTGGAGAAAGTTACATGTGCACTCAAGAAGAATGAGTATTCTGTTGTTTTAGGGTGGAATAATCTGTATATGTCTCTGAGGTCCATCTGGTCCAATGTGTCATTTCAAAGCTCTTGTTTCTTTATTGATTTTCTGTTTAGATGATCTGTCTGTTCCTGAGAGTGGCATGTTAACATCTCCTACTATTGATGTATTCCTATCAGTATGACTCTTTATTTTGATTAACAGTTGGCTTATGTAGTTGGCTGCTCCTATATTGGGGACATAAATGTTTACAATTGTTAGATCTTCTTGGAGGATAGACCCTTTAAGAATGTTGTAGTTTCCTTCTGTATCTCTGACTACAGTCTTTAGCTTAAAATCTAATTTATCTGATATGAGAATCGCTACCTCAGCTTTCTTTTGAGGCCCGTTGGCATGAAAGATGGTTCTCCATTCTTTCATTTTTCAGTCTGGATGTATCTTTTGGTTCCAAATGTGTCTCTTGTAGACAGCATATGGACGGGTCCTGTCGTTTTATCTATTCTGCAACCCTGTGCCGTTTTATGGAAGCATTTAGGCCATTCACGTTGAGAGTGAATATTGAAAGATAAGTGTTTATTGACATCATGTTGCCTGTGAAGTCCTTGTTTCTATAGATGGTAAATTTCTGTTCTAAGTCACTCATGTGTTCTTTCTACTTTTATAGAACCCACTTTAATATTTCCTGGAGTGCCGGTTTGGTGGTTACATACATTTTTAAACTTGCGGGTCTTTGAAGCTTTTTATCTCTCCATCCATTTTGAATGTCAGCCTTGGTAGATAAAGTATTCTTGGCTGCATGTTCTTCTCATTTAGTGCCCTGAATATATCTTGCCAGCCCTTTCTGGCTTGCCAGGTTTCTTTGGACAGGTCTGACGTTATTCTGATGGGTCTTCCTCCATATGTAAGGAATCTCTTCCCCCTAGCTGCCCTCAGGATCTCTTGTTTAAAATTATAATTTGCAAAGTTTACAATGATGTGTCTCCCTGATTTCTAGACTCGTTGATCTCGGCTGGTGTCCTTTCCGCCTCTAGGATATGAACTCTTGTTCCATTCCCCAGATTGGGGAAATTCTCATTCAGAATTTGGTCAGCTGTATCTTCTAGTCTTCTGTCTTTCTCTACCCCCTCTGGGATTCCAGTAATTATGACATTGGTACTTTTCGTAGCATCATTTATTTCCCTAAGTCTCTTCTCATGATTCCTGAGGAGTTTGCTCCAGCTCTCCTCCTGACCTTTCTTCTCAACCATTTTATCCTCTAGATCACTAATTCTATCCTCTGTCTCCATAACTCTAGCTGTTAGACTATTTAGATTAGATTGGATCTCACTGATAGCATTTTTGACATTTGCTATACTGGTTCTCATTTCTGCCCTTAGAGATTCTATGTTGTCATTAATGTTTTTCTCCATCCTAGCCATTGCCTGGATAATTGTCACCCTGAATTCCCTTTCTGACATACTGTTTATGTCCATGTCCAATAGTTCTGAGGGAGAGGGTGCAGTCTCTGGGTTTTTCCTTTGTTCGGTGTTCCTCCTCCTAGTCATTTTGATGAGAAGTGGATGAGAGGATGTATAGCTGAATATATTGCCCACGATCTAGGCAGGGTGCACCCTGGAAGGTTGGGAGCAATTGGGATTCACCACCAAAAAGAAAGAATAAGGATAAAAAGAGAAAAAGAAGAAATCCCAGCCAGAATGGGCCCCCAAAATAAGATTTATAAGGTATGTAAAGAAACACGAACAAACATAAAGACCAACAAAAGTAGATGAGAAGAAATAAAAGAACCTAGTGAGAATGAACTCCAAGAATTAGATTTATATATTACCAGAAGAAACGCAAATACATAGAAACACTGACAGAAGGATAAGATGGGAGGGTGGTTATAACTTCTCGCAGGCGAGGAAGGTTATTTCAGGTCTTCCTTGGTTTATTGTTGTATTAAGCCTCTAGTTGTAATGCTAAGTAGTTTAAAAAAATTAAAAAAACAATAAATGTGAAAACGAGTAAATAAAAAAAAAACAGAAAATAAGAAAGAAAAAACTTGTATCTATGACATATGCAGGTTTTAGAGTATTATCAGGAGCTTAATACATTGATTTCCCCTAATGTTGGGGATTTAAAATTTTATAGGGATCCTGTGGTTATTGTCCTTTTGTTTTTGACTTGTCTCCTGGGGGAGGGGCCTGCCGTATTGTTTTCCAGGGAGATTTTTTTGGGTTGAGTCATCCTGCCCCCCAATCAAGGTGCTGAGCTCTGTGGAAACCAGTTTCTCAGTCTTTCGCTCTCTGAAGGTTTTTGGCCTTTTGTAGGTTTTTCACCTTTCTGGAGAGTCCAAGCAAGGAATCTGCCCATACCCAGACTTCTGCATCACAGAGAAGCCTCAGTCTGCTCCCCTCTGGGTAGTCCGGACACACACTCCCCTCCGCAAATTCTGCTCACAGCGCAGCCTCTCACTGGTGGTACGCACTCCCCGCCACAGTTCGGGGACTCCGTGAGTGCTCTCCGGGCTCCAGGTCTGTGCAGGGTATGCTCAGATTCCTGTCCTAGATTAGGCCACCTGCCTGTGTTCTCTCCGATGATCAGCTGGGAGCGCCCAGACCCTGCTGCAGGCAGTGAATGTCTTGCGGTCGGAGTGTACTCAGTCTGGCGTTTGGGGCACACAGAGAAAAGCTGCAGGCTCCTGGACCACAGCGAACTCTCTAAGGCACTTGCAGGAGTGCGCCTCGCCCCCAAAATGGTGCAAGGAGCTGTAAGCTGCAGGTTCATGAACCATAAACTGGAACCCCCCCCCCCCCCGTCTCTCTTTGAGGTGAGTGGTGTCCTTCTGGGAACGTGGGCTTAGACCTGTGCCCACGACCGCCCCCTTGCACTAGTTGCTCCTCAGAACCTTTTGTTCTTTTCAAGTGTTTTTAACCAGACTTTAAGTTTAATGCTGGTCCCCAACCACTGGGCACTTTCCTTTGGGGTATTACTATCCTTGGATCGCTTCTGGTGGCTCTGTCCCCTTTTGTTTATCCTCTGATATCGGTTTGAGTGTTCCCACTTTGCTTTATCTCTCCACTGCTGTCTTTTGCTCCTGTAGAGATCCAGAAGTGAAAAATCTTGCTCCTCAGGCTGATTTCATGGGTGTTCAGCATGTTCTGGTAGATATCCAGCTCATTTTAGGGGACAGGTTGCAACAGGATATCCTCCTTCTCTGCCATCTTGCCCCCTCTCCCCAAGAGTTTTAAGATATCAACAGAATTAAGTACTTCTCAGCTAAGTTGAATTTTTTGTAGGAGATTTATATTAAATTTCTGTACATCTTAGTAGTGAATATACTTAGAGTATATATTTAGAACTTATCCATATTATCTTAGACTTTGTACACAGAGTTCAGCTATTTTAACCTTTACCAGACTTTCAAACTTTCGAGAAGTAGAGACTGAGAAGCAGAAACAATTACATTTTTAAAAGAATCACTACTGCATGCTATTTGTCAGAATCAACATTTTTCCATTAGCAGCAAAGGTTTTTACATTACTCTTTTTTTTTCTGTATTTGTGATATGGGGGTATCAAAAAAATTGTATCTATTAAAAGTTATGAAACATTCCTACATATTTTGGAAAAAAAGAGAATACTTGTTAGATAAATAGACATTGTTTTGTTGTCTTAGCACCTCCTCAAAAACAGATTCAGTATCTGTTTGTTTTTCTTTTTTTTAAAGATTTTATTTATTTGTTTGACAGAGAGAGAGAGAGAGAGATCACAAATAGGTGGAGAGGCAGGCAGAGAGAGAGGGGAAGCAGGCTCCCTGCTGAGAAGAGAACCCGATGCGGGGCTTGATCCCAGGACCTGAGATCATGACCCAAGCCAAAGGCAGAGGCTTTAACCCACTGAGCCACCCAGGCGCCCCTGTATCTGTTTAATTGTTAATGGCTTTTATAGTTACTGGTTCTTTGCAGATGGTCATGTTATATTTTAAATGTGTTAGTTATCCATCAGCAGTTACTAGATGTACTGCGCTATGGGTAGGTTTACAATACTTACTAATTTAGTGATTATTATGTATGTGTTTTCTTATTAGCTACATACTTCCTGAGAAACTATAAAGTTAGGAAAATTACCATTATTCTGTAGGGTCTTTTTGGTCAGTAGCACTGTACTCTAGGGAAGCCAGAGTTGGGTCCCTGTTGTATTAAAAAGAACAATGAGATCGTTAGACTTTACACAGAAACCCAGAAATAAACATACTAAGAAAGTTGTGGGAGTAACAAAGACACACTTCCCTCTATGAGGCAATTTTGCCCAGGGCTTTCTTTGTTTTCTAGTTATGATTTATGACTATGGGAGATCCCTAAGCACTTACATGACTTCACATTATCATCTTTCTGCTTTCTGGAAAGATTTAAGTACATTTGAACAGCTGACATTGACACAAAGTTTTGTTTAGCATGGAAGTGCTCCAGGAATTTTAGTTCATATGTGGGAGACTCCTTGTCACCTAATGCTACTATACATGAAACTTATGTGAAGAAATTTACTATATTTAACTGTCTACAAAAATGTATGAAATAACAGGGTAAGTGAAGACACACAACAATGCTTTAACTACATTTCTTTCTTAAAGTGGGAGAAGTTTATCTTCCCTGTCTCTACCACACAGGAGGCCACAGCTGCTAAATGCCAACACTGTCACCCACACAGTGTTCATCAAAGATTTAGTCTTTATCATAAATGAGCCAAGGCAGGAAATTCTTGTTCCAACTAGCAGTGATTTCTGGCCTGCCCTTCTCCAAGAAGAACACTTGAAGTAAATGCAAGCTTTCATTGTATCAACAAAAGACTTCACCATAAAAACAGAGTGCCTTGAACAACTTAGACCTAATTGGGAGAAATGGTTCAGAGAGAAGTTGCCAAAGAGGTTTTTTTCTCTTCTTCTCCATGCATAAATGATTGTATATGAAAAGAAACAGAGCTGAAAACTAGTGAAAGCTAGATAAACCATTACTCACTCAACTTCCAGTTAGTTTAGTATATCTAACTATAAAATAAAGCATATTTTATGGTTTGAACATACCACAAAAGATAATCACTAAAAGCATATCAGATTTACCTACAAATCTGTGAATAGTTTTTCATGGCCCATTTTTAGGTTTGTCAAAACATCACTATCATCATTATTATTAGCAATATAAATTTTATTACAAGACTAAATACAAAAAGTCCTTGACTGTACTATGCTATATCCAAGTAAAAAGGAAGTATCGTTCGATAAAAATAAAAGCATACAAAGTGATAACAAAAATAAACATTTGGTTTGCCCTGTCAGTTGCAATAGGAACTTACAGTGATTTTGATACAAGTTGATTGGGAATTAAATTATTTTCAATAAATTTAAATCTTAAATATTTGCTTTTTGACATTTATAATGGCATTTAACATTGGTATGCTAAAGAAGCAAAATCATACGATCATATCAATTGACACAGAAAAAGCATTTGACGAAACATCCACTCTAACTCATTAAAATGTCTAGCTATCATCATAGTTAGTGATGAAAAAAGTGAATATTGCTCCCCTAGGAGATTGGGAGAAAGAGTTTTTCAGTATAACCCTTGAAGTTTTAGCCACTACAATAAGTGAGGATAAATAAAGGTATATAGAATGGAAAGGAAAAAGTAAACTGTTCTCTGCAGGTGACATGGTTGTAAATATAGAATAGCTTAAGGAGCTGAAAAACACTATGGAACTAATAAGTGAAAATATCAAAGTTGCATGATACAAGAGTGTAATCAGTGGTCTGGATTCATTATTGATGTTGACTTTGAGACCTTTTTTTTTTTATGGGGGAGGGGCTAAAGGAGGGGGGGGAGGGGCTAAAGGAGGGGAGGAGAGAGAATCTTAAGCATGCTCCAGGACTAGCATGGAGCCCTAGATGGGGCTCTGTCTCACAACCCTGAGAACATGACCTGAGCTGAAATCAAGAGTTGAGTACTTAACCATCTGAGCTACCCAGATGCCCTGACAGCAAGAACTTTTAAGTGTCATTCATCCTTTATTTTCTTATGACTCATATTTAGAATAGCTGATGAAAAATTCTGGGTAGTCCATTCTGTCATGTAAGTGGGGAATTCAAACCATGCAAGTGCCTTCCACTGTCCTGGAATGCTTATCCTGGCTCCACTTCCTAATCATGTTGTAAAACTAAGCCAGTCTTCTTTCCTTGCTCTCTTAAGCCATTTCAGATCTACTTGAGAGGTCTGCCCTATTCCCTCAAAAACTTCAGTCATGTAACCTTTCGTACCTTCTTGGTGTATGTGTTGTATTGTCAGTCTCAACATCTGAGCTATACTTGTTGTGGGGTCCATCTGCCTCTGAAGGTAATATAAAAAAGACCAATACATTAAAAATTAATTGCATTTATATATATTAACAGTGGAAACAACAATGATGAACACCAAAATAAAAACCAAAAAACCATTTTCTATTACATGAAAGAAAATGAAATATTTAAGTATGTACTTAATAAGCTATGTATAGGAACTCTATGCTTAAAATTAGAGAAGAGTCAAATAGACACACCATGTTTATGAAGCAGAAGACTCAAGATAGCAAATGTTATTAGTTCCCAAACAGATCTATGAATTTAATGCAATTAGTATAAAAATTCCTGCAAAGTTTTTTGTAAGCACAGACAAAATTATTTTAAAATTTATATAGAAAGATGACAAAACTATAATAGAGCAATCTTGACTAAAAGTGAAATGGGAGGAGTTCCTCTACTGAATATTAAATTTTGTTGTATTGCTGCAGTAAACAAGAATTGCTATTGGTGATGTGATAAATGGAACTGATGTATAACCACACAAATATGCCCAGCTGATTTTTGACAAGGTGCAAAAGCATTTTAATAGAAGGAATCTTATTCAATAAATGGTGCTGGAACATTTGGTTATTTGTAAGCCAATAATGCTTGTAAGCAAAAATGGTCTTTGTAAGCAAAAAATGAACGTCAACTTAAACATGATAAAAGAATTAACTCAAAATGGATTGCAGACAAAAATCTAAAATATAAAGCTATACAACTTTTAGGGGAAAAAAGAAACATATATGGGGCCTATCACTAGTCAGAGTTCATAGTCTTAGCATGAACACACAATTCATAAAAAGAAACATATAGGTTGGAGCTCATTAAAATTAATAACATTTGCTCTACAAAGGCCAGTGTGAAAGTCCTGCAACTTAATAGCAAAAATCAAAAAACAAAATAAAAAACAACCCAATTAAAAATGGGCAAAGGACTTGAACAGATCTTTCTCCAGAGAGGACATACAAATGGCAAATAGTTATAGGAAAATATATTCAAAACCATTAATTATCAGGAAATGCAAATCAGAACTGCAATGAGCTATCACTTCACCTTAGTTAGGATGGCTATTAACAAAAAAAAAAAAGTGTTGGCAAGGATGTAAAGAAAGGGGAACACTTGAACATTGTTGGTGCAAATGTAAAGTGGTGTAGCAGCTATAAAAAACATTATGGAGATTCCTTTAAAATTTAAAAAAATAAAAAATTTAAAAAAATTGAAAAAATAGAACTACTGTATGATCTAGCAATCCCATTTCTGGAGACTATCTATCTATCTATCTATCTATCTATCTATCTATATCTTTTGGATGGATATATCCATCCAAAAGAATTGAAATGAGGATCTCTAAATAGTATCTTCATTGCAGCATTATTCACAATCACCAATATTTGAAAACTATCCATGTGTCCATTGGCAGATGGATAAAGAAAATGTGATCTATACATAAATGGAATATTATTCAGCCTTAAAGGAGGACATCCTGCCACTTACAACAAAGTGGATAAATAAAGGACATTATGCTAAGTGAAATAAACTGGTGACATAAGGACAAATACTGCATGATTCTACTTATGTGAGATATCCAAAGCAAACACATATAAGCAGAGAACACAGTAGTGATTGCCAGGGATGAGGGATGGGAGCTGTTCCATGGATATAAAATTTCATTTATCCTAACTAGATAAATTTTAGAGGTATGTTATACAGTATAATGCCCATAGTTAACAATGTGGTATTGCAAAAACAAAAACAAAAACAAAAAAAACAATGTGGTATTGCATACTTCAAAATTTATTGAGGGAAGATTCACATTAAGTGCTCTTGCCCCCCCCAAAACAAAACAAATAAGAAACAAGAAAAGAAGAAACAAAAGCAAAGACAAATAAAGGTAATTCAGGAGGTATTGGCTATGTTTATTACATTGATTGTGGTGATAGTATCACAGGTGTTTGCATGTGGCAAAACTCACCAAATTATAGACATTAAGTATATTTATTTCTTTGTATATAAATTAAACTTCAGTAAAGCTGCATAAAAATGTCCATGGGAAGAATCCGAAAGAAAAGCTACATTCTGGGGGAAAATTTTACAAATATCTACCATAGGATCAATATCTATAATACACAAGGGTTTCTCAAAATTCAACAGTCGAAATTAAGTAAACAAAAAGTGTAATTTGGAAATAGACAAAAGACATGAACAGACATCTCACTGAAGAAGATATTCAGCATCATTAGCCAGCAAGGGAAGGAAAATTAAAATCACAATGAGATGTCACTACATACTTCCCAGAATAACTTTTTAAAAAATGATAATAACAAATGGGTGAGAACAGGGAGAAATTGGATCATTCATACATTGCTCATGGGAATGTAAATGGTGCAGGGAATCTGTAAAACAGTTTATCACTTTATTATAAAACCAAACACACAACTACCATACAGGACAACAACTGCACTCTTGGGTATTTATTCCAGAGAAATAAAATTTGTGTTCACACCAAAACTGATGCATAAATGTTTGTTGCAACTTTATTTGTAATAGCCAGAAAGCTATAATGTTCCCAGATGTTCAATAGGTGAATGGTTAAACAAACTGTGTGTATGCGCACATACACCATGTAATAAAACAGCAATAAAAAGGAATGAACTAGATATATTAGCAACTTGGATGAATCTCTGTGGCATTTTATTAAGTGAAAAATACCAGTTTCAAAGGGAATATATAATGCATGATTCCACTTATCTAACATTTTAGAAATGAAAAACGTTTAGAAGTGGAGGACAGTTTAGTGGTTGCCAATAGATGAGAACAGGTGGGAAGGGCATGGGAGAAGAGCAGTTAAAGAAGAGGAATAGGAGGAGTCTTTATGATACTGGAGCTGTTCAACATTCTGTCTTTTAACTTTAGTTTAGAAATAAATACCATACACAGATGAGTACAAGTAAAACTGGAGAAATTAGAATCAGATTGGAAGACTGTATTGACGTAAATACCCTAGTTTTAATATTAAATTATAGTTTTATAGAATATTACCATTGATGGAAACTGGATAAAATGTATGTGGGTTTTCTATTTCTTATAATTGTATATGAATCTAAAATTATCTCAATACAAATTTCAACTTAAAAAATGAGGGCGCCTGGGTGGCTCAGTTGGTTAAGTGACTGCCTTCGGCTCAGGTCATGATCCCGGAGTCCCGGGATCGAGTCCCATATCGGACTCCCGGCTCTGCGGGAAGTCTGCTTCTCCCTCTGACCTTCTCTCCTCTCATTCTCAGTCTCTCTCTCTAATAAATAAATAAAAAAAAAAAAAAGAAGAAGAAGAAACCGAAGACCAGAAAATGAAAATGCATTTAGTTATATTAAAAAATCTATTGATTATGGGGGCCCCTGGGTGGCGCAGTTGGTTGAGCGACTGCCTTCGGCTCAGGTCATGATCCCGGAGTCCCAGGATCGAGTCCCACATCGGGCTCCCAGCTCCATGGGGAGTCCGCTTCTCACTCTGACCTTCTCCCTTCTCATGCTCTCTCTCACTCTCTCTCTTTCCTAATAAATAAATAAATAAAAAATCTTTAAAAAAATCTATTGATTATGTATAACAACTGTTTTGCTACCTTTCCTACACAATTTTTTTTTTTTTAAGATTTTATTTATTCTAGAGAGGTAGAGAAAGTGCATGCAGAAGAGTGCGGGGAGAGGCACGGAAGAGGGAGGGAGAGAACCTCAGGCTGACTCTGAGCTGAGTGCAGAGTCTGACGTGAGGTGTGATCTCACAACCCTGAGATCATGACCTGAGCCAAAATCAAAAGTTGGATGCTCAACTTACTGAGCCACCCAGGCACCTCCATCAAAATATTATTTGTTAAACTGCATGTTCTTCAACTGTAAATCAAGTAATTCCCTGAGGAATTCTAATTGTTATATCATTAGTCCAGTTAGTGCTTTTCTTTGTACTTTCTCTTGCACATATTAGATTTAGTGAAAAGTATATGCAATCTAAAATCCATGAAATAAAAAATAATAAAATCCATAAAATCTAGGGATATAAAAATTAGCTTATCTATAATGGGAAATAAGAAATACCTGCTTTCAGTCACTTTTTAGGTTTTCCAGAAATGGGATTATTTTTTGCTTTTAGGCAATTACAATTTTGAAAAATATAGAGTAATTATTTTGTAGAATATCATAATTTGTTTTTCTCATGTCTCCTCTAATCTGATCCATGATCTGATCCAAATTATGCGATTTTTGCAGGAATATCAGTCATGATTTTTCAGTGTCTTACATTTAGGAGACTTTTGAAATCTGTTAGAAGCAACATTGATAATGTTGTCTTTGATCACTTTGTTAAAATCCACTAGATTTTCCACATATAGTTATAATACATTCTCTTATAAATGGTAAGTGATTTGTGGAAAGATACTTTTAGACAATATATATATCTAGTTCTTTGTCAACTTTTCACCCCACCTACTCTCCACTGATGATGGTTTAATGTCATCTTTAGAAGAAATTTTCTTTGATTTATTTATATCAGAAAGAAATTGTTCCTATCATTACAGAACTTCATATATATACTTATATATAAATTTATATATTTAAATATTAAATGCATAATTATAAAATTCCAAGTAGATGGACCTTTAAATTTTTTTGTGTTAGTTTCTATTTTTTTTAAAGATTTTATTTATTTATTTAGACCCAGAGAGAGAGCGAGATCACAAGTAGGCAGAGAGGCAGGCAGAGAGAGGCAGAAGCAGGCTCCCCACTGAGCAGAGAGCCAGACGCAGGGCTCGATCCCAGGACCCTGAGATCATGACCCGAGCCGAAGGCAGAGGCTTTAACCCACCGAGCCACCCAGGCGCACCTAAATAGTTTCTATTTTTATTGCACATTGATTTGATATTTTTTTGTGAAATTTCTTTATAGAATTTGTTTTTATGTCAGTTAATGAAGAATCAATTTTGAATGTTTAAATTATGAATGTTTTGCTGTATTGGAAAAGAGGATTTATTTCCTATTATTATGATATAAAGTTTAATGTGTATCTATATGATCTACCTACTTTTTTGCACAACTGATACTAATGTATTTAAAGTCAGGTTAGTGTTACCTTTGGATGGGATAATTTACTGGCTTTTACACTTACAATCTGTGCATTTTCTAAATTTTCTAAAACTTAAAAATGGCAAGAAATTGTTCACATAGGTTATTGAGATGAGCTTTAAAAAGAAAAAAAAACAACTTGCCTCTACAATGTGCATGGCTGATTTCTGTTGCATAAATAGGGTTATGCAATTTCATTAGTATTTGAGTAAAATATCTGGAAATATATGTAAATAATAAGGTTAAAATCAAGTGGAAGTTAATGAAATAATCATCAGGCAACTTTTTTGCTAAGATTTAAGACAACTGGGGCATTTTATAAAGGGATACAGTAATAAATCTGACATTACTTCACAGTATACACACTTTGGTGGGAGAGACAGGAAAGAGAAAAAATTTCCTACAACTTTTTATGGTAAATTCTACTTCATATGAGGGTATTACTCAAGTTGTGATGTCAGCACAGCAATAGATGCTGACAAGAAATGCTCAGAAAAGTTGTAGAAATGACCTTGGGGATGAGACTCACAAGTGAAACTGATGAGTTAAAATAATATAAGAGGTCATTGGGTACTTTGAGGAAGAAAATTTTTAGTGGCTGTTGGGGTAGAAGAAATATTAGGTAAAGATGAAGCATACTCTTTTGTTGAGTTTGAATAGAAGAAGAAAGAAATAAACTGTATTTTTAAATTTGATAATTATGATAAGAAAACTTGAGCTAGTTGATGGCTTGAGGGTAAGATCCCCCTGAAAAGAATAAATTAAAGTCATTAAAAAAATAAAGCTTTAATACTTGGACTGTAATATTTCTGGAAAGGTTGTAATATTTCTGGAAAGGATCAATATCACAAAAAAACATCTTTTCTCAGCATTTCAAATACTGTGACAAATAGATGCAATTAAATTGAAGAAACTTGGATTGAAAATTATTTCCTGGTATTCTTAATTTTGTCTTTACTTATGAATTGTTAACCACAATTGCCTTTTTTGCCATTACTGCCACACACTTATTCTTTCTACCTCTGTTCTCCATATCTTTAGTACCTCCAGTCCCTGACTCTTCACTGTTTTACACCCTATTCTAATCTGACTGATTCTTCCACTTAGCAAGTACCTCATCAGTCACTTCTCCTTTAAAATTCCACACTATCCCATCAGTCTTAATGCATAAATTCCTTATTTTATCCTCTTTGCTACATGTTGACTTCTCTATTCCTGCACTAGAAAACTCGTAACTTTAACATCTCTTGGACTAAGAAAGATCCAGGTTGAAATTGCAAAAGAAGCTGGCTGGAGTAGACTGAAGGTGGACCATTACTGTGAAATCAGGCTCTCACAACAGCAGAGACATTATTTCAGGTGGTGCCAAAGTTGAATGTAGAAGGAAGGAAAATTATAAACCAGACATTAATAAATATTGAGTGTATCAGCTAAAGGTTATAGTCACAAGTAGGGGTTTGGATAGTGCTATCAAATCATATGAGATGCAGTAGGAGAAGATTTGTTTGTCTCTTGGAGATGGTGGATTGTGAGCAGGGACATGGACCTGCAGCCTGACTGATGGGGTTGCATGAGGAAAGGAATGAACTGTTTTTCAGCGAGCTCTAAGAAATAGTGTTTTGGTGGGAGGGGGCATGTAGAGCTTTCTATTAGCACAAAGAGGGCATGAGAAAAAGAGGTACCCTCTAAGTTCCCAGTATTTCCCACCAAAAGATGTCTCTGCAAAATTGGCAGAGATTCTCCTGAGCTAGCCAGGATTTTCTTCAACTTCCAAAGCAGTTGGACACTAACAAACATCTCAGAAAAAGTCAGCATGGGAATCTGGGGGGGAGAGTTTTTCTCTTTGTTTTTTTCTTTTTCCTTTCCTAGCATTCAACAACAGAGGGCATCCTTCTATATCACTCTATTCATGGCCTGTAAACTGTGTGAATGGAGAGAAAATTTATTCTTATGAAAGATCAGGGCATAGTACTAAAGGAGTAGACCAAAACTCAGACCTACCCTTCTGTACTTTTCTTAAACAGAGTTACAGAAACTTAACAGGAAGTAGAAGGTATTAATGAAAAGTTTTAAAATAGAAACTGCTGAAGAAGCACAGAGAACCTTGGTTATGAAATCCCTGTGTTCCTTTATACCTAGTTCCTTCCCATAGGTCCCATTCAGAGCTGGTTGCCTTCACAAGAGACAATTAGACTCCCTTGCCTTGCCCACTCAAACACTTGTTTTAACATATGGCAATTTAGATGCTGTTGCTTGTCTCCTTAAATGTCTCTCTAAGACCATTTACTGTTTTTATGGCCAGTTTTAATGGGCTGCCATGTTTTTGGTACTTGGCTGCCAGACACTATTTTAATACCAGCATATCTCTTGCAAAGAAGCAACCTGATTCATTATTATTAAGTTATCTTTTTTGGCAGTAAGTTCTGCATGGCTCAAAGATTATGTAGAAGAAGAAGAATGTCCTTTCACAATCATGGTTGCCTCCTTGACGTTTCTCTGATAAACTTGTTTTGTATTATCTTCTGTTTTCTTTGTACAGCTTTTCTTCCAAGATTTCATTATAGTTAGGGTGACAAGGATTTTGTTGTTGTTGTTTAAGTGAGGTGGCATGTGCTAAATTGCCTCTGATAGAAGAAGAACTCAATCAAAACTGACATTGTCTAGTGCTTCACTAAAAGTCCACTAGGTTGTGATATGTTTTAATGTTTAGACTTTAGTTCTGCAAGGAATATTAAATCAACAATTCTGGTTCGCATACCAATTCAGAGAATTAACAAAGAGCTTGGAAACTCTTGAAAATAAGGTGTGACCCTGCTGAAGATAATTCTGGCTTCCAGGCTTTCATGGAGGATATATTAATTCATTAAATTATTCAAGCATGCTGCATACAAATGCTGACAGGGACTGAAAGGTTTGTTGTCTCCTATTAATCACTTTATTATTCATATCATTCTTTCACTAGAGGCATTAGAATATGTTTGATTAATATCTCATTTCTTTTGTTTTTGCGAGCAATGTTCATTGGCTCTGCTCTAAAGAATTTCATTTCCTTTCAGGTAAATGTGAACAGAACAATAGGTAATTATCAAATCTTGGTGTTGTTTTCTATGATTGCACAGTGTCTCCTAACAAACATGGCTATCCCAGCCTGTGTTTAGGTTGGGTGATGGTGATATGTGGTGTCTCATCTTAACCTGACAAGAAATGAAGAGTCCCAGAAGATCAGTTGACTTAAGACAAATTTGAGCAACATCTTAGTGTTCCCTGTCTCATTGTTCTCTCACTTCTTCGCTTTTATACTGGGATCATATCCATTTGGTCTGAATGTCATATCAAGAGAAAGTTTTTTTCATCCATTCTATTAAACATAAAGAGAATTGAGGGAAATTTTAGAAGACTCTTGGTGCTCCAGATGTTGAGCTCAGAATTGCATATATGCCTTGCTCTAATCTTGAAGGCAAAACCATTATGTAAATCTTAATGATTTATATGCTGGGTAATTTGCTTTGCTTTTTGAAGCATAAATTATTCTAGAGCATGTTTTGAATTGGTTTGAGAAAAACCCAGATTTGGATGTGTTTCATGTGCAAATGTTATAAACTCAGGTTTTTTAATATTGTTATTAATGTTTTAACAAGAAAAGCATTTACTATGAAAAAGAAGGTAAGCAAACCAAGCCTGGGACTAATGGAAACAGTGCATACAACGTGTGTTTTATAGCCAAAAATACCTATTCTCAGTTGATTTTTTCTGTAGTCCCTAGATTCAGCATCTATTTTTTAATATAAGTAATTACCCCTGACATTAGGGTTCTGCTCTTTCTAAACTGCCTTGCCTTTTATTCTCTGAGCTGAGTAGCTCACCACAGGAAGTTCCAAAAACATGCTGCTTAGAGCTAATGCCTCAACATCCATATGGCTCAATCCAGGTCCTTTACAAGCTTGATTGCGTGCACATTGTACCTGGAATTTATTGACTCTGCTGCTTTCCTTCTGTTTACAGCATTGCCATTGCATGCTTGTTCTTTTTCTGCCTTCCTAAAATTAATAAACCATTTGGGCAGAAGATTGCTCCACAGAAGTCAATGCCATCTCATCTACCCAGATACCAGTTTTCTTTCTGCTTTAAATCTGTATGATCTTGCTATGAGCAACCCCAGATGTGGAAGAAAAAGTCATTGGATAAGTTTAGCTTAATAAGTGAGGGCAAGGCAGTGTAGTGCTATAATGGAAAGAAGTAAAGATAAACTGTCAGAAGCACTGCTGCTTTGAGCAAATTATCTCATCACTTAGGCACCACTTTTCATATTCTGTGTTATTGGAAGGGAAGTGGGGAGATAAGGGAAGAGAAATATTTAGGGAGAGGGCATTGTATAAGGAAAAGGTCATAGGTTTTTGTTTTTTTGTTTTAAGGTCGTAGGTTTTAAGTTCACAGACACAGTTTCACATCCTGGCTCTGCCACTTATGACACTGGGAAGTTATTTAAACTCAAGTTTTATTTGTCTGTTAAATGTAAAAATATTACTTTAAATTTGTTTAAAGTTTTTGTGATTTCGACCCATAATATAACCTCAGTATTGAAATTTTGTATTTCCCTTCCTTTAATTTTATTAGTACAGGTTTCCCTTTCTTGAGGACATATGTCATTTTCCTCTTTTTATCTTTCACATCTGGAAGGGGGAAGAATACCATAAATATGTGTTGTGTGAATCTATGAATTAATATGTAACCCATGTACTGTGTAATCTATGAATTAATATGTAACCCATGTAAAAATACCGTACTTTTGTTATCTTTATAACTCCTAATCTTTTCTAATGAGGCTAATTATCTAATTTCCCAAGATTCAGCAGAAATGGAAAGAGTAAATTAGACTCAAACTTGCAGATTTCTAGTTAGGCACATAGGCTATAGTAAAAGTTAGAGCTGACAGGTTGAGGATACAGAAAAACTGAGAAACGCTTGTGTGCGACCTGTCGTGTTGCTTGCTCTCCAAGACACACTGATCCCATCCAGTATTGTATTACAGAACAGATTGGCATTCATGTAGGTAGACACTTTGAGTTGTAATGGAAGGGTAAAATTATATTAAATTCATTCTGCTTTAGAAGGCATAAATGTGTGTAATATAGTTTAGAAATATTTCTATTAAAATGGTTACTTTCAGTGCTTGAAAAGTTAAGCTTCAGTTATTTGTAAAATTAACATATGTGTACAGATCATTCCCCATCATTGTCAGATTAATAGAGTGTCCTGCCGATTGCCATTACAAGTCATTCTTCCACCACCTTATAGTAATTTTTCCCTACCAAAATATGCTAGAGTAATGAGTAGATTTTTTTTAAAGGAAGATTCCTTTTAAGAAAGGTAAGATCTGGGGCACCTGGTGGCTCAGTGGGTTAAAGCCTCTTCCTTAGGCTCAGGTCATGATCTCAGGGTCCTGGGATCGAGCCCCGTATTGGGCTCTCTGCGCAGCAGGGAACCTGCTTCCCTCTCTCTCTCTGCCTGCCTCTCTACCTACTTGTGATCTCTCTCTCTGTCAAACAAATAGATAAAAAATCTTTAAAAAAAAAAAAAAAGAAAGGTAAGATCTACTTTAAAATTAGCAAAAGTCATCCCAGACCTCTTTCATGTGATCATTCAAACTTTTATATTTCACTATGAGGTCAAGGAAATTCCCAGGTTTAGCCTGGCATCAGTGCCATTGTATGTACTTGTAATCTGAGCCAGACATCTGTGAGTGAACTCAATAAGCCCCAGGGCAGGAAGGCTGGCATTTTTCCACCTGAATGACTATTTAAGTACAAGCAGGACAGGGGAGAAAGACAGGGTAGTCTGTTCTCTTTGTATTGGTGTTGGCTTCAATGTATGTAGTTTATAAACTGGCTCAAAGACTGTTCATTTTCAAGAAGACAGTGCTTTCACATAATGTAACAATCATCAAAGAGCTGGAAGATACGGTAAAATTTCAACTCTATGAATAATTTAAACTTTTCCTTATAGCGTTTCATTCATACTACGGCTCTCCCCTTCCCAAATAGACCACTACGTCATTCACCACATACATGCACACACGTATCTAAAGTGTGTCTAAAGTATGTGGGAGTTTCCTTACTTTCTTGGCTTATTTGAGTATTAAATAAATAAATAAATAAATTAATTAATTAAAAAAAATATATTCCCATAAGAGCAAATCCCAAGTGGCTTTTGGTGGTTTACTGAGTTAAATTATAGATGACCTCATTGATATTGAATATGAATGAAAACTAATTATAAAAAAGCAGTATACAAATATTTTGATATCGCTATATAAGTTAGAACTTAGAAATTTGAAAGAATGTGAAAAGTGATTAAGAGTGTATAAAAGTAGAAAGGAAACAGGAGGCTAGTTTCAGTAATAATTTCTGAGAGCAACTTTAATATATTGCTGTGAATAATAGTACAGGTTATTTGGTAGAGGTGCCAAACAGAAGGATCAACTGGTGGCAGATTGTGGAGGAGCATTCATTGTTGACTACAGAGATAACATATTATGTGGGACTTTATTTAGCACTGTATTCTAGCTTCCTTTATTACTCTCACTTTTTTGAGGAGACTGCAAGGAAATGCAGTCTGCCTGATACTTGCAGACATTAGGGGTCTTTAGCTCCTGTCAACAGGCTGAATGTGGGCAGATCCTTTCCCCTCAAAGGGGAAATGAGAAGTTCCCAGTCCCAGTTTGGTCACTGCCAGATAACCTGTAATGAATCTCTGAGATTCTCATCTGATTTTCCTAATTGCTTGTTTTCCTAAAGGGTTATAAAATTATTGAATATCAAATTTAAATCAGAGGTTTTATCATGGCTATTTTAAAGAAAATATGGATTTGATGAAATTTATTTAGAAAGCATAGAATTAGGAGGATACTATAATTTTCATCAAACCCTTCATTTTGTATGTGAAAAACGAGAGTTTAAGGCTTAAGTATTTCTTGGGAATTTTAACCTTTCTTGGTGTGTGCTTTTAGTCCAAAACCATCTTCTCAATATCTATCAATTTTCCTAAAATAAAGTAGTTGCACATGTCTTAGGCTTTGCCAGCCAGAGGACACCTTTTCCTTCTAATTTTTATACTTCATTTTTATACTAATTCTGTAGTGAAACAAGCCCCCATCAGCTTCACTGACACAGATTTTCTGTTAACACATTCTCAGTTACTAGGAGTTTCAGAGAGGTCCCCGACTCACACACACAAATTAGTCTGTCAGTTGAAGTTACTGTGTGGCATCTGCCCTCTTTTTCTCCACTACTTTGACATTTTCTTTTTAATATCTGATCTTGTAAATCCTCATTCTTGGCTTTGCTGAGGACTTGATCTACAGAAAAAAGCCACTGGCAGTTTCAACTAGTCCAAATTCTCCAATCATAAGGGTACAAAGTCATTTGTGTGTTTTCTGAAAAGGCTAAGAGAATGACCTCCAATGCCACAAGAACCCTATATAATAAGTTTATTTCAGCTCCAAAACAAACAAATAGAAACCAAACCAATCTAAAAATCCATCAAAGGAGATGACTAAATAAACCATGGTAATGTATGTGTATACTAAGGCAAAGCTACTCAGATAAGGAAGTGGGTCTGTGGAAAAATCCCCAAGATATTACGATAAATAAATAGATGGTCTCAGAATAGTATTTTTACAGTAACGTTAGTAATGAAATTTTCTCATAAATACAATATTTATGATTTGGGTACTAAATGAACCAAATGCATATAACAGAAAGGACAGAAAAATTACATAGTAAGTTCCAACAAATACTTTCCTCTGAGGAGTAAGGAAGGGAATCAGGCTGGGGAATGCTGATCAAAAGGACTTTTATCTAATGATTTTTTTTTTACAGAATTTATTTAAGTATCTTGTGTAGAAATCAAATTACTTTTCTATCTATCTTGCTGAACCCATGAGCATTTAAGAGAGAATTATAAGTGGCTATATGAAGGGGCCAGGGCTATTCAGGAGACTTTTAAACAGCTTTACATATTATTATATAATAACAAGGTTATCTTCTAGACCGTACACAAACAAGTAGGCCTTCTTGCTCAATATATCTCTTTTTTCCATAAACTTCCCTTGGAAAGCGTAAAGTGCAATATCAATTCCGTGGACAAGTGTTACATGAGGGCTGTTTCATCCTCTGTTGGGCAAGGTGCAGAGATTGATTGCACCTTTCGGTGTCACCTGGGGTAAAGGGTAAATGAATTTTTTTGTCTGATCAGAGAATCCCTTGCTTGAGGACTACAAGGTCAATGACCTGAATAAACACTACATTTATTCAGTCAAGCTCATTCTTTTTTTTTTTTTTTTTTGGTCAAGCTCATTCTTGAACAAGTTTCTCCTTAGTCTCCTCAGAACTGCATTTTGAATCAGGAACTCCAAAGCCTTTGGTGATACACCAAAGTAACACTTCTTGTTAAGACCCCAGTGAATTTTCCCTTGTTCTGCCTTCTGGTTCTGGATCTCTCCCTCTCCCCAGTCATAGTCTATAGGGGCAAGTGAATTTTCCCTTGTTCTCCCTTTTGGTTCTGGATCTCCCTCTCTCCGCAGTCATATTCTATAGGCAAGATCCTTGCTGAATACAAAATGAATTTAAAGATCAACTCCTACTTGATGAAAATTTAATAGTTTGTTTTTGTTTGTTTGCTTGGTTTTGCTCTTTTAATAACCTGAAGTATTTCACACTTATTGATGAAAGTATCTGAAAAAGTTGAATAGTTCTTCAGAGCCCTAAGCAAATAATTCAAATAAAGATTCAAAAACTTCATTACAAAATGTCAAATGAGTCCTCTTCCTTCAGATGAAAACACTTAAATTGATGATTGTTCCTTCTCTTACCCCTTTTGGGGCTTTTCTTCATTGAATGTTTTCTTTTTATTTGTTTGTACTTTTCTCTTGTCTCTCTACAGTGAGTCTTGTCTCTCAACTTCTAAACATTTTCAGTCTCTCTCTCTCATATAAAACTAACAGCCTGTCTAACAAAGGAAATGTTCCTTAGCTATTGTTTACTCTCTTTTGCTTCTTGAGGTCCTTTTTCTTATCTGCCATGTATTTCACTCTTCAGTTAACTCTAATTTGTTTTTGACTCCAACTTCTCTCACTGAGGCAGGTGATTTTTTCGGTAATAAAGTAACACATTGCTCTGGAGATCTGTTTAAAGATATAAGGTCTAACTCCCAGGAGAAAAATGTGTATACCCACAGTATACTCATAAATAAAATCTGGCAGAGGACTATATCTGTGTCTGCCCTGACGTTAATTAATCCTTCATGAAATACATCAAAAGTAAAATGTATAAATACAGGAGCTGCAACTATCTTTTTCTATAGTATATCTTTAACAGCACAAGCATAGTTTCCAGAAGCTAATAGGCATTATTAAGCTATATACATATAAGCTTATGTATGTATAAGCTAATAGGCCTTAACACTTGCTAATAGGCAAGTGTTAAATGAATAAATCAGTGCCCTCATTGCCATGGAATATGACGAGTATTTTTTACCCTATTAATAACCAAAATTTATTGAATAGTAATAGTAGACCATGCAATGTACTAGGCTTTTTATATAGGTTTTGTATGTGTAACTCACATACATTCTGGAGTCAGTAACTGTCCATTATTACCTAGACAATATTCAAACTATTCAGTTCAAACAACTACAAGGAAAAAGACAGTAATACCAGTCCTTACTCAGAGCGCATTAAAAAACAGTGTAATTCATAACCTCCAACAACATTTCTCAGTACCTTAATTTTCATAATTTGAACTTGTCCAAAATTTTGTATTCACTGATAACATCTTAATTTCTCTCCCCTAGAACTGCCCTCTACTTACTCTATTTACTTTCATCTTTTTTTGTCCTCAGAATTTAGTAATTTAGATTGGCTTAATCTCTTTATCTAAGTAATTTTCTTTCTCTTTAAGTGTTAATGAGTCTGCCTTTTTGTTCTGGTCATATTGCACAAAAATTCATGATTTGTCTGAGGAAGATCAGTTTTCTATACAAGTTGGAATAGAGAGGAGGAGGTATGTGGAAAGAGGCAGCATTTTGTTTCTGAGCCCTAAATAACTCTAGGCTTTCTTAATATCCTACTGTAACTTAGCATAAACAAAAGCTAGAAGATATAGAGCTGCTTGCCCACAGACTCACCAAAGGTCTATACCAAGACTCATCCAGATCCATTTGATTAAAAAAAAATTATCTTTAGCACCATACTTTACTGCCTGCTTGAAACAGTGTTCATCCATTCAGTACATATTTGGAGTGATCAACTATGTACCAAGGATACAGGAATTAACAGAAAACTGTATAAAAATTCTGACCTTGTGGATCTGAATTTCAATTAGGGAACACAAAATAAAGAGTAACAATAACAATTAAAATGTGTAACATTTACATGGTGCTATAAAATATAGAACAAAATATGGGCGTGTCTGGAGAGTGGGGGATGGTGAAGAGAATAAAGTTTTAAACAGATCTTTTGAGGTCATCCATATGAGAAGGGGCATTTGAGCCGGGACCTGAAGGAAATAAGAGGGGGAAAGGAGGATCATTACTGGCAGTGGAATTGTCACTGCAAAGTCACTAAGTAGTTCTGATTGTTCAGAGAACAGCAAAGAGGCTACCGTGGCTAGGGTGGAGTAAGCCATGAAAAGCCTAAGGTATCCAAGTGTATGAAATATTTCATGTGTTTGTGTGTTTTCCCAAGTTAATGGCATATTATTTTATTAAGTTTGCCAAAGAGTCTTTTGAGTCCAAAAAGCTAAATTTTACTGCCTTGAGGAAGAATGTTGGTAGATGGTTGGGGTACATATCTTATGCATATTAGCTGCTAAATTTGTGTATTACTTACTCCTTGATATTCTTTGCTCTTACGTCTAAGAGTACATGCTCCGGGATCTCCTCACAGCTCTTGGAATTTACAATTTTTTTCCATCATGTGTTCATATTTCTCAGCTTAAGTGGTTGGCAAATGTTCATTGAAAATCTAAATGCAGTAAGAATAAGTGAATCAAATATCTGGAACCTGTGTATACAGCAACAAAATAGAATGTTGTGTTAAATGAGCCTAGCAAAGAATTGATCCATACATTGACTTTGAACACTTGTCACAAGTTTTCTGAGACTGACATTTAAGAGAAGCAGGCTTTCTATATTCTCAAAGTTCTGTCCTCTGTCAAGAGTTAACTCACCAAAATGGTATACTGAGTTAAGTTGTTAGTTGTCCTTGACTTTTATAATGAAACGTTTGTGAAATGTATCTACCTGAAAAGGTCTTTTGTCTTGGGAAATTATAATTAAATATATTGTTCATTAAGTCCTGTTCCCCCTTTATGAGTATCCATCCATTTGACATAGTTCTTCTAGAACTCAGTGTGAGGAAAATATTTGTTTTACACATTAACTTTAATGCTATTATTGTTTTTGTTGTTTTTAATGAGAACAACGTAAGCCCATTTTTTCTTTTTCTTACCTGCCTGTCTTACATGCCTGCTTGTCTTCTGTACAGCTTTTCTTTTCTTACCTGCCTGTCTTTTCTTACCTGCCTGTCTTCTGTAGAGCTTACAACTATATTGAATATTTGTGGAAAGAGGATAGAGATTGGGTACAGAGATTGTGAAGGATACAGAGATTGATTAGATAATGATCCTGTTTTCACAGAGCTTGCAGGGGAGTGTTATACTTACATGTAAATGCTAGTGGCTTGAGAATAAAGTGATAATGACTTCAGTGAGGTTAAGGAAAGAGATTACTTTCAGTGGAGAACTATACCAATTAACTCTGAACAATAAGTATCACCTTTTAAAAATGTTTTTCCTTTTAGTCATTTTATTCTGTATGCCAAAGCTAACTTATATCCTTTCCACAGATAAACAAGGGATATATCATTGCTTATAAAAGCTGCAAACTTTTTTTTAATTGCAAACTCTTATCATACTTGCAAACCCATATCATGATGTCCATATCAGGACATCACACATCCTGATAATCTTCTATGTAATTTTTAAATTTTTTCTAAATTGGATGCAAACAAAGACAAATTTCACTATTTATGAATGATGAAATAAGATAAAAAAAGATTTAAGGAACTTGTGAAGATATTCTGGAAAGACAAAGTAGAAACCTATCTTGGATTGTGTAATTAGTTACTTCTCTGAAATTGAAGAAATGAACCAGTAAATTATAGGGTCAGTTGTTTTCAAAGGTCTCTTTGTTATGCTATTGATTTTCCATATTATAGTAAGAGAAATCATTGTCTGTGCCTAAATCTGTATGCAGATGACAAAGAAAGTGTGCTGTAGTGTGTCTCCTTGTGTCTGTGTGTGTTTCTATGAGTCCGACTTCTATGTCTATATAGGAATATTTGCCTTGACTGTAATCTGGAGTTTTATCTAAGATTTGGTTGGCATTTGAATAAGATTTGACTTAGTATGAAATAAGTAAAATCAGCAACAAAACAAAAATAATAAAAGCATGCTTTGGGAAATAAGAGAAAATAAATGTTTTAGAGGTGGTAGAAGTAATTATGTGGTTTCTTGTAAAGTAACTATCTTCAGATCCTGTATGCAGAAGATGGAATTTTCATGATTTCCACATTTAAGGTTCAGTTTTACATTAAGAGGAAGTGTATATTTTTCACAAGGGTATTATTTGTTCAGTACTTCATTTAATATCAGAAAGTATAGTTTGCTGGGCACCAACCACAGTATTTACATGAAACCCCCATGTAGGTATATTCTCTTACTTCCTATCATAGATAACAGCTAGATATTGTTGATGAAATCGTAATTACTGGTCAAAGCCTGACTTTGGCATCACTATGGCATCATCCCAGTTCCATGATAAATGAATCCAAACCTCATTGACTAAACAGTTTTTATGATATTATTTATATATAGATATATAAATAAATATGTTTATATTAAATAAATTATATATATCTGTACATTAAATATATTTAATGTATGTTAAATAAATTATATATGTTCTATAAAAATAAAGTTGCTAACAATTTTGAAGTCAGTCAGTTTATCTAGAGACTTTTCTTGCCCCACATTTGCCATTTACCAACACTGCAGTCAAGGCTCAGTTTCCCGTTATGATTTAGAAAGCCTGTTTTAATGGCATGATTCCATAAATGTGATAACCACTGCTAAAGAAGCCTTGGCTAGCTAATTCATCTCATTTCACAGTTTGGGGAGGGGGCAGGATAGCTATGTTTAGAAGTCCTTTAAAATAAGGGTTCCATAGCCCTCTTTTTTGTCTACACAATAAGCTCTTCGTGATGAAAGAGGATCTTACATAAAATACATTTATGATTTGAAGAGTACATTCTCATTACATTTTTAGATCTCCATTTCAAAGACATCAGGCTTACTTTCCTCTCATGAAGTAAGACCTCTCTAAAGAGCATCACAAATGGGCTGTCATGCACTGGGTCATAAACTGCATATTGGTTGATTAGAGAAAAATAAAAGGTAACATTGGGATTTGCTCCCCTGGATGTTGGTATTCTTACCACTGACTTTTGCCCTTACCTGTCTTTGGGAGCTTTCTCAGCACCCCATCTCATTTCTTTGAGATCAAACTGGTATAAAACATCCCTGTAGGTGGCTTTATTCTCATGGTAAGGCTTGTGAATTTGAGTTCTTTGTTTCACAAAAGCCTGACAAATTCAGCTTTCGCTCAGCCTCTGAACACAGTTGTTAACCAACTATACAAGAATAGTAAAAAAGCTGACAGCTGACAGGCTTTGCATAGATTTTATCTACAAGTAGATGTTTCAAATAATCTGAGCCTGATGATTTAGATGAAAACTGAATTAATTTATACCACATATTGTTATATCTATCAGCTGTAGCTTAATACTTTAAGGTGGGGGAGATTTAGGGCTAGGTCAAATGAACCTGAACAATAACATTTCTTTGTGTTAAAGGAAAGTAATTTGAAAATATCATATCTCAGTCATTTGTTGACTTCCTCCAGGACTCAGTAACATCTCAAAATGCCTGTCCCATCTGCCAACAGCAGTTGTCTCTGTCTCCTATGGTTCTTGCCATTCTAAAGAAAAGGAGAAGACAAAATAAACATAAGTTGCTGGGTGAGGATGGAGTACAGAAATGAGAGACTTGTGACAAGAGTTTAAGAAAGAATACAGACAGTGGACTTTTTAACAACAAATATATTATTGGAAAAGAATAACCAAAACTTAAACATGGAAGCATAAAAGTTAACTACTGATGAAAACATGGCCAAGTAATTAAACAAAATGTTGTGAGATATTATTAGCATGACCAATGTATAAAAATGTCATCAATTGTGGAAAATATAAGTTATAGATTAAAAACCAAATTAGGTTAGAAGAAAATTTCACCAACACCAAAAATATAGATTAAAAGACAAAGCATAAATTTAAATTGTTCTTCCATGAAATTGTGTTTCTCATAAATTATGGCAAGTTTCAAGTGTGTGTGTGTGTGTGTGTGTGTGCATATTTTTCCAGATTACTTATAAGTAGTGGGGAGAGGAATGGATGGAAGCAGGTGGTTGGCAATATTTTGGGAAAGAAGTTAATTTTGAAGCAGCTGCTGGCAATTTTCCTACAGTATTATTCATCATTTTAAAAAATTAAAATGATTATAATTACCCTGATATGTCACTTCATATGTGACTGAAGAGAGGAAATGATAGAGATGGAGAAAATGTCCATATCCCTGAAGTAGATGTTCATTACTTTATAAACTCCTGATGACAGGCTTCCATGGGATGTTACCCCAATAGATGAAGCTCAGGTGAGTAATAAAATTGAGCAGAAGGCCTGCAAGTGCCAGTGGCCACCTAATCGGAGCTCATTTAGTGATTGTCATCACTTTGTAGCAACCATGCAGTTAATACCCAGTGTATTTGACACCTGCTATGTTAAATTAGTACTTGCAGAATTAACACCTGCTGTCAGCCACCCAGCAGGAATGTTGCTTTCTTCAGTATAAAAGGGAAATGAATTATTTCCCTAGAAATTTGTGTAAATTATTTTTGTGGATGGAGAATTACTTGGAAAGATCTTGGGACCAGCAGTCTAGATTCCTCATTTTTTTTTAGAGTCAGCACTGTTAGTAACTCAGAGTCTTTTTCTGGCTTTCAGAATAGAGGTCTCGAAAGTGAGTTTACTATCACTAAAATGTGTTTTCTAGAATACAAAAACCTATGAAAATGTGAAGTGGTATGTTAATTGTCCATTAATAATAGTAAATTTTTATTTTAAATTTTCATTGATTATTTGTTAAAAAGAAAATCTCTATCTCCTGCAGTACCTTTTCTTATAGCAGGGCATAGTATTTATTGGTATTTCTACCCTCTGGTTATGGTATATATAATATTACATTAATGTTTTTTTAAAGAATATTTTTATCTATTATCATTGGTATTAATATTACAGTTACATATAAAATATATACATATCTGTATATACAGTAAGCAAGTTACTTCTCTAACATGTCTTTCTGTACATAATGATAGTATAATATAATAAATAAAAAGCACCTTAGCACAATGTCTAATATTGTACAATATCACTTTCCTAAACAAATCAATAAGCAAAGTAAGCAACATAAAACAAAACAAACCCCAGACACCATTATATTGCAAAAAATTATGGAAAATAATGAATGTATAAAACTTGGAAGTTACTTTTGATTTGCTTATTCATTTTGATTCAGTAAAACTGAATTAAATGCTGTGGGAAATACTACTAACTATAAGATATAGTTTCTGATTTCATGTGCTTAAAATACCATTGAAGTAGGAGTTTTATTATTTCCTATAATTCAAGGGAAATTAAGTAAGTACTCTGAAGAAGCAATGTAATAAAGAAGTACAAGTTAAGAAAGTTTTATTTTGAGGAATAATAGGACCTTTATTAAGAGCTTGGAATTGAAGCAGGAAAGTTGCATTACCTCTAAGCAAGTAACCTAACCTTTTTGTGCCTGAGTCTCTTTATTTATAAAATGGGGAGGTGACAATATCTGTGACATATTAGCAGGAGGATTAAGTGTTTGGAGCAATGAGTAGCACATAGCAAATATTCTAGAGGTCTTCATCAATTGAAAAATTGAGAAAGGCTTTACCAACAATTTTAATTTGGGATGAGCCTTTGGGAAATTATACTTTCAATCAACAGAATCTATGGAAAAGAGTGTGAACATAAGCAGAAGACTTGGAAATGGCTGACCATCTGTATATTTGTGATAAACCATATAGGAGATAAATCTGGAAAGCAGAATGTGGGTCTGTGCATGGAGTCCCTGAAAACCATAATGAGAAGGATGATGTATGCTTTATAATCCATAGGTGATAAGAGCCATTGAAAGTTCTAGAACAAAATACTTGTTTTCAAGGGAAACAGAAGTGAAGGACAGTTAGGAAATTTAGGAAAAGAAGGTGTTTTCAGAAAGAGGGTTTGAGAACTAGCCCTATAATTATAATAGTTCCTGGTCTCCTGTCAAAATCTACGATCCTTAGTAATTATTACTGAGATGACATATAAACAAGTCAGTTCCTAGAATCAAAATTTAAACCCATTTGCCTTTTTTTTTTTTTTGTGGTCTGACATGCAGGCCATAGTCATGACCAGTGGACACCTCTTGAATGTTGGCTATGGGGAGAATTCTCGGTCAGGAACTCACTGGTAATGTGATGTGATGGATGCAAAGTATTAAGACATGAAGCTTGAATAAACAACAGTTTTAGAGATTGAATTGCCCCAAACTTACCACTTTAGGTAGGTTCTAGAAGTCTTCTTGATTAGATCTACAAGGATCTAGTTTAAGAACATTCTGCTCTGAAAGCTCTTTGCAAGAATGGAGAGAAGCAAGCTTTTGGAATTCAGTCAAGTCCAATGACTTTAAGTCTAAGATCAATAATATTTTTATAAAGGCATCAGAAGCCTATAATTAAAGATCAGACTGGGCAACTTCTCTTTGCTAAAGCCTGACTGAGAAAAAAAGGAATTAATTGAGCTAATGTTAATAGAAATGAATATCCCTTCAGAAAATGACCAAAAAAATCATGTCCAAGTTTACTTTAAGGGCCTCCTTAGAGGGAATATATCATGTAGGATGATCATAACAAAGAAATAGGAGTATGAGTATAATATAATACTAAATTTTCAAATATAATCCTTCCTTTGTGACCTAGATTTGGGTTTTAGTTCTGTGGAGAGAACACACATTTTTAAAAAACGCAAGACTGATTTTATTAAACTCTGAAGTACACTGGGGGATAGTCAGTATTATATTGAAGACCTTCACTTACAAATTCCTACGTAGCTTGAGATTCCTGAAATGGCGCTTATGAATCACCATGACTAGAAAAAAAAAATTAGAAGTGTCAAAATGGCCTTGTAGAACACCAGAAATGTCTATAAGCACAAAATACGGAAAGTATATCCTGTTGGTCCCCAAAATAACTGGAGTATTTTGCAGAAGACTAAATTGCTAAAGTTTCAGCAAATGGAGAGAACTGTCAGTAAACGTTTATGTAACATGTCAGTATGACCACTCTGCCCATTCGACTCTAGAGTGGTTTTCAGTCTCATTTTGTGTAAATCCAAAATCTTATAATGGCTTACAAGGCCTAACTCAACTGGTCCCTTCATTATCTTTCTGTTTTCACTACTCCTTCCAGAGCAGATTCATTGGCATCTGACCTATGAAGCCACACATAGCCTGTATTTGATATAATGTTCTACTGCCATCTTAGAATTCTTATTAATTTTATCCTTGAACATGGCATTTATAAGGGAAGTCCAATGGATTAGGAAGGAAGTGAGGGGATTGGCACAATATGTGCACTCTTCCTTGCAGCATTGAGTCCTCCCTTGGTATTTTCATATAGCCTTTGCAGTCGTCCATGAACACAGAATTCCAGTGGTTGCATAGTACGTGGATCTTCACAAGATCCAAAGTGGAAACAAGGTAAGTGTGTTATGTCTGTGACTGAGCAAGCAGTATTGTGCTGACAGCCCTAAGAGGCTGCTCTTCTCTTTGAACAAGAACTTACTTTGAATAGGAAAAAAAAGGTAATAGTGTTATGTTTAAGAAACACACATGATTAAGGAACCTTATCATTCTTGTGTCCTCATGTTCAAATTCACATTAAACACTCCTGTATTACTAACCTCTTACACTAAAAATGATGGGAGAAGGAATGGGTTAGACAAGGCAACTCATAGTTTTTTTTCCTTTTCAGTTCATCTTTATTTGTCATTAAGCTGAAGGTAGGGAGGGTTGGGAGAACTTTTGTTTATCAGGAAGTGAAATAAGAACAATTAAGTTTATTACATTGTTTTCACTGTTCTGGTGTATCTACATCAAAATATACATTAAAATATATGTGTGTATATATATGCATGTATGAGATACAAATTGTATATTGTGTAACTTCAGTGATTCCACATAAAAGTTCAGTGTCCTTGTATTTGCATTTAAAACTGCTGTTGTAAAATATAGTCTGTAAATTAATGGTAATAATTTAGAAGTTTAATTTTTCTTTACCTAGATCAATATTAAAAAGTAAATAAGAAATACCATGACAAGTCAAGAGAGACCATGGGAAGAAAGGAAAAGTTTTAAATTGCAGTAACCTTATCAGTACTTTTTTTCAGGCTTGTATTTTATTTTTTAAAAATGTATTTGAGAGAGAAATACATTTAAAATGTATTTGTATATTTTAAAAATGTATTTATAAAAAATACATTTTAAAAATGTATTTAAAAATGCAAGAGAGATAGCAAGAGAGAGCACAAGTGGGGAGCGGGGGGAGAAGCAGGCTCCCCACTGAACAGGGAGCCCAATGCATGATCCTGGGTTCATGACCTGAGCTGAAGACACTTAACCAACCGAGCCATCCAGGCACCCCTTTGCAGGCATTTAAACAAGGAACCTCACATTTTCATTTTGCAAGGGGCCATGGAGATTTTGTAACCAAGCCTACCAGTTCCTTTCCAGCTACCTCACCCTTATGCAGCCACACTTGCTGTCTTGCTTTTCCTCAAAGATGCCAGGGTTTCTATCATAAGGCCTTTAAATTTATTCTTGCCTCTACCGGGCATGCTCCCTTTCCAAATGTCCACAGCAGGCTTCTTCATTTTGGTCCCATTGTTTCTTTAATAAAACTTTCAAAGCCAACCCTGTACACTCTGTTTAAAATATAATCTTTCTTAAAAAAGGAACTCTCAATTACTTTTTCTTAGAAATTTATGGTACTTATCTTCTAACTTACTATGTATTTTTCTTAATTAGCTTACTATCTGTCTACCCCATAAATATTTATTGAGAGAAGGAATGAATTACCCTCTAGAAACAGAGTCTAGGGAGATACAGGGTAAATTATTCATGATTTTCCCTATAGGAAACATCATTTTAGCCAAATGGCAAATTTTAGGCCTCTAACCTTTTAATATTCAAAATAAGATCAAAGTTGGTGGTCAAATGAGATCTTAGCTTTAAAATTTTAATTTTTTGGTAAGAGAATAGTCTCATATGTTACTTGTAGAATAAAATTTAATTAAGACAAATAAAAGTTAAGATTAAAGTTTATTTAACTTTAAACCTTCAACCAGTTTAAAGTCTAACTTTTTTACTTTTTACTTGAAATTAGTGAGCAGTAAGCATTCTGAGTGGCAAATGGCAGGTGTTCATTGTAATTTAACAAAGCAGGTGTCAAATATTGTTTACTGGGGCTAGCCGCTACTCTTTCTGGAAAGCTCTCTACTTTGGGGTTTCTTCTAATTAAAAATATCTAGCCATCACCTGTCAACTTCATCTCCATGGAACAGTGAAATCTTCAGGGAACATGACTTGAGCAATCTTTCAGATAAAGAAAGAAAGGGGGAAAATGCCATTAATTATTTAGAAATAATTCTTTCTCTACTGTCAAAATTATAGCTGCATAATATAATTCACTCCTTCTGGAATAATATTGTTCAAACTCTGATTTGGTACCATCTGATAAGTAAATTAAATCCCAAAGATGATGCATAAAAGGGAGCCAAAAATGCAATGTTAGACTGTAAATTTCACATGTCTTGCATTATTCTGTTTTCTATAGAACTTCAAATAACTAATAGAACAAATATATTCTGAGAATAACCCAAAGAGACACAAAAAGGGCAAGTATGTAACTTAATAATGAATTGTATTTTCTAATAGAGGTTTTCCTTCTGTTCTAATTATAGGATGATACTAATTTCCAGGTAACTGACTTTTTTGGATCAAATCTTGTACTCACTGCACTGTAATTATAGTGTTTTTAGAGATTTTATATATACTGTAATTTATGTTGCAAAGATAGAGCATGGAACTTCATCTTTATAAAATATAACTTGGTTAATGGGACCATTGTCTTAAAGAATGGTATTGTGAAGTTAAGGAGAATTTTTATTTTTAGTAGCTAAGGAAAGTTTATTAAAAAGTTTGCATTTATTTGTTAGGTATAAAGTCAAATTTTTATTAATTTTTATCTTGTCTTTGAATTCCACCCAAATACGCAGCTATTTTGTGCTGTAGTTTCTTAAATATATAGACCTCAACTGTTGAGTTCTGTCAATTTCATGAAATATGCATATTAGGTTTAACCATAAAAACCGGATGAGATAAACACTGGATATTTAATATTTAATCTAATACATCCTTGCTAGGATTAACTGACTGTTGATTTTCAAGTGAGCTTATTTCTTCATTTGTTCTTGGGAGGGGTACCTGTAATAATATACACAGGGAAATGAACGGAATGAAGTGTTCTAAGCAAACTAAATAAAACTAATAGAAATTATTTTCTTTTAAATCAGTCAGTATTTAAACAATAAAAATATATTTAGTCATTTCACCCTACATTTTTCCATGAAATTGTAGATTTCATACTTAATTTTTCTGGCTATGAGTTATAGTAGCAGAAATCACACATGCACCTGCATTAAAAAAATTGCCATTCATTGAAGCTAAGCTCTTGAGAAATATGAATTATATATCCTCAGCAACAGGTACAATATCTATACATAGTAATACTCCCAAGGTATTTGAATTGACTTTTGAATTAATTCAAACACTTTTTAGAAATTAGCAAAGGCATTTCCCCCCAAATCCCACTAGCCCAAAAGGAAATTTATGAGTGAAATAACATCCAAAAAAGTAATGTTTGGTTCTATAAACATATTAAATATAATCTGAAAAGGAAAGTTCCAGAGTATTAGAAATATAGAGCAGGTTATTAATTTATTTGGATGTTTAAGTATATATTGTCTCTTGTTATCTTGGATTTTTTCTCTATGCAGTTGGATAGAAACTTGATATTTTATGGATAATATTATTTTCATGTTACAGAAGTTAGTTTTTTCAATCCTCCTCTGCTCTGAGAAGCAGAGTGTCCTTGATTTCAAATAGTCAAACACATCAAACATAATAGGCTTCATCCAGTTCAAGCTCACTTAGAATTAAAAAAATATACACAGATCTGAGAACAAAAGAGGATGTACAGTAATAGCATAATAAATAGCTTGTGACATCCAGGAACAGCTTCTGGTGTCCCTGTCATGCTGAACAGGGATATGTCACAAGGAAGAGGCTAACTGGGTATGTACTAGCTCATGTCAGTGAAGCTATCAGCTTGGGATTCTTTCAGCTGTCACCCCTAGTTGGTCACACAGCCTCTAATGGGATATACTAGCTCCCATTACCCAGTGAGCTGCCCCTTTTTCAGACAGGTCACTCATTATATGATAAATGGTATTTACAGTGAAGTATAGGTACTTGTTCCTATACATAATCTTTGGTGGGCTTTTCATCCATCTTGGATCTGGTGAATTTCTAACAATCCTGAGAGTTAATGTTACAAGAAGAAATCACAAAAGATTACATCCAAAGAAGCTCCTCATGCCATAGCAGAGACCCCAAACCAGTTGCTGACCCTTCTTTTATGTATGTAAAATGTGTAATGTGTGAAATATGACTAGAGTGTCCACTAAAATTTGAAAAAAAATTAAAATAGGTAAAGATCACAAGTTACAGTGTTGGCATTCATTGATGAAACATTCAGGTCAGAGAAAGAATCTTATCTTTATATATTCAGGCAAGTCATGAAGCGGTTTTCCTAATTGAATGAAGAATATAAGGCATTTAACATTCTGTTGTCTCACACATGAAAATCTCCAGTGTTGCTAACTCTCTTGTATTACTGTGTGACTGAAGACTTTAGTAGCACTGAAAACTATAGGTTTCTGTTTAGTACTTTCATTCAGATTACAAATCAACCAGATTCTACCTAAGTGCTAGAAATTTCTAGAGAAATGACAGGATCATTTCTATACAGTATCATAGTAAGAGAGAACCAAGCCATAAATAGAAATTCAAGAAGAAAATAAGAAATTGGGTTTTAGCAGATCCACATCTAATTTAGTTTGCTATAAATTAAAGTCCATTAGTGCTTCAAGTGTAAGAGTTAACCGATATTGTAGTCACAGAGAATGTGCTCTGAATGTCAGTAATGTTATCAGATTACTAAAACTATGAAATTGATCAGAGTATACTATCATCAAGTAAATAAACATCCCAACCTTTTGGATGTGTGAAGCAACAACTGTATAATCCTATATAATTGGTTCCAGAAAAACCATAAATCACATAATTCATAATTATAAAAAATTGATATATGAGATTTTATCTTTTAATATTTGTAAAGATTACCTAACATAAATTTCTAGATATCAATTTGAATGTTTTAGAGAATAAGAGGTTGAGTGAATTGGTGCATCAATGCAAATGAAGTTAAGATAGATAATCAAAAAGAATCCTTATTACTAAAACTATAGTCTAAAAAAAGTCATAATGGTAACTGAAAGCTGCATTTACCTTACATAAAGTTACTTTTAACAAATTCAGAATGAATTTAATAAATTATTCTAGAAAATTCTGTATTATAAATCACTTTAAGATCCAATAACCTGTTGAACAGTACAATCAGTAACCGTATATTATTCTTTCTAGTAAAATCACAGAGCATTTCAATATGGTGAGAGTAGTTCAGTACTGAAGTTTATAAAGGTATAATTTTATCTGATTTCATCTTCTTACTACCCACAATAATGGCCTGGTTATTTTATTCACTTAAATATTAGAACTACTTACTTGAATCAGCTGATTTTAATAAGATTGAGTACTTGGTATTTGACATTAAATAGCCAATCCATTTTATTATAAAAATCCTGCCTTAGGTTCCCCTTATAGCTATTAAAATTTAACTTGTCTTGTAATTTAGGCAATGAGGGATCTGTTTAATCAGTTGTAATAATTTTAAGTGACTGTTTGACAAGCAGTCCTTTCTGCTTTCACTTAGTCCCTAATGTAGACAGCCAGATCTGACTGTGTGTGTGTGTGTGTGTGTGTGTGTGTGTGTGTGTGTGTGTGTGTGTTTAACCCAAATTATCTGGTTTGGTTTGCTGCATTGACTGAGTTAATTGAAAAGTTGCCAAATAACCACTTCATACTGTGCTGTGCTGACAGAGCAATAATATATTTGATATACCAAATTATTTCATGGATAAATATGATGAAAACAAGATACTTCATTGCCATATTTATCTTCAGTGTTTCAAACAAAACATGGCCTCACAAATTTGGTCTCTCATTTTGGTTATCATTGTAATTGTTGCCATTCGCCAAGACCTAACTGATGAGTTGACAATTTACAATAATGATCAGGCCAATAATTTATAATTTTTGTAAAAGGATAATTTAGAGAAATTACTGCCTTAGAAATGTATCCCTAATCATTCAGAATCAGTTTATTCATTGAACTGAATATATTTCTTTCTTTGGAAATTTGATTATTATATGATCCTTCCAGATTATTTATGTTTCCGTAGATACTTCCTTCACAGTATTATTTTATCACATTTGTTTCAACTGATAATACACATACTATTCACTGCTCAGAAATTTTTAAAAAATACATATTACATAATAACATGACATTGATAAGGCTTTGTAGATAAATTAGAGTTGCCTTCGCTTCCTTTATTGATCTTTTTATGAAGCTTCTCAACACATAAATATACTTATATTGGCATTGAGGAGCTATACATGTATTTTAAAAATGATATCTGTCATAATAACAAATTGTTGAAAAATACAGAATCAAACTTGTTGAGAGGATGCTGGCTTTCATGATTTTATAATAATACTGATTCTCATTTTTATAGAATAAATATTCATTTCAACTCACTGCAGCTAAATTTTGTCATTTCTTTATTTTCCTATAACAAAACTCAATTTGGTATTCCTGTGAAGAAGGCAGAAAAATTGAATCTTACAGATGTTTTCCCATTTGATAAGATTATGTGGCAACTCTGGGAGGTATGAAGTCTAGAAAAATGGGCATTCAGTCCATCCTGATCACTGTTGAAGTTGTCCTTAACTTTGACCAGTGTTATCCTGGCTGATTCTTAAGTCAACAACTATTCTCTTCCATTTTACCATGAAAGTGACGTACTAGCTCACTCTCAGCCATTAGGTTTTCCATCCAGGAGTCAGTCTACAGTCTGATTTTCTAGCTTACTTCAGGGCATCCACATCACATTCTTAGATGAGTTCTTTTAAAGAGAGCTTTCTATGATATATCAACTGAGATGTTCGTTCCCTGGGTGAGATTGGGGGAATGAAGGGAAGATGGAACTCAACAACCCACCAGCAACTTTTGCAAGCACAGTTCTCAACAAATTAACATCTTTGAATCAAATTCTTACTATGCTTCTTTATGAGAATCAATCACCTAACTGGGTCTTGGCCTTATTTTGAAAATATCCAATGGTGAGTTTCTTATATTTCATTTGGTATTTGCTAAATATCTCAGCTGAAACTCCCATTTTAAGAATCTGTGCTTCCGTTCCTTCATCTGAACAAGTTAATATATTTTAAATATCCTTTGTGGAAAATAACTTCTTAAGGTTATTATGAAAATTAGACAAGTTATTTTATGCTTAGAAATAGAACTTTTTTTAAAAAAAATTAGATTTCTTTTTCCTTTAAAGCTTTGAAGTCTGCAAGTATTTACAAGCACAAGTAGTTTAATGACTAGAAATGGAGATTGGACATAGCCTGATTGTAGACAGTTACTTGAGTTATAAATTTGAAACTTGATCTATATTTCCTTTCCATCTTTTCAGTTATTCTTACTGCAGGTACTGATTTCTGTGTTTTGCCACAGATTTTTAACTTGATGTTAATTTGTAACTGTGCCTTAGCAAAAAACTTGAATCCTATCTTTGATTTCTTAAGTTTTAAGATTGCACCAAAGAGAATCTGAACATTTGGACTATTTTGTCTGATATGCTTTTAATTAAGATCCACCTTTAATTGTCTTATTATTTCAGATACGTAATATTATGTGGTATAGCAGGCATTGCTAGTTGCCTACATGGTCCATAATATATAATTGTTGCTTGCTTTTTAGGAAATTATACTTCCTTGTGCAAGTTTTATCAAACTAGCTTTAGCCACAGATATGTGACCAAAGGTGATATATCTTACTCAAGTATAATGAAACTAAATTACTAATTTTTTAGTCTATACGTTGGTTAACTTTTTACACTCTCTCTCTCTTTCACACACACACACAATCAATCACATGGATTACATGATAATTTTTTTTTAATGACTAGCAATTTCTGGATTCATATAGAGAAATGAAACTAGTTTATAACAACCTCCTTCATATAAAATCTGATGAAATTAAAATATGAACATAGAAAATAAAACCTGACCAAAGAAAATACCAGAAATTCTCAAGCTAAAGAAGGAATAATTGCCACCAAATACACTAGACATGTTCTTTATTGAAAAGAAAAAAGAGATAACTTCAGACATCAAGATCATTCTTAAAGCAGTGCTGGAAAAGGAAAGAATTTACGTAGAAAAATTGAAATATCTCATTGATACCTTTCCTTGGTCCTGTGGGTAAAGTAGGAAGCCCCACAGAGGAATAGAATTCTTTTTAAAAACCACTGACTTAAAAGAAAAAAATTAAAAAAAACCATGACATTTGTTTTTCCTATTTTAATAGGACAACAGAAGGAGGGATCAGAAAATAATGACAATTACACTAACCTGTTTATTTAATAGAAGAAGGAGGTAGGTGAATTGTTAAATTCTGAATAGTATGTAGAAAGTTAGAAAGCCTTGTCCTTGATGTAACACAAAAAGCAAGACAGATACGCTATAAAATCATAGCTGTTGTGAACTTATTAGAGAGCATAAGATGAAAATAAACCCCCAAACCCAAAGAACTAAAATGCAGAGAGTAACTTTCCAGGTTAGAGATGAGCTATAGAATAATGGAACAAGGTGGAATCCATAATACATGGAGCTGTACAACATATGAGTCTGATTAGATTGTTAAATAACTTTCAGGCTCTAGAATAAAGTATGGTGTTGCAACTAACTGTCCAATAATCACATCCTAAAGAGAACCAAATACAGGTACAAGTTTAAAAGAAAAATGGGATATTAGGAAAATAAGAGTAGCTAATCATAAGGAAAAGATGGCCAGATCATTAATGTTTGGATTGGCTTGATAAAAAGAATCCTAAATTACCCTAGTCACAGAGCAAGGCTGCAGCTACTTGTCTCTGTTTTCTGTGGACCATTCCTGAGTAAGTGGAATGTGGTATGCCAAAATAAAGGACAGTTAGGAGAACAGAAAAATATAACCTCTGAGATATGTGAGAGATCTTCTTTATCTACAAAGCAGTGGAAACTGAAGTTTGAAGACAGATCAGAAGATCTAATCCAGAACAGGCAATATAGATTTTTGTTCAGGGGCAGCTATACGTGGGTCTTCAGCATTTCTGCATATCTTATAATTAGAGATACTGACAGCATTTTTGTCTGGATTATCTTTTCAAGAATGTTTTATAGAAAATAAGCTTGGAAGGAAGAGATAGCTGTTTGCCTCTAAACAAGAGGGCTGTGTTTTGCTGTCCAGTATAATAAAGATAAAATCTCCCTTTGGGACAAATATTCTATAGATTTGCTTGCAGCCATTATAAAAATTTGAGTTTCCTAAGCTCAGTGTTACTCAGTTGTGATACATACCCAATGTGGGTGTAGCATACAGCTGGGTCTACTTCTACCTTGTTACTATAGGACTTGGTGAGGAAAGAAATCCATTGTGAATATGAAAATCATGTTCTCTGCTGTCCAGTGACCCAGGAATCCCGGAATCTCCTTTTTTTTTTTTTTTTTTTTTTTAATATCCTGTCTTTTGACAGCATTGGTGAAATTGTGACAGACTGACATGTTAGCTTGCAAATAGAGAAAATTTTCATACTCTTAACAATTCTTGATAATTTTTACTAAGTGTAAGGCATCAATTATTTAAGACTGGAGGCAAGGAAGCAGAGATAAGAGAATTTCATAATGTATGCAAAGACCGGAGTGGTACTAGAGACCAAAGAGAAGTTCCCAGTAACATCAAAATATGCTATTCATTTGGAAACTCCTAAAAAGATCCCCATCACTGCTCAGACTTCAAGCCCTGTTGAAGAGACAGTTCTAATTTCACATTCAAAATTCAAAGCACTGGTGAACTTTATTGAACTAAGACTGCAACAAATTCCAAGTACAGAAGTAAGTAAGAGATAGAGTCAGCCCTACAGACTTAACAGTTCTCCACAATAAGTGGTGTGCTTTTTTAATGAAAATATTACAGGACACGAAAATAATATTAATTATAAAATATAGTTATTAATATTATTAATTCAATCAAATCACTTGGCCAAGAGAAGAGAATCCAACAAAGAAGAATCAGAGAGGTACCTGGGTGGCTTAGTAGGTTAGGCATGGGACTCATGGACTCAGGACATAATCTCAGGGTAGTGCATAGAGCTCTATGCACTGAGTTGGGCTCCCCCCACTCATCCGGGAGTCTGGTAGAGATTCTCTCCCTCTGCCCCTCACCTGCTCATGCATATATGTGCTGTCTCAAATCAATCAATCAATGAATCTTCAGAAGAATCAGAGATTGCTTAAAGACTGAAATGATCAGAAGGAGACTTTAACACTGATAAATAATACATAAAGATCAAAATATGGATAATATTCATGTGATGGTAGAGGATGAATCAAAGGGAAGGAAGTAGAAACTGTAACCAATGAAAATAATAATAGAAAATAGAAAATAATGAAAAAAATAATTGTTTTGATGGACTTAACAGTAAATTGACACATGAAATGGATGAATCTATGTGGATGAATATAGAGCCAATTGAAATTATAAAAGTGAAATATCAGTAGAAAATGTGAAGAATATAAAAATGTATATTTGAGATATATGGTCAATAACTATTGATATAATATATGTGCATTTGAGTACTTAAATAATAAGAGAGACAGAATAAAGATATTTTTGAAAAAAATAATGAAAGGGATTTTCCAAAACCGTGAAAATATTTTAAACAGAAAAAAAACAAAACAAAAAAACAAGCAAGCTACAAACCACAGCAAGCATACACAGAATAAATACAAAGAAAGTCACATGTAGGCACACCAAATCACATCACAGAAAATTAACTGAAGAGAAAAATTTTTAAATATTCAGCAGAGAGAAAAAAGAAAGACACTTGATATGTAGAAGAACAGTCCAACTCCAAATCAGAAGAAAAGAAAACAAAATTGTCTCTATTTGCAGGTGACATGATCTTGTATGTTGAAAACCATGTAGACTCCAACAAAACACACGGAATTCTTAGAACTAATAAAAAAATTCCTAAAGTTGCAGCATACAAAATTAATATACATATTAATATCTGTTTTCATCTAGTAATAGCAAGCTATCTGAAAGAGCAACAAGAAAATCCATTAAGATTTATGAATTAAGAAATCCCACTTATAATAATATTGAAAATAATAAAATCCTTATGAATAAATTTAACCAAGGAGGTGGAAAATCTATATACTGAAAACTGGAAAACACGATGAAAGAAATTAAAGAAGATGTAAATAAATGGAAACATATCTTGTGTCTTTAATTGGAAGAATTAATATTAAAATGTCCATTTACCTAAAGTGACCTACTGAGTCAGTGCAATCCTCATCAGAATTTCAATATTTTTTTCTTGTCTTGGTGCCCTTTCATTTTGTCCACATAAAACCTCTTCTGCAGAATGGCCATACATCAGCCATACTGATTTTTGTAAAGCTTCAATCAAATCACACTTTTCCCTTGCTTAAAGCTTCAAAAGATTTTCCATTACTATCGGAATATAACCCTGATTTTCAAACATGGCTCACAAGGCACTTCATATTTTTGCCCCACCTGACTTTCTAATCTCAGCTTATACCCCTTCACTCCATGTTCACTATGTTCCAGCTATACTGGCCTTTTTACTCCTCAGGCACATTGGTCTTGCTCCCATCATAAGTGTTTGCACACCTGCTGCGTTTTGTTGTGATATTTTTTACACAAATAGAAAAAACAATCCTGAAGTTTGTATGGAACCACAAAAGACTCCAAATAGCAAAAGCAATCTTGAGCAGGAACAAAACTGCAGCTGTCATACTTACTGATTTCAAACTATATTACAAACTTCTAGTTTTTATAGCATCATGGTACTGATATAAAAACAAAAGCATATGCCAATGGAGCAGAATAAAAATCACAGAAATAAACCACGCATGTACAGTCAACTAATCTTTGACAAGAGTCCAAGAATATGCAATGGGGAAAGAATAGTCTTTTCTATAAATGGTGCTGAGAAAATTGGATATACACATGCAGAATAAAATTAGACCCCTATCTTACACTACTTAGAAGAATTTCCTTGAAATATGTTAAAGACTTAAATGTAAGACCTGAATTATAAAACCATAAGACACCTTGAAGAAAAGAAGAGATAAAACCTCCTTGACATTGGTCTTGGCAGTGTGGGTTGTTTTTGTTTTTGTTTTTGTTTTGGATAAGACACAGAAAGCACAGGCAACAAAAGCAAAAATAAAGTGCAACTACATTAAGCTAAAAAGCTTCTGTACAGCAAAGGGAGAGATCAACAAAATGAAAAGGTAAACCTAAAGAATAGGAGAAAATATTTGCCAACCACATACCGGATAAAGGGTTAATATCCAAAATATGTAAGGAACTCATACAGTTCAGTAGCAAATAAATACCCAATTTAAAAATGGCTCAGTGGGTTGGGGCCTCTGCCTTCGGCTTGGGTCATGATCTCAGGGTCCTGGGATTGAGCCCCGCATCGGGCTCTCTGCTCAGCGGGGAGCCTGCTTCCCCCTCTCTCTCTGCCTGCCTCTCTGCCTACTTGTGATATCTCTCTTTCTCTTTCTCTCTGTCAAAATAAATAGATTAAAAAAATAAAAAATAAAAATAAAAATGAACAAAAGACTTGTATAGTAATTTTTCCAAAGATGTTTTATAAATGGTCAACAGATACATGTAAAGGTGCTCAACATCACCAATCATCATGTAAATGCAAATTAAAACCATAATGAGATATCATTTCATGCCAGTCAGGATGGAGATTATAAAAAAGACACGAGATTTCAAATTTCTGTGAAGGTGGGAAAAATTGGATGCCTTTGGTGGGAACGTAAATTGGTATAGCCATTACAGAAGACAGTATGGAGTTTTCTCAAAAAAATTAAAAATACAACTACCATACAATCCAGCATATGATCCAGCAATCCCTCTTTGGATATATTTCCAAGGGAAACTAAATCGGTACCTCAGAGAGATCTGCACTGCTATGTCATTGCAGCCATATTCCCAACAGCCAAGATAGGGGAAAAAAACCTATGTGTCCAACAGATGAATGGATTAAGATACGATAAACACATGTATGTACATAGATATAACATCACTTAGAATACAGCATACCTGCAGTGACCCCATTACATGTTGTTCTTTCAGACTACCATCACTCCTTATCATCTCCTTGATGACACAAATCTATGAACTCTGTTATTTTTTCCATTATTCTAGATTTCTGGCCAGACTTTTCCATTGTAAACATCCAAACAGGATATATCTGATTAGTTCAAATGTCATTATATAATACATAATTATTAAATACTAAATAAAACATAAGCATCCCATTATCCTACTAACTGGGTTGTTGTTCACTTTTTTTCACAAATAGTATTTACACAGGTAATTGGAGTCTGTGATGAAAGTACAGTGAACTTTGTGGGGGAAAAAAAAACTTTCAAGAAGAGATTGAGTGTGACAGGTAGACTAAAATTTCCCAGACAAAATTATCTTAATTGGTAGGCACATTGTATGGCTTTTAAAAATAAGTATTTCTTAAGTTTGCCTGGAATGAAGTGAGCCCTTTTAGGCTTCATAAATGTCTTTCAATTATGATTTTATTATTCCTTCTGTTCCAGTCAATTTTTGTCATCCATGGCAAACTGACCACCTTATACTGTCAATAGCAATGCATGTAAATTCTTTTTTTCCTACAAACCTGCCTGCATTTGAAATTCTCTCACCTCTTGCTGAATTGTTATTCTTAATGCACTGATTTGAGATGCTAACGTATTTATATAGCAAGTCCTTATATCTGTTTGTTTCCAGGCTTTCTATTCTGTTCAGTTAATCAATTTTCCTAATACTGCTGAGGTTACTGACACATGACATGTTGTTTTAACATTGTGTCTTCACAGTATAATTTGATATTTGTTAGATTTTGTTCCTCTATGGAAGAGACTGTTAGAATCCCCAAGTAAATGTTTTCTTCCTTTTCTCAAATAAATAATTATGTTATGAGAAATCATTTCTTTTCATGGGTGTTTCATGCATTGGCTAAGCTCTTGAAAACACTGTTGAATAGTACTGATAATGAACACCTTGCCTTGTTACTAATTTTAGTTTTATGTTTGGAAAGTTATACCATTTAGTATGATGTTTGTGCTAAGTTTTTTGGTAGATACCTTTGCCAGATTAAAGAAATTCACTCCTATTTTTTATTAAAATTTTTATTAAATTTTATCAAAATGCTCTTTAAATTTGGTAAGGATATTTAAGTAAATGAGAGGGTAGATTATTCAAAGTTAATTTGTAAAATCAACTTTCCTAATATTGAATGAATCGTTTTCCCTTTCTTCCCCTTTCATGTTATTTAATAGTTTGGATCAGACCCAATTTTATTTTTCAGTTATGTAATCAAAGTTTTCTTCATTTACTATAGTGAATTAGTTGAGTTTTTCTCTTGTACGTTTCCTGAGCCAGATCATATAAGAGAGTTTAGTTCATGAATTTTTGGTATCTTGTGCATATAGAACTGTGTAAGCATATTGTCTTTTGGGGTACAGGATTTTCTTTACATATTCCATTTCTATAATCTTTACTGGTTATGCCATCATCCTAAATTCTACAAATACATTCTACCATGTGTACTGTATTTTAATTACAATTATTGCTGAAAAAAATTGTGGTTTATAATTTTAAGAATTTATAAAAATTTTTATTCTGAATATCCAGCTGAGTAAAATAATTGTTCTATTCAGGATGGTTACTTTTGGATAAATTCTCGGAATTAAATGGTAGTACAGAGATTTTACAGTATTTTAGGATTTTCAATTTATATTATCACATCACCGTCCATAATTTTGAATTATGGATCCCAAATGTTTTTTTGCGTATTCAATTTCTGAAGCAGCTGAGCTGAAAAAAAAAATGTTATTTCCTTGCTAATTCTGTGCTTGGAATTTAGAAGAGCTCATGATGTTTCAGCGAGTAGTAATAATACACATTTTGACACTAAATGCAGAAATTTAGAAAATTGTTCAGTGGAGAAATGAGCTAAGTGGACAAGCAGAAAGCAGAGTAGCTATTCTGTAGACCTGAAAGCAGTGCCTTCTAGACCCTATATGACAGTCCTCAGTGACTCTATCTAAAACCCTAGAAGAACAGAGCATGGGAATATTTGAAGGGCTTTAGATCACACATAAACACATTGGGGGTTCTGAAAAGTATTTTTGTCAAACCTTTTCCATGAGGACAGGACTGCCACTCAGTCAAATACTCAGAAATCTAAGGCATGATTTTTAAGATATCACTTAAGAATGTCTTTATTCACTGTATGCCAATTTTATAACATATTTAAGGTACTTTCATAGTTTTATATAGAATACCTCTTTTGATTAAGATATTTCATCAATGTTATACTATCAATTTATTTATCAAAACCAGGAGTTGGCAAGTTACATTTTGAGTCAAATTAAACAGATTCACAGCCTGTTTTTGTATAACCTATAAGCTAAGAGTGTGTTTTTAAATTTTTATGTGATTGAAAAAATCAAAAGATTACTATTTTATGCCATGTGAAATTGTATGAAATCTAAATTAGTGTGGATAAAGTTTTATTGGAATATAGTCATTTATTTGTTTATAAACTCTTATCATTCTTATGCTATAAGAGTGAGTTGAATAGTTGGGATAGAGCCCATATAGTTCATAAAGCTCAACATATTTACAACTTGAACCCTTAGAGAAAAAGTCACAGACCGCAATCTAAACCACAGGTAGAATTTGGACTTTTTTCATGGTTGGTAAAATGTTTTCTTCTTTTTGACATTTCTCTTTTTGAGCCCAAATTCTGACTTGCTCTTCATTACTTAACCATTAGTGTTACCCCTCATTGTGCTTTCTTTTGTGCCCATCAGTTCACCAACTAAAATCTAGGTATTTGCAGTAAATTATAAAGTGAAAATTCCTTTTCTGATGTTTGAATTTATTCTTGACCTGTTTAAAACACTTCTACAATATTATTTCATTACTATTAAGTACCTTTAAGATATATAACTGCTTTTACAAGTAATCATACCTATTTATATTGTAAAACCTTTGATTAAGAATACATCTCATGTTTGTATGCATATGTATTTCTACATTTATTTATTACTAATTTTTCTGTTTCACTCTATTCTCTAACATTCCTTCCATTGCTGTTAGCAGAATGCATGTTTGTGAATTTTCTTTGCTCACTTTTAAATTTTGTATGCAAACAAACAAATAAATAAATAACTTTGCATTCCTGAGAATGACTTTCTGTTATAAGTAAATGTCAGTTTGGCCTGGGAAATATTTTTGTATCATATCCTTCCTTTTTAAGGTATATTCTGTGTTGTCTTAGGTTGATATAGTTAATAAATTTGAGATAACCTAGATTTTGAAGACAACAAACTTCTTTTGTAAGTTTGGATAATTCTTTTCTTTTTCTTTGTAAAATAATAGGATATACTTTGGTAATAGTTTCTCTTTGTTCCTCTTATGTGGGATAGGTGCAAGTATCTATGATTTGTAGCCATTTGCTTAAATTTATGAAGTATTTTTTAGCTTAATCCATATTATTTTCTTCATTTTGTTTTGTCTCCTAGCTTCATAACAAAATGACTTGAATGTTGAGCCACGGTATTCTCTGCCTTTGCCTGTGATCTTTCCTCCCAATCTATTCAGCATTCCATTAGTTTCTTTCTTTAGCATTCCATTAGTTTCTTCTGTGTATTTCCCACTTTGTTTACATATTTTAATTCAGTATTATATGTGTTTTAACAAGTGATTATTTATTTTTTATTGATTATACCAGATAAGACTTCCAGTGTCACTTTGAATTGTACTGTAGTAGAATTTAATTCATTTTATTCTTGTTTCATAGCTTCCACACATTTTCTTTTAATCCTCTTGAAAAGAGAAAAAGTCATTTTCCATACTATATGTGAATTTTCTGTGAAAGATTTATATTTGAAACAACTTTGAGTAATACAATATATAGAGATTTCTTTTTCAGTATCTGCAGAACATTTTGAAGTGTAGGCGTATCAGTTCAATGTTTGTATTTCTTAAGTAACCTCTTTCCTGCTACATTTTGTTCTGTGAACTCATGGCCTTGGCTTCCTGTGTTGCATTTGCTGCATTTGCTTTCCATTTTCCGTAAATTTCTTCCATAAATTCTTCCTGTGTTTTGTACCACATTTTTTTTCTCTGTAAATGACCTGAAATTCTATATTTGCTAATGATTTTCCTTTACTTGTCTTCATTCTTTAGGATTATCTATTTTCCATTTTCTTTCCTATCCTTTCTTGGGATATCATGAGGGAAAATTAAAAAAATTCATGTAGCTAGTGTCTCATAATAATCAAAGTTTTAATGATAGCCTCTGTTCATTATAATTATTTAATTTTAGTACTTTAATATATTACAATTGATTTTTTAGTCATTACTATCAAAATATTTATAATTCTCAAAAAAGTAACTGTGTTTGATGCTTGGAAATTGAATGTTGTGGGTAAGGGATTGCTGTTTATAGTACCAGAGCTTCTTTTCCAAGCAGTAAGTATCTGGGGCCAACCTCTGGTGCTCTGGAAATCTTTCTACCAACTCCTCTCAGTTAGCTTCCTATTCATCACTTAGCTTGGAGGCCAAAGTCAATCCTTGAAAAACGCAGTTTCTCAGTAGAAACCAGCTGCATACTTTTGACTTGATTTGATTTAGCATTGGTACTGTTCTTTGGAAGCCTATCCCTTCTACCTTGTTCTGAATTAGTCACCCATTATGATGTTTGTGTTGGGGAAGTGATTCAGATCAACTGACCTTGTCTCCTAGGATGACTTCTGTTAAATAGTGAATGCTGGTCAGCTTATGGTTCCATTTCTTTCTTTTCCCATAAGTTCTAGTGAGTTATTTTTGTTTTTAAGATATTTTGCTATTTTATAATTGTAGTTGATTTTTATTGGAGAGAATATTTTCATATCAGTAATTGACCTAAGTTCTTTACATGTATTATCTCAATTCTCATAAAGAAATCTGTATATTATTAGTAATGTATCTACTTCATAGAAGGAAATTGAGACTCTTAGAGGTTATATAAATTGCCAACATGGACACAACTGGTAAATGACAGAGCCAGAAATCAAATCCAAATTTTTCTGACTACGGATATGAATGGATGCTATGTTAAACTTTGCCAATGAGGTTGTAGTGAATAGAGAATAGGTACTTTAGCTTAACTTTTGTCCTTTATTTTTCTTCAAAGCCTAATAAATTGTTATAAATACTCAGTGTTCATTTATGTTCTTAACTGGGTTATACTTTTAAAAACTCAAAAATTGGTTTATTCCTTTTTTTTCCATTTTAATAATAAAAATCAGGATGGTCCCTCTCACCATAGCAAGATACATATAAATCTAGAATAACTTTAAAGTCTAGTGCTTAGTACAAGAAAAGTAAATACATAAAATTGTTTGCTGAAATTCCTTTGTGTCCTCTCATGTTGAAAGATTGCTGACATAAGAAATACTATCATATTTGCATAGTGTGACATCTGCAAAGAGAGGGGTTCTAGGAATACTTTTTTTTTTTTTTTAGGATTTTATTTATTTATGACAGAGAGAGACAGTGAGAGAAGGAACATAAGCACGGGGGAGCCGGAAGGGGAGAAAGAGGCTCTCGCTGAGCAGGGAGCCCGATACGGGGCTCAATCCCAGGACCCTGGCATCATGACCTCAGCCGAAGGCAGATGCTTAATGACTGAGACACCCAGGCGCCCCAGGAATACTTTTCATTTCATATTTCCATTTAAATTGAGTTATATACATAGATATTAGATTGCAGGAAGTTTATGGGTAATTATCCCCTTTATGTTGAATTTTATGAGATCTTCAAGTATATAAAATGTGTAAATAAATTATTGCTAATCCATTCACATGGAATTTATCAGGGAGATTTAGAGAAAAAAAACAAAATTAAATCACAGCAATATCAAAACAAATCTATATTATAGCATCATCAATACTTCCATGTTGCTGTCTTCTAATCTGTGAGAAAAGGTTTTTGGGTAATTTTGTTGCAGGCAGGCCAGGTTCAAGGACCTAGAGTGAGTCCTGCAGGACTGGCCAAGAGGGTCCTGGATTCTTGCAGAATGGAAATCAAACACCATGAGCTGAGAGGAAGTAAGAGCAGAGTTTATTGAAGACATAGAGCAGTTAGAAAGTGTCTGGGAGACTCACAAAGGAAAAGATACAAGAGCCTCATCTTTGCTTGGGGTCTGCAACTTTTTTTGAGAACAGTGATCTGGTGTAGGTGTCCTCTCAGGCATCCAGGTACTGATCCAACAAGGACGAGTGCTCAGGTGTCCTCCATAAGTCATTTATGCCTGGAGCCAGGAGTATGGTGTCAAGGTGTTTGGAGTCAGTCAGTGGTCTTGAAAAGTGTTCATGATAACCTCACCCAGACACTCCTTACATGTTATCTTTTGTGTTGGAGGATTCCAAAGAAATCATTACCTTCTTGACCTTTGCAAAGTGGACATTCGCTGAGGGATATATAAGGTGGGTACAGGTCCTAGTAAGAATAGAAGCAGCAAAAGAAGTGAAGGAAAGAATCAACTTTTTCCTTTCATGGAGTGCCTTTGGTTTCCCTGTCTCTTTCACACATATCTCCTCATTCCTGTAGATTTCTTTGCAACATGAATTTATCTTTGATATTACTGGAATCAGTAACCTTGGATTAGCTCTATGAGTATACTGAGTCCAAAGAAAAATTGGCTTACTTGACTATATCTGAAATTAGTATATATAAAATCCCACTGAAGACCTACTGCCATGACAAAATACCACAAACTGGGTGGCCTCAAACAATAGAAATTATTGTCTCATGCTCTAGAGTTTAGAAGTGGAAGATCAGTGTGTTGTCGGGCCATACTCCTTCTCTGTTACCCATTAGGAAAGATTCCTTCCTTGTCTCTTCTAGCTTTGGAGGGTGGCTGTGTTTCGTGTTCCTTGGCTTACAGCAACCTCATTTCAGTCTCTGCCTACATTGTCAAATGGCATTCTCCCTGCATGTCTATATTTTCACATGCTGTCTTCTCCTTGTATCTCTTATAAGGACAACAGTCATATATTGGATTAGGGGCCTACCTTACTCCATTGTGACCACATGTTGACTTAACTGATTACATTTACAAGGACTCTTTTTCCAAATAAAGTCACATTCTGAGGTACTGGGAATTATTATGTCAACATATCTTTCTGAGGGACACAATTCGATCTGTAATGCTATTTTATTTAGCATGTATAGATCCTAAAACTCTACTTGTGGTTAGCCCTCATGAGTTGAGTTCTCTGCATATGAGACAGGTTTAGGATAGTTACATTTAAGCTAACACACAAAATCTGATATCAGATGCTAGAAATCACCTGTAGTTACACAAAACTAATAAGAAAAATCATCTGAGACAGTTTTTGACAGTTTTTTCTAATAGACACAAAAATTATGAAAAATTGTCTTTTTTTTTAAAAGATTTTATTTATTTATTTGACAGAGAGAGAGAGAGATCACAAGTAGGCAGAGAGGCAGGCAGAGAGAGAAGGGGAAGCAGGCTCCCTGCTGAGCAGAGAGCCCCATGCGGGGCTCGATCCCAGGACCCTGAGACCATGACCTGAGCCGAAGGCAGAGGCTTTAACCCACTGAGCCACCCAGGTGCCCCTGAAAATTTTTCTTTTATCTTCCTTATATTTGCTATATAGCTTTTTTTGTTATTTGAAAAGAAAATATTTTACTTCTGAAAATATTTTAATAAAGCCTTTGATTTCTTCAAATGGCACATGTAAACCATCTGACCTCTTGTTCAACTCTGTCTGCTATCCACTGATACTATTAGATAACCATATTCAATTTATTTTAACATAGAGAAAGTTATATAACAGATTTTTTACACCTTATGTATAATAATGAGTATTTTTATTTTACTATCAGTATAGTCATATCATTTTCTTTATCATTGTTAAGCTGAGAGGGACAATCAAAAAAGCATATTGGAATGAAAAAATAAAATTTATTGTTAAGTCATAAAGGAATAGTATGCATGGTTGGTAGAATAATATTTTCAAAATGAGTTTTCTTAAGTTTAATGGCCTAATAATCTTAAAATTATGGTAAAGGTATAAAATTTTAATATTCAATTATAAATTCCAAAGGTAAAAGCCACGTTTTTTAAATCTCACTTTTATCTAGATGCATAATTCTATAGTTATTACAGTAAATCACCCTTTTGGACATTATGGTGAAATCCTTTAATACCTTTCATCAGACTTCAAAGATCTCAGTGGAATATTTGTATATTCAATTATTATATTGGGAAGATTCACACAAGGAATATCTTTCTTAGGCCAAATTAATAATTACTTTGATACTGAAATGACCTCATCCTCATAGAATGAAAGAATCCCTGAATGGCAAAAGATAGTGAATACCACCTTGTCACCCAGTTTAGTAGATGATACATAATTTCCCTTTCCAAATTAATATGTACTGAGAATAAACAATATTCAAAATACTATTCTGAAGAGGCATATAACGTATCAGAGCAGCTCAAAAGTTGAATAATCATTGATGATTCTCTAATGACCCTATTTGCTTGCTGAGTCTTTCTTCTTGAACTTCAAAATCATACTATTCCTCTATGCTTTCTTTTTTGCTGTTGTCCTCTATTTTAAAACAGTGGAGAGAAGGCAGTTTATGATTAATAATCAGCCAAGGTAGGCATAGATGGGACCTTAGTTAATGTGACAAAGAAACCAAATTAGAATTACCAAAAGGAAATTAGACAATCCCTATGATAGATTATACCACAGTTTATCCTAGTTTTGAATAACATAAAATCTACACTGAAGTTGTAGAGAGGCTCTCTCACAATTTAAAGCATTTGCAAAAACAAAATCAATGAAGTATGTGGTTTATATATTGGAGCATAGGTATTCATTATCAAACTTATCACCATATTGAACACCAAATTCACTTTAAAATTTGAAATTTATATGTGGTCCACCCACATCCAAATTCTGAATTGAGATCAATATGAAGATATGGTAATTATACTTCTCCCTAAAGTAAGACAGAAGAGGTCATAAGTAAGTCATGCCTAATTGGAGAAACAAAGGAAGGGATAGAATATTTCTTTTTGACACCTTCATAGAAATAGAATTTAGTTCTAACCAAAGTTGTGCTTTAAGCCTTTTATAGTTAAAGTTGGCAAATAAGAAAACAACTTAAATGAATTATCTTACTATCCTTTCACAAACCAATCAATAACAACTCTTTCCCTCTAGAGATAATTAAAGTTGATCTAATTAGATTGTCTTCACTTACAAACGTGCCATGTAAATAAAGTTAATTTATTATCACACCTACTTCACCTCTTGGCATTATTATAGTGTAATAATGGAATTATTGTTGCAAATCTTATAACAAACTATATATAGATGCCTAATATTTTTGCTTGAGGCAAGATTCCTTCTTTACTGTGAGTTATAATTAACAAATGTAGCTCATTCTCTGTCACACCCTGTAAACTTGGGCAAGCACAGTCAACTACATATCCTTAAAACATTCCAGTTTAAATGTTGAGTACAGCTGATACTTTTTATACCAGAATAATTTCATACTGTATGTATGAAATTATTAACACATGTATTATTTACCATTTTGTAGAATGTTTTGTTTATATAATGAAATATTAAGTATTACTATAAACATAATCTTTTATAATGAAGAGAAAAGAAATATACTTAAAATTAAGTATTTTATGTTGTTACTTGAAGCTTTCAATCATTCACCAAACATTTCTTGAGATTTTATTCTGCATTGCAATATGCAGGTTAACGGTTTATGGTAGTGAACTGTAATTATGATGCCACAATATGTAGGATATTGAATTCAGAGCTTAGCTAGCATGTGTGCAGATTGTAACCTATCGAGTAGAGGAATTCTTTGATGTTGTTTCATGAAACAGAAACATGGAGGAGAGAGTGCCCCTAATTAGCCATTGTACTGCTGAAGGCAGAGGCCTTAACCCACTGAGCCACCCAGGCACCCCAATAAGGGAATTTTGATACAAAGTTCTTGAAAGCTTTTTTACTTTTATTTCACCTTCATTTGGAAACTAGAGTCAGCTATAGTTGTTATGTAATTGTGCACTCCCCAATGAAAATTTTGTCCCATTTATATCTTTTTTTTGTTGGTTTTGAGAAGTCTTATTATCCTATTTTTCATTCCTTCATAAGAAATCTGTTCTTATTTTAAAAAAAACTTTTTTGAAGATTATTTTTAAATATTCTTTGTTTTTAAGGTATTCTTTTAATATTTATTATTTGAGTAGATTGTTTTTTATCTGCTTAAGATATAAGTCTAAGGATAGTTACATTTAATTATTTATGAGAAACTCATAATCTTAATCTCATTGATTATTGTCTTTTCCCATTTCTCTCTCTTTGGTCCTTCTGGAGCTAGTGAGGCCTTCTGAAATCTCTCTTTCCTGAGACCAGACCTATTCTTCATATACCAATCCTTTTTTTTTTTTTTTTGAGCCACAGTGATTCTTTCTGGCTAATTTCTTCAAATCTATTTTCTCTTTCACTGTGTCTAGTCTAAAATTTATTTAACCTATCACTTGAAATATGAATATTAATTCTTTATTTCCAGAAATATATGGATTTTCTTTAATTTTGTTTAATCATGTTTCACCATTTCTTATTCCTTAGTAATTTCATTTCATACTTTATAATAAAATATTAATATTTGCAATTTTGGTATATTATTTTGCAGGTTTTTTCTTGATGGTCCCTATTCAATTTCTCATTTCTCATATTTTGTGATTTTTGTCTTTATTGATTGGTATTATTTTCTTTTTCTTTCTTTCTTGACATTATAAAACTTTGACTTTTAGCTGAAAGTAATCGTTAATCCATAGATTTTAAATGTGTTTTCCAGACAGGGTTTGCCTTTGCTTATATCAGGCTCCCAGGGACATTACAAACCAAGATCACTTTAAATGAAATTTTCAGCTCTCATTTTTCAGGTTTCACAGGTAGAATAAATTCCTGTCTGAGAACCATGTTGCTGGGAGCTCTCAGAGGATGCTTTTTTATTTCTGTTTGATTTAAAGCTAAAGTCAAAATTGGCAGACTTCTCATAGCTTCATCTGCAGGGTAGATTTCTTACTGGTTCATCACTGGAGAGTCATGTCTGGATGAGGGATTTCCATACATCTCTCCCCACATGGCATGGATCCTAGGTGGATCTCTAATCCTACATGGAAACCCAAGCTCTAGGCTGTCAGAAATTAGTATATGTCTATAGTGCACTGCCTATTACCTTTCATTTACCTTTCTGTATTTTTATTTGCCATCTCTTCTGGGCTCCAAAAATTTCTCTTACTCTTCAGTTAGTTCATTCCGGTGTTCTACAAAACATATTTTAAAAGATCTTATGAAACAATTTTAAGTGTTTGATAGTGAAGGTTTTTCCTGGAGATAATTAGACATCCTACTCCTGAAAGGGGTGCCTCACATTTTATACTGAAATGAATTTAGCCTTGTCTTAGGCAATAATATCTGTGAAATCACCAGTTGGCTATTCTAGTAAATATGTTATTTTAAAGTACACTTAAGAAAAACACATGTACATATGAAGGCATGTACCTGTGTGTTTCATAAAATCCTTCTTTTTTAAAGATTTTTTTTTATTTGACAAAGAGAGAGAGATCACAAGTAGGCAGAGGCAGGCAGAGAGAGAGGCAGAAGCAGGCTCCCTGCTGAGCAGAGAGCCTGATGTGGGGTTCAATCCCAGGACCCTGAGATCATGACTTGAGCTGAAGGCAGAGGCTTTAACCCACTGAGCCACCCAGGTGCCCGAAAATCCTCCTTTTAATAGCTAGGATATATGTAACACATTTGTTGAAATGTAGGAATCATAAAGATGTCTAGGCTAAAGCCTATATCTGTCACTAACTAGCTGTTTGAACTTTGGGAAAATACTAAAAATTTTGTATTTATAATTTATTCATTATAAAACCAATAAAATTATATTTACTTTAAAATATTCATGTGATGGTAAAATAGGGTTATTTATGTTCAGTTCTTAGCCTAACTCTTGAAACATAGTAAGTGAATACTTACAGTTCATTAATTTATTCAAAGCATGTTTTTTAGTTCTATGTTTAGCTATTCTTTTAGATGTGGTGAATACACAGATGTACAATACAGGCACATTCCCCATCCTCGTAAAAAGACAGGTAGTGAACTAATAAATATGTGATATGTATTGGGAGTATCCCAATACATGTTGTAAAGAAAAATAGAAAAATGATGCTGAATAGGAGAGTTAACTAGGGAAGGAACATTATTTTACATAAAGTAGTTATGAGAAACCTTTCTAAGAGAGTAAAAGAGGCCAGATCATTCAATGTCTGTAGATGATGTCATGGAGTTTCTATTTCATTCTATTTGCTATGGAGAAACTACAGGAAAATATTGAACATAAGGATGACAGAATCCAATTGAAGTTTTATACAGATCAATCTGGCTGTTACGGAGAAAATAAAATGGAGAAGAATTATAATAGTGAATGTTAGTAGAACAGTTAGAAGGCTATTTTAGTAATGGAGGTGAGAAATTATAGTAACTTGGATTAAGAGAGGTTGTGGAGGTAATGAGAAGCATTTGAATGTTTTCATTATATTCTCAAGTTAGAACTAATAGAACTTGCCGATAGATTGGATATAGGATGTGAAGGAAAGATGTCAAAACTGAGCCCTACGTTTTTAGCATGAGCACTAGGTAAATTATGTGACATTTATTAAGGTGGATTATAGAAGTCATAGATGTGCGTCATGGGAGAGATGTACATGTCATCTCAGTTTGCCTAAGAAGGTCCTGTATCCCAGCCAGTGGACCATCTTTCCTAGAGTTTAATTTTTTAATGATGTATGTTTTTATAATGTTTTCATTCAAATAAACTCAGTTGGTTTGATAGACCTTTATTTTGTACGTTCAGCATCTGCCATCGTCTTGTCTAATAGTGTGTAATTGTCCTGTCTAAATGCACATGCATTTTCCTTGTAGTTATATCAGTTATTGCTTCACATATTTTGAAGGTCTGTAAGCTGCACATTCATGATTGTTCATTTTTGTAACTGAGCCATTTATTATGAAATTATTTGATTTCTCCTTTTAATATTCTTTGTTCTAAGTATACTCTGATATTAATATGGCCACTCCTACTTTCTTTTGATCAATGCTCACATAGCAAAACTTTTCTATTATTAACTTTTAACCTATTTATATTATTATAATTAAAGTGGGTTTCTTATAGGCAGCATAAAATTGGTTGTAATTTTTAAAAATCCAATTTGAGAATCTCTGTCTTTCAGTTGGTCTGCTTGCACCATTTGTATTTAATATCATTATTGATATGATAAAATGTAGGTCTACCATTTTATTATTTGTGTTCTGTTTATATTTTACCCTCTGCTCCTTGTTTACCTTTGATTTTCTTATTACTTATATTTTATTATCTGATTTTAATCTATTTACTGGCATTTTGCTATATTTTGTATTTCTAGTGGTCATTTCTAAGGGATAAATACACATACTTTAGTCTAATTAGAGTTAATATTATACAGTAACAAGTAAAATATAGAACCTAGATACATAAACCATGAAAATCACCTGCACAATTTTATTTTATCAGCCATGCATACATAGAAAACTTAAAAGGTGAACTATAGACTCTTATATTTACTGAGATATTTATCATTTTCTGTTGCTTTCTTATTCATAAAGTTCAATTTCTCTTCAGAATCATTTCCCTTCAACTTAAAGACCTAAAATAAGTTAGCATTTATTTTAGAGCAGTTTTGCTAGTTATGGATCCTCTTAGTTTTCCATCATCTTTATTTATTTAGGTTTATATCTAAAGTATATTTCCCTTGATATAAAAAATCTAGGTTGACGTTTCATCTAACACTTTATAGACACTGTTCTTCTAATGCTGCCTTGGTTTCTATTGAAAATCTACTGCCATTTAAGTCATCACACCTTTATATACAGTATGCCAATTTTCTTTTATTGCTTACAACATTTTTAAATTTATATTTTATTTATATAATAAATATATAATAAATCCAAATATATGTATTTGGATTTTATCCTCTGCAGGATCTGCTGAACTTCTTAAATCATTCAATTTATTATTTTTATACAATTTGAAAGATATGTGGAATGTGTTTCTTCAAATACATGTGATATACCAGTCACCTTCTCCTGTCTGTCTAAGACTTCAATGACAAGAGTATTAGACCTTTTCATATTGTCCTAAGGTCTTTGTAAATCTAGAAATCATTCTTTTCTTTGTTTCACTCTGTTTGTCATATATGTATTAGTTTCTTAGGGCTTCTGTAACAAAGTACCACAAACTCTCTGGCTTAAAACAGCATAAACATATTCTTTCATGGTTTTGGAGGCCACAAGTAAAAAATCAGGAAGTCAGCAGGGTAATGCTCCCTCTGAGACTCTAGGTAGCATCCTTCCTTGTTTCTTCATAGTTTCTGGTGGTAGCCATCAATCGTTGCCATCCTTGATTTGCAGCTACATCACTCCAGTCTCTGCCTCTGTCATCACATGGTATTCTTCCTGTGTCTATCTTCCCTTTTTATAAGGACACCACTCTACCCTAGTATGACTCATCTTAACTAATAACATCTGTAATGACTCTATTTCCAATAAAGTCACATTCTAAGGTTCTGGGAAGGACATGGATTTGGGGGGCAGTATTATTTAACCCAGGAAAAAATTGTATAATTTCTAGTAGTATATGGAAAATTTCACTGGTCCACTGACTCTTTCTGTTGTCATCTCCATTCTGATATTGAACCCATTACAGTGAATTTTTTTATTTCAGATATTACAACTTTCAGTTAAAAATTTCAATTATTCCCTTCATTTTCTAATTTTCTTCTGAAAAATTTCCACTTTACATCCATGTTAATATTGTTTAGTTTTATGTTATAAAAGATAATTATGATAGCTTATTTAAAGATTTTTTTATAATTCTACCTCTGAGTCATCTCAATGATCCACCATAATGCTACAAGTTAAATGCCAAATGATGGTCTTCAAATTAAAGAGAAGTGACATAATTTAGGTGTTAGTATCTTTTGATTGCCCTTTCTCTTAAATATGTTCAGATTTTCACAATTCTTTGTATTTCAGAAATTTTGGATTCTCTTCTAGAAATTCTGGCCATTATTTCTTAGTAACCTGAACTCTTTTCTCTCCTATAGAAAATTTTATTTTTGTTTTGCTAGATGCTGTGGCTGAACTGTGGCTTCCCAAAATTCTTAGGTTGAAGTCCTCATTCTCAATGTGACTATATTTAGAGATGGGGCCTTAAGTAGGTAATTAAGGTTAAGTTAGAACTTAATCCATTAGGATTAATGTCTTTATAAGAAAAAAAAGAGATACCATAGTTCTTTCTTTCCACATACACATGGAAGAAGGGGCACATGGAGACACAGCAAGAAGATGGCTACCTGAAAGCCAGGAAAGGAGATTTTACTAGAAAGTAAACTTGCTGGGGTTAATTTTAATCTATGTTAGTTTTGCTGCATTTAAATGTGGGACTTCTTGCCTCCAGAACTGTGAAAAAATAAATTTCTATTGTTTAAGCCACCTAGCGGGTGGTATCTTGTTTTGACAGACTAATGCAATAGACAATCAACTAGTTTAGACCCAAAGTTTTATCTTGCCTTTTATGAGTGGTAGCTGCAGTGAAAGTACATTTTTCAGTTTTTTTGCTATGATGTTTGGATTCACCAGCGTTTACACTACTGAGAAGATAGACTGGGATTTGGTCACTAATTATAAGATAGTGCAGTTCCTTGTGTCTTTACTATGCTGTGTATGTGTGTGTGTTACATATGCGCACAGCTTGATTGAAAGACCAGTATATATGTCAATCCATACGCAAAATTAGGGACTGCCTTTATCTTTAGCATTCATCCCATAGTTTCTGAAACTATTCTTTGTTTTTCTGTCTAAAAAGATGTGATGTTCAAAAAATAAAAAAAATAAAAAGATATGATTCTCATAGAGTTTTAGCCTCTTTTAATGTGATACTGCTGTTTTCCCACACCCAGATTCTAAATACTGCCACATTCCTAGGACAGTGATCCTCTTCCTTCATTTTCAGTCAGCAAAGGGGATAGGAGTACTTTTCCTGTTCTATACTTTCCGGTATCCTCTATCTTTAAAACTCATGTGGTCAGATTGGATCTATCCTGATAATCCAAAATAATTTCCCTATTTTAAAGTAAGCTGATTAGGAACCTTAATACCATTTGTAAATTTAACTCTCTTCCATCCTATAAGGGAACAAGTTCCGGGGAATAGGATGTGGACATCTTTGGGGGAATGAAAAGCTTTGGGGGAAATGAAAGGCCTTAAAATCTATATTCCAGCACTATAAGAACTAGGTTTTTTTGAGGAATAAGACAGGTAATTCAGTGACTATCATACACTTTTGAAAATCTTTTACACACCTTTATCCTGGGTGATACAGAAAACAAAAAGGAATATAAATTTTAGATTGATACTTTGTAGAGGTATTTCAAGAGGTAGTTGCATTTTGGAGGATAAGTTGTAGGAATAAAGATAAATAAAAAGGAAAGTGCAGTGGAAGAAATTGAAAATGAAACATGATACACGTTCAGCAAAATGCCAGTGGTTTACTATGGCTAAAGGGATGTGTCTGTGAGTGCTAATTTGAGGATACTAGCAAGCTGTAAATTATCACATGTTTGAAGGAACATATATGTTCAATAAAGGAAATTTACTTTGTTTTTAAAAGCCGAAGGAAAGTAAAACCTCATATTTTATGCAGATAAATGACTGGATTAGATGTGTTCAAAAAGATCCTCCGATGTTGGCAGTGGTCTCTGTTCACACAGAAAGTGATATGATTTGGTTCTTCTGTAGTAATAAGAAAATAAATATTTCTTGTTTTTTTTTTTTTTTAAAAAAGATCCTCTATCCTCCACAACAACTATTATTAGAAGCAATGTGGTAGTTCTATGAAGAAGCAAGAAAATTAACTATTTAAATCTATGCAGGAAATGATTGTGAGTTTAAACAAAATGATAGCTATGGAAATGGAAAGAGGAATTTCCGGGATTAAGAGATGCTTGAATGTGCAGGGGTGAAAAAGAGAGACTAGGATATTTCCTAAATTTCTTTCTTGGAAAATTTTATGGACCTTAATGAAATTCACTCAGGTGAGAGCTATAGAAAGGGGAGCAGAATAACATAAACAGATGATAATTATGTTTTCAACATGCTGAATTTGAGTAGCTATGAAATATCTCAGGACCTATTTACAGTAGGCAGGTGGATATATACATATTAAGCCGAAAAGAGAGGCCTGTACTAGATATAATTTGGTAATTATCATTGTTTTCTGAAACTTAGAATATAAGCTTCATGAGAGGCAAAGACTATGTCTGCTTTGTTTATGACTGTCTTTTCAGCACTTAATAAAAGAAAGTATCTTCCCCAATTAGGCATTCAATAAACATGTTGAATGAATAAATCAGTTTGTATTTTGATACTTAGTTTATAGATAATGATGAGATCACCTGAGAAGATTATATAGAATGAGAGGAATGGAGGGCCAAGAACACAGCCATCGGGAAAATGAACATTTATGTAATGTCAATCCTATTACATACAATTGAAATTTGAGGAGAAATAGCCTGAGATAAATGGGAATCCAGAAACTGAATTTTTTTTTTTTTTTTTTTACCAGAGGTAAAGAAAAAGAAAGTTTTGTGAAATTCATTGGAATTAAGTCAATGGCTACTCAGAGATCACATAAGGAAAAGAGGAAAAAAGGGTCTGCTGATCCTGGTGTCACTACCAAGGTCAGAATGGCCATATTGAGAATAGCAATTGGAATGATTAGACAGAAATTAGATCAAAGTATGTTGAGGAATGAAGGAGCATGAGCAAGTGAAAAATGTTAACTTACTTGCAATGAAAGGAAGGCAAAATATGAGTCATAGTAAAAGCAAGGTATAGAATTAGCTTTTGTATATATATGCTAACTGGGATGATGTAATAATGTGGGAAAATTGAATGACACAAGAAAAAATAAGGCATCAAAGAAGGGGAAAATTTATAAAATTTAAGTTCAAATATTATTTCTTCGTTGATTTAATAGGGCATTTCTGAACACACGCACATTGTTGAATGGGCAGTTATACATAGGAGGATTAGACAGTTTTAATTAAGAGGGTTTTTGGTCAGTGTCTTGCAGTGAAAGCTAATGAGGTATGTTGCATACATTGAAACTGATTTTCATTTGTGCATCAACCCTGTTAATAAGAGTATCTAATTAAGACATTCATTAAAAGTCTATAATGTTAACTTAATGGGAAAAAATTCAGTAGAACTCCATTAGGTTCTCCTTGTTACCTTAAAATTATACAAGTTTAACAAATGCCTTAATTAGTTAGTAAAGGAAAAGAATATTAAACAATTTAATTTAAGATTATTTAATGCAGGGAATAGCATTTTCTCATGCTGATATTTTATCGATATATAAAATCGACATATTTTTAAATATCTAGTAACTGATTTCATTATAGGTCAGTAGTATGCATTTCTATAGAGGATGTAGAAATGTGATGTTTAAAATAAAATTCTAGAGAGACTATAAAGCCTTTATAGTATTTCTTATGTAGGTAAAATTCTCATTATTTTGTTTCCTTTGGAGCTGGAGGTTCAAGTTGATAATAGATATTTGCTCAGTTTTCAAAGACTGTTGGCATCATGTTGTATTAGAACAAAGAAGAAGGAACAAAGCAAAAATTTTGTTGAGATAAAAGACTTTTGGTTTTCACGCAGTGATGCATGATGCCTTCAATTCCAGTTGCAGCTGTGGTTGCATTTTTTTCCTCTTAATTTTAGTTTTAATCCAATGTTTTTCTACTTTTTTTCCCTTTACATATTCTGCTTTTCCTCTTTTTTTTGTTAATAACATTTTATGATGAATAGCAACATTAGTAACAATATTCATCTTCAAATTGCCCATAATAAAAGACCTGACACAGTTGTAGAACTAAAAATCAAAGAATTTGGAGAAGGTTTACTTCAAGGAAACTGATATTTAAATGTGTACTGAAGGTCAATAGTACTTCTTAGTAAGTTCTGAATGCTAAAAATTAATCAAAACTAGAGATTTTAGGAACTGCCTCTTACTTTTGGATTCTGATGATATGAAAAGTCTTAGAGCAAATACTACATGAATTATCTATTCCAAACCCACTGGTTCCTGAAATTTTATACCATCATGGATAGCAAAGAATTATGTCATGTCAGTCGGGGAATTTTGACTGACTTACTATGAAGTTTGTGCCAAAGATTTACAATAAGTAAGGTTCCCTAGAAGTAGAGCCTAAGATGGGGAATCTTAGTCAAGTGCTATATAGTAGGGGCTAGTTCTTAGTAGCTAGGGAATAAGGAAAGCTGGTAGAGGAAGGAAAATAAGCAAAGTAAGAATGCTGTTTTAGCTAGAGACTAGCTGCAGTTTGATCATACAGGAATGTGCTGACGCATAAATTGTACCATGGAGTTAGTACCACCTTGAAACAAGAGGAGAACTTTTTATACCTTTGTGTCAGTTAGTTGGCTCAAGGCTGCTTCAGAACAGGAAAAGAAGACGAGTCCCAAAACATGAAGCGCTCTTTTGTCTAAGGGCAATTTGCTAGATAGGGGAGTAACCTAGAGTTATCAGCTAACACAGCAGCAGGTAAAGGGGTCCTGGGTGTTGCTGGTTGATTTTCAAACTATTTCACATGCATTTTGTTTTTCCTTTTAATGAAATTAGAAACATGATAGTCTCAGATTCACTATTTTATGATTTTTATACCACAAAATGCCTAACTCAGAATTTACTGGCCAAAGAAAGAAATGCGTGAACAGAGACTGAACCTAATTTCTGAATGAAATATCCGAACATTTTTACAGACTGGAAATAATAAAACTGCCTAACAAATTGTAATAGCTGTTTCATTTTGTTAAGATTTTACTAAAACACATGCCAAAGAGTGTAAGTGTAGCAGAAGAGCTAAATCAAAAATAGAAAAAAATACATTACAACACATTTTTTCTCTAAGTCAATGAAATATTTTATATAAAATAGATGATTATAATCCAGAATATTTTCTTTCATTTTTTACATAAGTATATGGTGGTGGTCTTATTTCATCATGATATCTGGAAGAGCTTTCTGCAGAAGGATTTGTAGGACAAACTACAGACTCTGCTGTAGTATTTTTCCTGAGTGCATAGGTGATTCCCATTACCTTTATTTTGAATAGGGTTCTCAAGCAATTGAAAGCAACACTAATCTCTGTAATTCATCTCAGAGATGTGGTATTGTTGATTTACTGTCTTGGGGAGCAGTTGTATGTGGAGGAGAATGGTTTCAGCGTACAGAAGGTAATATACAAAATAATTCAGAACCTAACAAATTTATTTAAACATATGCCAATTGAAGCAAACAAACCAAGAAGTACAAAGTCAAACATAGGAACAAGTAATATTGTAAAGTTAAGGTTAATGAAAGATTCATGGAAGTGGTGGAAAATGACAATGGATATTCAAAGAATAATAAATGGACGAACAGGCATAGGATACTTTTTTAAAAAAATTTAATACAAAGTTTAAGTATTGTCAGTGGATGATAGCAGAGATGTGAAATGCATGTGTGGTGAAGAGTAGGCCAGGTTAGATTGGAGGTGGGTGCTGTTGCATAGGAAAAAAAAAAAAAAACAAACAGTAGGAAGGAGATTATAGAAGGTTTTGCATAGAAGGCACAGAAATTATTGTCTTTTAGAGAGCAGAAATATTTGATACACTTTTGAAATACAGAATTAATATGAACAGAACTGAACTTATAAAGATGGGGCATGGCCACAGCATTACTAAATGGTATTTACATGGTAAAGAAATAGTTCAGAGAAGCAAGTTAGGGACCAATTTTCACATGATCCTGAAGTGGACACCCTAAAAATATTAAAGATTTAATTTTATAATTGTTATTGAAAAGAAGTCACAGATGTTCCAGTTCCAATTGCATACAGATTTCTTTTCATTGCGACTGCATCACAGAGGTCACTGACAGGCTAAATCCCACTACTTCCTTCAAGAAACCAAGAAAAAAGGGTCTACATATGTGCTGCATGCATTTCTGCTGCTTCTTAGACTGACACCAGAAAACATGTGTGCATATATGATAGCAGTAAGATTTCTGTTCCCTTATTTCAAAATTACTTTAAGGTCATAAAGGTCATTGCTGTGATAACACATCTGAACCATCTTGACATTTAGGATATATGTTTCGTATACAGAATCAAAGAATTACTATAGACTGGTGTCAAAAAACTGAAAATAGAAAGTCATACAATGCCATAACAAAACATAGCAATCAATTGGCTATGTCAAGGAGGATGTAGAATAAAGGAGCTTCAATAGGAATTAAATTGTCACTGTGTCCTTTTATTTATAAGTCCTATTTCTTTGGCACATAAATGACATTGTGAACACTAAGGTCAAGAATGGTGTCTTTGCAACCATAATATACACTATTTGCAGAGTTTTCAAATAGTGTGTTCTAAATTGAATTATGAATATTTAATTGAAAAAGTTAAGGAAAAGAACAAGAAGAGGCTGTCTTCAACTTACAAAGGGGTTGGGTTTCTAAAAGTCACATAAACCCCTGACATAGAATACTAGATACATGTTTCTCATTAAAATAACAAAAATTGAATTTATCCTCTTATTCATGTAAACATTTATTTGTTGAGTACATACTTAGTGACTTTGCTAAATATTACTAATAAAAAAATTGAAAAGATATTATCCCTCCTCTTAAAAATACCCTTTTCTAGTTTAAGTGGAGGAGAAAACATGACAGCAATTCAATCAACATAGTCTGTCAAATTCATAGTATAATATATGTATAATTGAAGTGCAATTGAAATAGGCAAGTGCTTTTCTCTGTTGAGACAGACACAAAAAGCTCTACTGAACAGCCAGTGGTAATGTCACTCTTCAAAGTTTGTGGAATATTACAGGTAGAGGTAGATTGAAGGGACTGAGAAAGAGCATATCAGATGGAGGATAGAGCCCATGCAATATAGCCTAGGTGATTTGACAGAATGACATATCTGTAAAAAAATAATTTGTTGTGATTAAGGGAAAGGAAAATTGGCAGAAACGTAGACCAGATATAATTGATTGGGGAGTCACTGAGAAGTTTTATGCACTGGAGGAATATGATACCAAAAGATCAGTGTCCCTGTGGGGTAAAGATTAAAAGCATAGAGGGTTTTGGAGGGGAGAGGAGGGGGCGTTGGGCAGGCCTAGTGCTGGGTATTGAGAGGGCACATATTTCTTGGAGCACTGGGTGGGGTGAATGAACAATTAATCTTGTAACACTGAAAAAATAAAAGTATTTGGGGGAAAAAACTACATTAATAAATTTATCTCACTTATTAAAAAAGAAAGAAAAAAACCATAGAGAGTTGTTAGGAGGCTTTCACAATAGCCAGGAACAAAAAATGGTGAGAACATGAAATAAGGGAGTATCATGGAGTAAAAGGAATGTTTTGTTTTTTTTTTTTTTTTTTTTTGAAAGAAATTAGGGCAATGGGATATTTTAAAAAGAGAGGATGAAATCCAGGAAAATGTTCACCTTTCTCGGTTAAATGGCCAGTTGGCTGAATGGCAGCATTTTATGCCAGCATAAATTCTAGTTAGTCCACAATATTGACTCAAAGTATTGAGTCTTCATACCACAATCTGGTGTTTGTGCTGTCTCCCTTGGAACACTGGCTTATAGGGCCAAAGAGAGATTTTCCTGAATTTCCCTGTTTCTCTCCTAGTGCTTAAGATAGCATGATAAAACTGTGGTAGTGAAATGGGAGACAGTCAGTCTTCTTTCTTTTTTTCTTTCATTTCCCTGATTGGAAAATATTTGAGCTGGAGCCCATTTGTTTCCAGATTGCCCCTATTCTCATTCTTTATGTGTCATAGAAAGACTTAACCAGTAAAGGCTGGTTTGTAACTCATGACAATTTTCCTGGGTTAAGCGGCATTATGTATATAATAAAGTTTTGTTCTACATAAGAACATCTTCAAAATTTTGAAATTAATACGACTTCTCCCAGAGAAAGTGAATGCTATAATCAGGAACTATAGAGAATGGGTCAAACCCAAGTTTCTGACTTCTGTGGCTTCATGGTGAAAGTAGGTGAAACAAATGGAAGATGTAATCTAGGTCAGATGGGCATTGTGGAAATAGAAATGCCAGTATACTCCTTTTTAAGCCTCTTGTCACTTCATATTCCTATTTTCTGTAGTAAATCCTGTTTTTCTTTGATAAACCTTAAGTTTAGGTTGTACAAGCACATCACATAAACAAGTGGTAAAATGTGAAATGACTGTATAATGTATTCATAAGAGGGCCACAATTTAGTGTCAAATACCGAGTTAAATTTTATGTGCAGGTTAAAAAGTATTCCAATCAAATCGTGGACTAACCACGTGCTTAACCCTTCTGGGTGATACTAAAAGGAAAGTGAGAGCACATAAGCAACAGATTAAGAATTTTTAGCAGGGACAGAAAATGATCTTCCACCATTTTTCAATTCATGGATGTTTCCAGGTATTAGGGTATAGTGGTAAATCAAATGAGACATATGGATATGCAACTTATGGGAACTGACATCTTGGGTGACTTCAACCAAGTTCAGTGGAAGAAAACTGAAATAAAACAAAAGCAGTAACAATCAATAGATATATAATTTATTTAAGTATCTTTCATTATGAAGCTTTTATTTTTCATATTTAGTTTAGATTTTATCCTTAATTAAATCATATTGTATCATATTATACACACTCCACCCAAATATCATTCCAGTTTTTTTTAACCAAGGTAGAACTAACTAAACTATGTGTCATTCTACCTCTAATTACTATCTAGTTATATTTTTTTATGGTTTTTCAATCAGAAAGCCATTATCATAGATAAGTATCTCATTCCCAAGGTACAGAGTTAGTGTGTGCATGGATCAGACTCAGGTAGATATTCTGTTACATTTAGTTAAATTTCTTGTTTTAGTACAGTATATTTTCTCCTTTGAACTCTTTTATAAGAACTGTCCACTCAACAGAAAAAAAAGACATTAGTTTAATATGTTGTAAACCATTTAAATATATTCACAGATTTGTTCATTCTACTGCAGTGTGCACCAAAAATACCATTTCTTCATTTCCCTTAAACTATTCTAATTTATTTCAGTATAAGAAAATATAAGTTTTAGTTGACTCCAGTAATTTTAGTTTGATCTTGCAGTTTGAGTGTTCTTTTTAAGTAACTCTTTCTCTTTTAGATTAATGTTCTGTCTTTAAAAACCCCTCTTTCCTCCAAGTCAAGCTCTCTCTTGGGTCCCATTGGTTGAGGGAGAGAAAGTGGCTCTGATTTGTGCTTAATATTCTTGCCCTGTTCCCAGTCCTGGTATCTATTGTGACTGGTTTCTTGGCTGAGAATTAGGTCAAAATTAGCTTCTATAAGTTAAAGCAGAAGGATTTCATGGTCTGCACTCTCTCTTTGCTTAGTATTATGTTATAGCCTCTTAAGAAAGGCTTTGGTCTAACTTTGTTTTTGCTTCTGCTACTAGTGCTGTGGATTTTTTTTTTTTTTAAGTTTTAACTTAAATTCACATGGTACCCAGCTCAGGCTTTCTGCTTTGCTGCCCTCCGTTACACCACCACTTTATACCTGATGGTGGAAATTCCCTTATGGAAAATTATCTGGTAAGAGACCCTCATCTAAATACCATGCCTCCCACAGGGACAGTCAGGAACATCTTGGTCTCTATTGTGAATCCTGGGAACTAGGGAAAAAGAAAAGCTCAAGATCTCCTAGACTTGGCATAGTGTAGCAACTATTTTATTTTGCTGTCTCACCATTCAAGCTGCTCTGGAGAGCCTGTAACATGATTTCTTTCAAGAGTCTCAAACAAAAGTCAGAAGTCAGGCAAAAGCCCTTGTACTTGTCATTTTTCTTAAAGTAACCTAACATACCTTGGTCACATTGCATTGAAGACCAAAGAACAGAGATCACTTCCATGTGTATCTTTCCTTCCCTTTTTTCTTTCTTTCCTATCTAATCACCCTTGCTATAAGAAATTCTGTTGTTCTTCCTTCCATTCTTAATTGGGATTAACTGATCTTGTATCCTCTTCCCCTAGGACAGAGGCCCTCATGGCTTATACAATGGGCATAAAATCTATCCTTTCTACATCGAGGCTGCAATTTCACGTGAGCCATGTTGTGTTGAATTAATAGGATAGAGAAATCCAGGGTCATTTCTCTCTATATATGCATAGCTTTAAAGCATATAATGGTGCTGTAAAATAGGACTTTAGATGTAAGAATTTCTGTATTTAAAATTTTAACTAGAAGTGCCTGGGTGACTCAATCCATTAAGCATCTAACTCCTGATCTCAGGGTCTCAGGGTCATAAGAAGGAGCCCTGCGTTAGGCTCCATGCTGGGTGTGGAGCCTGCTTAAGATTCTGTCTCTCCCTCTCCTCTCCTGCCCCACCCACCTCCCTGGACCCGCTTACATGCATGCTCTCTCTCTCAAAAAAGAAAAAAAAAGGTAAAATTTTAACCATATTAAGGGATTAAAAATCCTATTGTATTAGAATTAAATATTTTTTCTATTCATTACTAATAAAATAATTCTAAAGCATTCCCTTTATCTCTGCCCTACCTGCCTTATCAAAAACAAACTAAACAAAAAGACAGCTATCTCAGAAAATTGAATGCCTCAGGCTAACTAGCAAAAAAGTATATCGGCAAAGATCCATTAATACTTCTCAAATTAGGGCGCCTGGGTGGCTCAGTTGGTTGAGCAACTGCCTTTGGCTCAGGTCATGATCCCGGAGTCCCGGGATCGAGTCCCATATCGGACTCCCGGCTCTGCGGGAAGTCTGCTTCTCCCTCTGACTTTCTCCCCTCTCATTCTCAGTCTCTCGCTCTCTAATAAATAAATAAAAATCTTTAAAAAAAATACTTCTCAAATTATTACCCATATATTTTTACATTTTATATATTATATGTTTACATACCTGATTAATTCAGATTATTTTTATTATTATTTTTATGATATGTTAAAACAGTAGTATAAACCTGATTCTACTTACCTAGTGAGAATATTTACCAAACCTGATCCCCTATGGTTCATATATTGTTTACTTATGACTATATGTATACATTTTGGCTAAGAGACCTCTAAATCTGAATGGAGAGGTTTTTGTATATGTGCATTCATTAATCATTTTCTGTACAAAAGAAAAACAATGTTTTCATCAGGTTCTCGTGGGGAGCTATGACACACAAAATACTAAGAATCTTTGCATTGAAGAGATAGGGAAAAATTAAGAATTAAGAAAGCCAATTAAAATTAACAAAAAAAAATGAAGGAGAAATGCTCATTAAAACATTAAAATGGCAAAGCTATAGTTGGTTAATGTAAGGATTATGTTATAATCTCCCCTTGTCCAAATGTACTGGTCTTCTCTCTCCACGTTCATTCATTGCTTTCTCTATCCACTTCCAATACAGCTGTCAGAGACCTCAAAAATGCAACATCACTCCTCCCTTCCTAATTAAAGCAAGAAATCTACAAATCTTATTATAATAGTTTCATTTTCTTATTTAGTATTTCACAAATATTTGTATATTAATTTATTAAGACAACCAAAGGATAAAATATGAAAGCCAAATGGAGGAGCTAGTGATATTTGTATTTTAGTATAAATAACTGGTTTGTCATGATGTATTTTATTATTACATCTTCTTCACTCTATATTGCCATTGTCAACTTATCATAAACAGCAAATTCATGCCATTTAATTATTTTATGGGTCAGCATCCAGAAGGTAATGGACTGGCAGAATAAAAGGGGGAAAAAGACAAATGATAAAATTTTAATGACATGAATACAAAGGTGTGGGACAGGTTGATGGAAATCAAGAACCATGGAGTACTTTAGGCTAACAATAGAGAAAAACTAATGGCTACATCACCTTATGGGGAAAAAAAAAGGAGAAGGAGGAGCTACCAAAACTCAGGGAAAGCTGGTAGCTGTTAGGAGAAAGCCATGCATACAGAACCTAGAGTCTTATATAGAGGAATGCAGACAATGCCAACCCATAGTGGGCCAGATGGGAAGGAACTAAGACAAGAATATCTTGGGTCTTTGATTCTCCTTTTGTGCATCTTATAAGTCATACCCAGTCATAAGCCAGAAAGAAAAGGGGTTATCCAACTGATGTAGTGTGACAAAATTCAAAACTCTGGACCATAAGGCTTGGTGTAAAAGGGTCAGGAATGAATCTAGAGGAGAAGAGTAACTAGATAGTAAGTACATGATCAAAGAGGATGAAGCATCAGTTTGATGTGATAATGTCTTAACTTGGCTAAGTTGTTAGTTTTCAATACCTGTTAACAAATGTTCTCAATTAGTGACTGCTGTCATTGTTTATTTTTTCAATTAAGTATTTTGGTGTCTCCTCATATTATATGTTTGCAGAATAGAGAGATTATATCTCTTGTTTCTGTATAGTCCAAAGAAATCTATTTAACTTTTTAAAAGTAACGTTTTAATCAGATGGTATGCATATGGTTTGTGCATGTGTATATGTTTACCATTGAATCTGTTGTTGGTATTGTTTAATCCTTAAGTTCAATGATTGTGCATAGCAAATAAAATGATTCAGTTATTAAGATAGATGCAAATGTTAACTTAGGCTGTCATTGATACTGTTAGATGTTACTGTGGCCAAATATGATGCCATCTGTAACTTGATTACATATTTTTATATTTAGCAGTCAAATTTTCATTTAAAATTATGTATTTATAAATATTCTCACCTAACAAAAATATAAAGTATAACAAAAATATAAAGAAATTAATTATAGAAAAAGAGTAAAACATGTATCTGTTGGAATTAATTTCTTTCAGGCTTTAATCCATTTACTAAATGTTTTCTATGTTTATCATTGACAAATCAAGTATAAACTAAGCATAGAATTATTAAATATATACATTCTATAGCAATATAATTATACCTGCATTATTCCTATTTATATGTTTTGCTTAATACCTTACTTAGGATTCAGTTTAGCTCACCATGATAGAGAAAAGCTATTGTTTTAGTTTTTATTTGCAACAGAAGTTAAGCATTTTCTGCAATTTTTGTGTAAGGCAGTACAAACAAATTATCAGATTTATAAATGGAAGATTTCCAGCTTTTTTTCCTAAAAGGGAGGAAATAAAAAAGGGAGGAAGTAAAAATTGTTACTGCATTCAACAGTTATATTAAAATGTGTGGTGCATATCATTTTAGAGTGTAATGTGGATGTCTCATAAATGAATTAATGCTTCATTATCTACTGCTTAAAGAGGTAACAATACCATGGGGGCTGCTACTTGCCGACACTTATTCTAGGCACTGCAGAAAACCCACTCCAGGCTGGTGATATCTTCAAGAATTAGATGCAAAGTCTAATGAGAAAGTCCATATTCTCTTACTATGTATTTGAAAAGTGGCGCAGAGACAATTGAGTAAGCAACAACAGTAGATTTATCAAAAGAATGAACAGAGATATAGAACATTTCTTTTGTTAGAAGGAAGAAAAGAAATTTTTAGCATTTAAGATTCTTATATTAACTCTTTGACATTCTTTTAATTTTTTCTGAAATACTGTATTTGTCTTTTTCTTTTTTTAAGATTTTATTTATTTATTTGACAGAGAGAAAGAGATCACAGGTAGGCAGAGAGGCAGGCAGAGGGAAAGGGGGAAGCAGGCTCCCCGCTGAGCCAAGAGCCCGATGTGGGGCTCGATCACAGGACCCTGAGATCATGACCTGAGCCGAAGGCAGAGGCTTAACCCACTGAGCCACCCAGGTGCCCCTGAAATACTGTATTTGTCTTAACAGAACTTTTATTTTGCGGTCCTCCAACTTATTTACTTATTTGTTTGTTTGTTTACTTTTTTGCTGTTCCCAGAGTTACTTCCTAAAATATAATCAGATAATATTATGTCTCTGGTAAAAAATGTAGGAGTGAGTCTCCAGAACTCAATATTACCCAGGATGAAATAGGATTCAGGATTAAATATAGACTCATCAGATTGATAATAGTGCAATTCATGTAGACATCATTGCTTACTATATTGTGTACTACTTTAGAAAAAAAGTAATTACACAAATAGTTATTTTATTGTTAAATTATTGACTTGTTAAGAAGGCATAAATAAAATTAAACAGATTCCAGAAGATAAATTTGATAGTGATTTTCTGACTGGTTTGGAAGAGAAGTGGACCATGTAGTTGACCATATTTGAAGGAATAGCATTAATTTAAGTTTAGAGTGAATAAAGGGGCACTCTAGGAAGTTGAAGAAAACGGCAATGTTTCAAGAAATATTTCTAGGAAGACTTCAAAAGCCTTATTGTTTAACTGGATAGAGTGGTCATACTGAGAGAGAAGTAAAAGATAATCTTAATTTTTCAGTTCCAGGAATGAGATAACAGTGTTAGGATGAAGAGATTTAGAAGACTGATAGATGATCTTTGTTATGGAGTAACATGATCAGTCATATTTTAGATGTTTTTATTTTAAGGTAAAAATGAAACTTTCAAGTGCAAATTTACTCTAGAGAGCTGAAATTATAAAATTAGAGTTTGAGGCTAGAGCTAAGAATATAGAAGTTATTAGCATGTAGGTAATAGCAATTGAACTAAAATAAGAAAAGTGGAATATTTCTGACCTGGTAAGAATACAGAGAGAGGAACTGAGTCATATCTTAATTCTTTTTTATACTATTCTTCTTTTGAAGCTTTAAGACCCATATCAAAAGCATGAAATCTTTGTGCTTTTTTTCTCTATATTTTCTACTAAACAATAGATGATGGATAGATGATAGAAAAATGATGGACTTTCTCATTTATGTTTCCATAAAACTGTTTCTTCAATTAAATGCTTCAAATTTATATATATTTTTTCACATGTGTGAAAAATTCTGATCTTATAGTAAACCCCATAGATCTCCTTGAGATTTTACTATTAATTTCAGATTAACGTGCCACAGTTGGTGGATGCTAGGTATATATATGCCTATATATGCCACCTATATATGCCACCACTCAAACATTAGCTTAGTTCCTTAAAAAGAAACTGAGGGTTATGGAAGGGAGGGAGGTGGGGGGATGGGTGAGCTTGGTGGCGGGTATTAAGGAGGGCACATATTGCGTGGAGCACTGGGTGTGGTGCGTAATCAATGAATCTTGGAACACTGAAAAAAGTATAATTAAGATGCTAAAAAAATGGTTTTTAAAATTTGAGTGTTCTGAACAATATCAGAATATCAGAATATCAAGAATATCAGAATATCAGAATATCAGAATAACAAGACTTCCCAACATACACACATAAATATATGTTAATGAGAATTTCTAACAACGGCTCACTGTGAGGCATATTCACTCAAAATTACCCGATTATTATACCATTTACCAAATATGTTGATTTCCTATGCTTTTAAATAACACTGTCTTCTGAATTATTAAACCTATACACATTCTCCTTAACTTAATTGCAGCTGATGAACTTCATCTAAAATAGGGCCTTCTAAAAATAATAAACAAACAAATAAAATAGGCCATCTGACAAAACCTACCTAATCTTTCCACCAACAAATTTACTAGTCTGTTTTCCTAATTTCTCCCTTTCCTGAGGTGATAATGATTGTCTTCGATCCTGTCTAAAGCTAGTCCTTCTGGATCTCCACCAGTCTCACTTCAAGCACTTCCCCCTTTTTCTAATTCATTAATTAGGGACTCCTTCTCTTTATTGGATCATTCTTATTAGCAAACAAATATGCTATTTCTTGTCTTAAAAATTAATACTCTGTTGATTCTACATCCTCCTGCCTCTACCATACCGTATCTTTATTCCACAGTGCAGATTCATGAAATAATTGAATAAATTCTAACCTTTCCCTGCATCTCTTCCATGAATTCTAGTCTAAGAAACCAGTGACAATTATTATAGTAAGTATACCAATGGATACCTCTCTTATTTAATCCCTTAGGAGAGATCAGTATAATTGACCTCTTTCTCCTTCTTGAAATTCATCCTTTTCTTACCCTCTGATATGCCACATCCTTCTGAATATCATTCTACCTCACAGTACACACTTATTCATGCTCTCTTGCTTGCCTCTCTTTTGGGTTGACCTCTAAAGGTCAGAGTGCCCTAGAATCTTTGTTCTGTGCCCTATTCCTGATTTCTCTGTGTGACATCATTTGATTCAAAGATATTAGATGAAATCTACTTGTCATGCATCTGAAACCCTGGACCACACATAAAAACCAGACTGGTATCTCTAACTACCAACTGATCTCCTCATTAGGAATAGAAATAGCATCTCAAACTTACTAAGACTCAGTATTTCTTCATGTCTATTTCCTCTACAGTCTCCCAATCTCAGCCAATGTTACCACCATTCAACAAGTTTTGTTCAAGGCAACAATCTAGAAGATATTCATGATTTTTGGTTTTCCTGAAATCCCTACATTTGACTCAATTGCCATTGATTATTTTCCCAAAACATATAATAAATCTGTCCAAACTATTTGTTTTAGTTTTATAGACATTACCTACCTCAGACTCTTTGATCCAGTTGTATAGATTTTTTTTACTTTCTTCATTAAGCCAAACTAGTTTTTAAGGAGCATTTATTGTAGTTGCAGTCTTTGTAATGTTCTTATCCTTGTTATTTGCTTAACTGGCCCTTAACTCATACTCAGATCTCAAATTAAGCTCTACCCTTACTTAACTAATTTAATTTAAATTGAACCAGAAAGAGCTTCACAAAGACACTCTCCTTGATCAAACTTTGGGCAGACTTTTTAAAGCCCTCCTCTCAACTAGTCCTGGACTTTGGTTCCAGCCCTTGCCTGGCCTGCCTACCTCAGTTTTAGCAAGAATCCTACTAAGTCAGCTGAGACAGGATCCCTTATTCTTGATATCTGATCACCTTGTCCTGCCTTCAGCAAGAATTTTATCAAGTCAGTTTAGCAAGAATACTCCAACCCCTGATGTCTCCTCCTAGAATTTCCCACCCACTGGGCGCCTGGGTGGCTCAGTTGGTTGAGCGACTGCCTTCAGCTCAGGTCATGATCCTTGAGTTCCAGGATAGAGTCCCACATCGGGCTCCCGGCTCCACGAGGAGTCTGTTTCTTCCTCTAACCTTCTCTCCTCTCATACTCTCTCTCACTTTCTCTGTCTCTCAAATAGATAAATAAAATCTTTAAAAAAAATAAAAATAATTTCCCACCCACTGATCCTTTACCTCTGCTCATTAGCCATAAATCCCCAGCTGTCTTTTCTGGATCACAGTTGAGCTGGATCTCTCTTCCCTATTACAGTATTCTTATTGAATAATCTTGAATAAAGTCTTACTTGTTGTTTTAAAAAGTGTCAGAATATATTTTTTAACAGGGTATAACTGCATCATTCAATCTAGTCACACAGTTCCTGCCATTTCCTTCAGATTAATTAATTTATCTATATAACACTTACATTGCCAGGTAGTTATAATATTCTTTCCTATATTTCTGTTCTTTTATTCTTCTGTTCTTTCTCCATTTCCTTATTTCGTTCTTTTCCTCTTTATTAGTTCTTTTTTATTCTCCTTTCTTTTCTTCATTGCTTTCCTCCACTGTAATATGCGCTTCTATTAAGTAGACATATTATCTCTCTTTTAACCACTGTATCCTCAGTGATTGAAGAGCAATTGCTATAAAGCAGGCTAATAAAAAACTTGTTAAGTCACTCACTGAATCATTAGAAAATCCAATTACATACTATGATAGGGATAGTGATGAAAGAACTAGAAATTAGAACAAAGATAGGGAAATATTTCTCCACAATGGAAAAGCACTACACAGGACATTATAAATGATATGATGGGCAGGAAGGGGGATATATTATGGATTTATGGTAGATGTTAACTGAATAAAAACAAGTAAGATAATGTAAGAAAGAGTAGAAATCATTACTCTCCAAATTAACTTCACTTCTTCTAATACTATTTAAAATTATACCTTAATATTTAATAACAATAAGACATTAAATATGCTTGTTTCTCTCTTCACATCTTACAAATAGAATTAATATAAAGATTGTTTAGGATTTTTGACATGTCTGTATAATATTTATTTTAGAACCATTTTATTAAATGCTTATGTTAGCTGCTGATTCAGATTAAGTAGCACAAAGAGGTAGAATGACTGGGTGATTGATCAGACACAAGATCAGTGATATCTACTTCTTATTGGAGTCATCCCAAGTCCATGGTTCTATTTTCAGATTTTTATGTCCATGAGTACAATTTTACATGTTTTCCTGGGTGACTAAGCTCTGGGAGATTAAATGATGCATGGATCTATTATGATAACCTCTATGGCAATTTATTGATTTAAAATGAAAGTGTAGGACACTGGATGGCTCAGTTGGTTGAGTGTCTACGCTTTTGGCTCAGGTCATGATTTCAGGCTCCTGGGTTGGAGTCCTACATCAGGCTCCCTGTTCAGGGGGAGTATTCTTCTCACTCTCACTGTCTCTCTCTCTGCTCTCTCTTTTTCTCTCTCAAACAAATAAAATCTATAAAAAGAGAACAAAATGAAAGTGTAACTACTGAGGGCATCCGAATGTGTCTTCTTTACCCCCAAATAAAATGTATTTAGGAAAGATACTATTTTGGAACTTTCTTATTAAAATGAGGTTCAGAGAAAATGACAATAGACTATGATAATCTGATGCATTTAGCTCCATGGTGAGGCCAAAAATTTAAAAAGTAAAATAAATAAAAACAAATAACCCTGTTGACCAGAATGTTAAGTTTTCATGCATAAAATTTTATGTATTTTTAAGTGTGATGAGAGGAAAAACAAAATATTAAGTGCATGATATTTAAATTTCCACTTGATCGTCAATCTATGTTTAGGAACTGAAAGTGTTAGTTACTGAGTGAGTTTGGTTTAATGTACTGACATCTACACATCTGAATAACTGCTCAAAATGAGATCAATCTTGTAGGGTAAATATGTACTTGAAATGCTCTTGTGGCCTAGTCAGAATTAGGTCAGGTTTGAAATACATCTTGTTGGCGATTTGTTTTTCTGAGGTTAAACTATGCCTTTCAAAAAGTAACAAGGAATGGAAGAGAGTAGACCTCAAATGTCCTATGGAGTTCCAGACAGATTTCCCTGGTGAAAAGAAAGAAAAATTAGAGAGATCTTCTAAGTGTTCCTCTTGATTTGCTGAACTTTGGACTCTGATGCTTTTTTTCATTTTGATTCTATGAAGCATTTAGTTTCCTCTTTTCAAGACATTCTGAGGCTATGCGTTTGCAAAATGTAGTATCACAAAGTAAGGATGTTGGGGTGTTTTGTTTCCATTGCTTCAGCTAAGTATTTTCTATCTATTTGTTAAAGAAGAAAGTTTTATTCAAAATCTTTTTCCAAAGAAACTATGACTAATTCAAAAGATACAAGTTTCTTGTCTTCTGTGATAGCAAATTGTAAGGCAAAAATCTCCCTGAGCTTTCTCTTCTGTCATCTTCCCTTTGCTGCTACAATGAAGGTATCTGTAAGCAATGCCATACAGTAAAGTGAGTAGTCCAATGGCATAATAGTTTTATGTCAGAGTGCACTGAAGTCTGCGGCAAGTTTAATGGAGACTTCAATGAGATACTAATCTTTTTTTAGCACTATCTTACTGAACTGGTAGATTCCTCAGTCAGTCCGTTAAGAGTAATTCCCCTAAGGTTTGACTGAATGTAGCTGAATCTGAACCATCCATATTTGTGGGACCATACAATGAATGGACTAAGGAGTCTCAACAAAAATGACCATAATTTCCGTTGAAAATATGTAACTACTTCATACAAATTTGTTATTAATTTTTAAACCTACTTGTGGAGTGCCTACCATATTCAAGGTTAAGGGATATAGGATGGTAAAAGAAGTCATGGTGCTTAAAATTCAACATGGAAGAGAGAGAAAAATTATTGAATAAATATGATAATCTTCAATGTCATTAAATATTATGAAGGTAATCAAAACAGCTGACATGGGGAGAAAGGATGAGTGAATAGGGTTAGCTACTTTAGATAGGGTGACAGATAATTTTAGGCAAGATGACATCTCTGAAGAGGTAACATTTGATTAGATCTGAATAAAAAGAACTGACCAGTTGAAAACTTGGTATCAGAAAATTCATGCAAAGGGAATAGCGAGTGTAAAGATCATAATGCATGAAAGACCTGGAAATTTTATAGATTCAGGGAAAAAAGGTCAGTATTTTTACTATACTGTAGTATACCAAGGGAAGTATGGCAGGTGATGAGGTCTCAAAGGAAGTCAGGACCCAAGTCATGTGGCATTATGCTGGGTATGTCAGGGAATTGGAATTTTATTCTCTGCACAGTGAACATTCATTAAGGAACCATAAATAGAATAAGATGATCTGATGTAAGTTTTTAAGAGACACGCTTTTATTTTTCTTTTTCATTTCCTCTCTTCTATTCTTTCTATTTCTCTTTCTCAGTCCTTTATTAATGTGTGTGTGGGTGGTACATGTGTGTTCACATATGTAAAGTCAGTCTTGAAGTGATCCATAGACCTATGAAGTTCAGCCATATTGAGCACTCAGGGACTCATCAACATTTTCTTTTGACTAATGATGTGATGTGTCCCAGATGTTAAGTGAACCCATTCCCAGATGTCCTCCATATTAAGCAATCTCAGATCTAATGAATTGTAACTTTATAAAGTGTGTTTTTAAGATTAGTGAAGTAAATGGAGTGTCAGAGAGAGTTAGGAGGTGGGAAACATGTTTGTTTTAGGGTCATTTGGAATATGTGTAAGGGCAATAGAACCTCTAAACATATTTTTTAAGCCTGTTTTCATTAATGGGGTTGTGTGAGTAGCCATGGGATTTTTTCATAGGCTCTTTATAAGTGCAGATTGCCATGTTACAATATGGTCCTTTTTTGTAAGTAAATATACAGTTTAAAATCTTCCTTAATAAGCTTTCAGAAATTTATCAACTCTCATTATTAATGTTTAATTTTCACAGACCTCTGAATGCAGCAAATTAATGTTTGTATGTGTATGTATGCGTATTTGAACCATTGTGATCCAATTAAATAAAAATAGAAGAACTCAAATTACACAAATGTTGTGCTTCATTAGAAGATCAAGTGCCTGAGGATACCTGCTTAGTTTCTGGTGAAAAGTTACAGTGGCTCCAGACCTCACTCAGAGAAGACCCATAGGGAGGTCTGAACCATCACTTACCTAGTGAGATGATCCTCCCTCAGAGAATCCAAGGCTTTTCTTTTTTATCTACCTCATCCATCACGTTTGGGAAAACACCCAAGGGCCCAGTAACAAATAGGGATTACTAACATTGCTTAAACTCTCTTGTTCTGCTTCTCTAGTAATAGACAGTAGATACACATACAAAATACTGAAGTAAATCACAGAATTCTTAAGACCATTAATTGTGACTGAACCCAATCTTTCATTGAAATCCTTAACTATTTTCATACATCAAGAGGAAAGATATTTATTGTGAAATTATAAGTACGGTTTGTAGCTCCTGAGGTAAATAAGTTATTAAGTTATAGGAAAGTTAAAGAACATTTAACAATGAAAGGTCAACTTATAAAACCTATTGCTCATTCATTTGAGTTTTTGGGGATTCTGATTTTCTTATAAAAATATATGACATGTGTCTTAATAATCTCTAAGCGATTCCAGAATTGTTTCTTAAAATACTGTTCAATACAAAATGAATAATTTGATTTGCAACAGGGATTTATCTGGAAAGAAAATTCTAATAAATCTTCCATCCTACTGGGATATTTTGACAAGTGCAATAACAAAAACTGTGGTTGGCAGTCTACAACTGATATCTTGGCCTGTCACCATAACTCTGACCATAGGACTTGAATTCGCTTCCACACAGTTTAATAATAAAAGCTTCTGCCTTTGACCCTTGAGGAGATGCTCATGAATAGGTAAGCACTTTTGGCTGTTTGAATTAGAACTCTTTTTTTAAAAAGATTTTATCATTTTAGGCATTCATATAATTGAATTTGTGATACTTAATGAAAATCTATTGAATGATAGCAAAACTAGTTAATTCCTTATTTTCTTGAGAAAGTGTATATAATTTAGGATTAAAAAATCTGTGTCTCTTCCTTCTTCATCATCCTTCTGAATATAAGCAGGGCAGAAAGTGCCTCAAACAGTTTCCAAAAAAGTTCCAAGGGAGAAATATAGGGAGAACATAGGAAATCCTAACAGTGTTGACCATTTATTGGCAGAAATGTGAAGTAGCTGAAACTCCCGGTCACTCTGCCTAGTGCCCATCCTGTTCAGCATTGCACAATAGAGGAGATATCACCCCTAGGTGTCATTGTGAAATGTAGGGGGCAGTGTTGCTTGCCATAATATTTGGATATTCTGGCATGTAGTGAGTGAGCAAAGGCAGAGGATGTTAGATGCAAAGGCTGCAGATGTTAGATGCACTGTCATGAACAATTGTTCTCCTCTAACATTCAAGTAGATGCAAAATCTATTTATAATTACAAAGTAATGTTAGCTGAACATTAATATACAGTAAATCTTCCCTGAATACAACTAGTATTATATATATATATATATATATATATATATATAGGAAATCTAATATATGTTTACTTTACAAAAGTAAAATTTTACTTTACAAAATTTTACTTTGTTCTGTTTGGAATTTTACCGGTAATTATTCACCATTGAGAATTTGGAGTCTTCAGCTTAATAAATTTGTTTCAATCAGCATTCACAGTGATTCTACATACTGGTGCATATATTTGATGCCTTCAGTTTATGTTCTAGAGTTGTCACGTTTGAGTATACACATACAGAAATATGCATTAGTTCTTTATAACTTCATTTTCTTCTATATAATGAGGAGCATTATATCAATTATTTTGAAATTATATAAATAAGTTCCTTGTTTTGTTTATGAACTTTTATTTCATGAGAGTAGAAAAAGACTTTTGAAATAGCACCTCTGTGTATGATAGGGGTGAGAACGAAGGTACTTGAGTTGAGTTATATGACCTGGGTTACAGTGTAGGCTCTGCTTTGTATAAGTTTCTGTCTCAGGGGAGGTTTGAAATGTCAAGCATAGAATTAGTCATCTGTGAAATAAGAATGAATATATATGGTATACATATCTCTTATAATTTATGAGACATACAAAATCTGTATGTGAAAGTTACTTTCTGTGAATTTTGAAGAATAACAAAGAGAAGCCATTCTTACTATTACTGAATAAATTCTGCAAGTGCATTTCCCCTCTATAGGCTTATTTAATTTCTAAGATGATTAATCTCTTTATCACAGACATTGGGATTAATCATGATGAAAATAACAGAACTTTCTTTATTTCTAAGCTCATATTTAGTACAAGATATTTCCCAAAGTCCAGAGGATGAAAAGAATATGTCAAATGTGTTTTGCAGTCTAGTTATTTTTATCGCATGTACATAGTTAAATTTAGCTTGTATACAGAGAAATTCACATATAAATTGTGACTTGCAGTACCTCTTTTAAAGGTGAAATCTTGGGACTCCTGGGTGGCTCAGTTGGTTAAGCAGCTGCCTTCAGCTCGGGTCATGATCCCAGGGTCCTGCGATCGAGTCCCACATCAGGCTCCTTGCTTCGGGAGAAGCCTGCTTCTCCCTCTGCCTCTGCCTGCCACTCTGCTTGCTTGTGCTCTCTCCCTCTCTCTCTCTCTCTGACAAATAAATAAATAAAATCTTTAAAAATAAATAAATAAAGGTGAAATCTTTGATCTTTAATTAATCTACACATTATGGTAAAAAGTTTGATTTCTGAATAAATAATTTGGCTGTGTGGATAGTAGAGGATAGACATAGATATAGATGTAGACACAGATATAAATAGAGATAGATGGCTTTATCACAGTCCTTTAGGAACCACTTTACTACAATTACTTTCTGGCCTGAACTGTTCCACACATTCACAGAACAGTATGATCCAAATAAAATACTACTTAACAAATCTATACATCCTTTTAAAAAGTGTGCTTACATTATACATTTATAGATAGAAACTTACTATTAATTGCTATTCTTGTTTTTAAACAGCACAGTTTAAATGCCAGATAATGTAAATAACTGGGTGTTTTTTTATAGTGATCAGGAAAAAACAACAACAGCAACAACAACCAAACCCAAAAGAAACCTGAAGCCTTTACAGAGGATATGCTGGACCATTTTGGAACTTTTTACCCACCTCTTACAGAGAATACATGACTAAATTTCTCGTGAATTCTAGAATGATGCCAATAGAATTTCTTCAAAAATCACAATGTAAGCAATGTTTCAGAAAATTAATGCTTTGGATATTGCCAGTGATAATGATCAGAACTTCTGGTGTTACATTGTTCCATATGATTTCTGAAGTGTTTATATTTGTTTATATAATATATAAAAATAAGTTTTTATTTAATTTAATTTTATGTTATTCTCTTCAGTTTATTTATTTAATTTGCCAGTGACTCAGACATACCAGGATAGAAATGCAATTTTTAGGACAACACTGCTAGCCTTCTTTACACCAATCTGAACTAGTCTCCAAAATGGAGGCCTTTTTTCTTTTTCCGTCGTTTCAATCATACCCATTGGATTCCCAGCAGAAAATACAAACTTAAAGTATATGCTATGTCCTTTCTAGTAAAAATGGTAAAATCCCATTTGACATTAAATTTATGAATTCAGAAAATAATTATTGAGAACCACTTTATTTAAGAGAGTGTAAAGAAAGCTGTATGAATTGAATTGTATCCCCCCCAGAAAATGTATGGTATAGTCCTTACCTTCATTACCTCAGGATGTGACCTTATTTGGAAACAGGTAATGTAACTAGTTAAGATAGAGTCATTAGGGTGAGTCATAATCCATAAGACTTAGAAAAAGTGAGAAACTTGAGCATAGAGACACAAAGAGCTGCTACGTAAAGATGGAGGATGAGATCAGAGGGATGCCTCTAGAAGCCAAGTAATAGCAAGAGTTTCCCTTCATCACCAGAAGCTTGGAATGAGGCTTAGAAGAAACTTCCTCTCAGTTCTCAGAAGGGAGCAATCCTGCCAACACCTTGATTTTGGAATTTTAACCTTCAGAAGTGTGACAAGACTTTTCTGTTGTTTTGAAATATCAGTTTGTGGTACTATGTTATCATGGCACTAGGAAACTAAAAAGAATTTGGGTACCTAAAAGCAAGGTTCTGTTGTAACAAATAACTAAAAATATAGAAGTAGTTTTGGAATTGGGTGTTGGGCAGAGGCTAGAAGAGTTTTGAAATACATGATAGAAAATGTTTAGATGCTTTGAAGAGACTGGGTAAAAATATGAATGTTAATGTCAGTTCTGCTGAGGGCTCAGAGCCAAGTGTTGAGATCTGTAGAGGAAGTTTATCATCTCTAATACATAAACATAAATATATATCATTGTCTGGATGCGTATATCACCATGAACAGATTGTTACTAAACATTTAAAGTTAAAAGATGCTTCTGGTAAAATCTCAGATAGAAATGAGGAAAATATTGGACGTTGGAGGAAAGGTGATCTTTGTTATAAAGTGACAGAGACTTGACTTGTGCTCTGATATTCAGTGGTAGGAAATAGAACTTTTAGAGAACCCTTATATTTAGTAGTGTGAATTTCTTTGACATTCCACAGATGGCCCACAAGGTTATTGAAAATTTATACCAGCAGGAACTCTGCCATCCTGAAATTGAAAAAAAACAGAGACTTGGCAAAATGGAAAAAGAGTGACTCCCCAGGCAGAGCCCTGCAATAGAGACCTAGGCCAACTGTATCTTTAGGCTTCCAAAGGGTGAGGCCAATGCCTAGGACTGAGGAGCTGAGCCCTAGAGGCTCAGAGGACAGAGCACCAAGCAACAGAAAATTATTATCAGGCTTTGAAATCTAATGGAATTTGATCTGCTTGGTTTTGGACTTTCTGGGAAATTTTGGCCCCTTTTATCTTTTGTTCTTCTTAAAATTTCTTTTTTTAGAATGAGAATGTTCATCTTTTGCCTTTTCTACCATTGCATTTAGAAAGTACATAACTTGTCTGGTTTCAAGGATCACAGACATAGAGGAATTTTGCTCTAGAATAAATCATACCCTGTTTCTTCCATAACTTATTTAGGTGAATTAGATCATGAGATTTGGAATTTTGAGTTGATAATATTTAGAAGAGATTTTGGATTTAAGGTTGATAATAGAATGGGCACTTCTGGAGATATTAGGATAGATGAATATATTTTGCACATAGAAAGGATGTGAATTTTGGGAAACCAGAAGAAAGACTCTTTGGGTTGACTTATATTGCTTAAAGATATATGTTGAAGTCCTAATCCCCAGTACTGCAGAATGTGACCTTATTTGAGAGATGTAATTAATTAAATTAAAATGGGGCCATTAGGGTGGGTCCTAATCCAATATGACTGGTGTCCTTATAAGAAGTGAGAAATTTGGATACAGATACAGGAAGAATGCCATGTGAAGACGAAAGCAGAAATTGGAGCGATGCATTTACAAACCAGGGAATCCCTAAGATTTTTGGCCATCACCAGGAGCTAGGAGAAGGGCATGGAAGAGATTCTTCCTCAGAGGACTCACGAAGAACTAACTCTAGCAACACCTTGATTTCAAACTTCTAGTCTAGAACTATGAGACAATAAATTTCTGTTGTTTTTAGCCTCTAGTATATGGTATTTTATTACTATGGATCTAGGAAATATTAAAAGCACTGTGGGAGAATTGGCCCATGTAAAAGATACACTTAATAACCTGATTAATAATTTTTGGTAGAATTTAACATGTATATGGGTAACAATAACATAATTTAGAATTAACAGTTATTGTCCAAAAGAGGAGAAATGAATACCTATGCAGATGGTTGGATGACTCACGTAAGACTAAAATAATCAAGAAAATTAATCTGGAAAAAGGGCTATCTGAGATCTGCAGGATGTGTTTTTCATTTAATTTTTAAAATAGATTTAGTTGTCATTATGTATATATTACTACAGAGTACACTGATTTTGTGTGGAGTCTAATAAATATTTTAAATAAAAGTTTTATTGACATCTTTGCAGATTCACATGCAGTTGCAAAATATAATACAAAGAGATACCTTATACACATCATCCAATTTTGCCTAAATGTAACATTTTACAAAACTATAATATAAACAAGTTATTGACACAATCCAATGATCATATTCACTTTTCATCAGTTTTAATTATGCTTGTGTGTGTGTGTGTGTGTTTGTGGTCTATGTGTTAAGCTCTGTACAGTTTATCATTTAGGTAGTTATGATCCTGAACAGTCCCAAAAGACAGACTCCCTCATGTTACCATTTATCATATGCACCACTTCCCCATTCACCTCATCCCTAATCTATCACTAATGTGTCATTCATATCTAAATTCTGTCATTTGAAATGCTACTTAGATGGAATCTTACTCAATATAACTTATGGGGATTTTTTTTCTCATAATAGTTCTCTGAAGATTCAGGTATCATCTGACATATGTAGATGTATCAACATAATTCCTTTGTATTACTCAGCAGTATTCCATAATGTCTTTATATCTATCTATCTATCTGTTGTCTATCTATCTACCACAGTTTGTTTATTGACCTGTTTAAGGATATCAGGAATGTTTTCAGTTTGAGAATATAACAAATGGAGCAACTAAAAACATTAGTGTACAGGTATTTGTATAAACATAAATTTTCATCTCTCTGGAATAAATACTCAAGTATGCAGTTGCTGGATCATGTGGCAGTGCATCTCAGAGTCAGCTATTAGCAACTATAATAACATCTATAACTTTAATTTCCTTACATCATATAATTCAACATTTTCACAAATTCTGGGGATTATGATGTAAGCATTTTTGAGGGGCACTATTCTGCTTAATGCAATTGTTTTATTTCTTCTAGGACTTGCGGTTTAACATAAATTTTATAAAAAAACTTGTCTGTTTCTACAAAAAACTTCACTGCAATTTTTAAAAAATATTTATTAATTTGAGAGAGAGAGAGAGAGAGAGAACGTGAGAGTAAGTACAAGCCAGAGGGGCAGAGGGAGAAGGAGAGAGAATCTCAAGCAGACTCCACACTGAGCGTGAAGCCTCAATCTCACTACAGTGGGATCATAACTAAGCAGAAACCAAGTTGGTTGCTCAACTGACTGTGCCACCCAGGTGCCCCAACTTTGCTGCAGTTTTGATACGGATACATTAATTTTGTAATGGCTGACATATTTATTATGTTGAATCTTCTAATCCATGAACATTTTCACTCTACTTACTTGAATATTTCTAAAGTTCGTTTCTTAAGCATTTTGTCAAACAGGTACTGTACACGTTTTAAGTAATACCTAAATGTTTTATTTCACTTGGAGCAACTGCAATAATATTGTTTTTTTTTTTAATTTTGGCCTCTGATTGTTCATTGCTAATACACAGAAATGCAATTTTCAAAAGAATAACACCTTTATTTATATGACTCATAAAATTCATACTTCAAAGTGTACAGTTCAATGGGTATTAATATGTTCATAGGTTATATAACTATTACCACTGTGTCATGTTAGAACTTTTATCATCCCCAAAGGAATCCCATACCCTTTAAACAGTTAATCCCTGCTCCCATCTCTACTCACAACATACAGCAACCACTAATGTGTTTTTGTTTCTCTGGATTTTTCCCAGTATGGAAATTTTATATAAAATGAATCAGATAGGGCACTTGGGTGGCTCAGTTGGTTGGGTGACTCCCGTCAGCTCAGGTCATGATCCTGGAGTCCTGGGATGGAGTCCAGCATCGGGCTCCCTGCTCCACAGGGAGTCTGCTTCTCCCTCTGACCTTCCCCCTCTCGTGCTCTCTCTCTCTCAAATAAATAAAATCTTAAAAAAAAGTAAAATAAAAAAATAATATGAGTCACATAGTATATGCTTTTTTTTTGTACTGCTTCTTTTATGTAGCATGTTGTCAGGGCTCAACCATGATGTAATACAGGTTAATACCTCATTTCTTCTTGTTCAAATAATATTTCATTCAATGTACTGCAATTTGTCCATTCATATGCCGATAGACCTATATTTCCATAGTTTTGGAAGGAACAACTGTGTACTAGTTTTTGTCTTGACATATATTTTCAATTTTCTTGAGTATATACCTGGGTCATATAGTAATTCTATGTTTAACGTTTTTACTGTTAATTCACAAAGAGGATTTCTTTTTTCTCATGAAAGTTTACTTTAGTCATGCTTTTCTGAATCTGCTGAGTATATAATATGGTTTTCCCTTTCATTCTTTCAATATGGTTTATTATATTACCTTATTTTCAAATGTTATATTGGCCTTGAAATCTGGAAACAAACTCTGCTTGATCATGACTTATTATTCTTTTTATATGTTGTTGGATTCCTTTACATGGTATTTTCTCAAGCATTTCTAGATGTATGCTTATGAGTGATATTGGTCTATAATAATATTTTTCTAAATTAACTTTTTTAGATTTTGACTTATGGTCCTATAAAATGAGATTCTTTCTTCTGTATTATCTGAATGAGTTTCTGTAAGTTAGTGTTATTTCTTACAGAAAGAAATATTGTCAGAATGTACTAGCAAAATTATTTACAAGTTAGTTAAAACTGTTTTAATGGAAAGTTTTGAAATTTCTGCATTCAATCTATTTGATTTTGGGGTAATTTTTATTTTCTGTGTCTTATTTCAATTTGATAAGTCATAAATTTGTCCATTTTATTGTCTCACTTATTGAGAAAAAATGTTAATAATATATCTTATTTATCTTTTCAGTGTTTGTAGAAGGTTTGTAGAACCTTCACATTTGTCCTCTTTATGATATTGATGATGGGAATTATGTTTTCTTTTTTTTCCTAATCAATCTTGCTAGGAGTTACTGATTTTTAAAAGACTTTGTGAAGACACAACTTTTGTCTTTGGAGATTGCCCTTATTTGCCTATTTCCTTTTTCATGATTTATTCTCACACATTTATTATTTGCATTTTTTACATAACATGGAATTAACTTGCTCTAATATTTTAAGTCTGTTAGACCTCTGATTTGAATCTGCCAGACCTTGAAGTTGTGAAATCACTTCTCTATAAGACCTCCAGCATTCGATATATCAAGAGTGGACACTTAAAATGCACACAAGGACCTCCTTTTGCCATGGATCCCAGATTCAGAACACCTGCTACACAACCATATAGTAAGATGGGATGTGATGTAGGTACATTAACTTGGATTTAGTGAAAGAAATTAATGGCATAATTGAAGCTGTATTCTTTCTAATTAATTTTGGATTTATCTGTCCTACCAAGTTAGGAATTGGGTAGGCAACAATGAGGTAGTGAAGAGTTAAATTTCCGTGGCAGGATTTAGTAATTATAGATATTGATTACTTTAAAACATCATTGAGCTGACAGGATAAGAAAAGCCCACTTGTCTCACTGTTTGGTCCTTTTATTTCTCACAAGATGGATGAGTTAATAAACAGGGAGCAAGCACTCCCATAAATTCAGCATCTGTAATATTTGTCACCTTCGGAATTACTTGGATGAGAGGAACATCCTTTATGTGAATCCACGGGAGAGGACTAGCAGACTTTCTCTAGGATCTGTATTCCACACTGTGATTAATGCTATGTTGATGTTTAAAAAGGCAGTGTCATTAGGCAAAATGCAGTGAGAAAGATCCATATTTCCCAAACATGCATTCCAAACATGCTAAGGCTCTTTGAATAGGTTATAGTTTTGCTCTGTAGCATGGTTTTGTCACTTCTTATTTCTATTAGGATAGTTTCTAAGAGTAAGAAGTTAAACTGCATATTACACACACAGACAGACAATTTCTTAAACTAGGAAGCCTAGCTTAGTTAGAAATAGATTGAATGGATATTTTTAATGTTAACATAAAGGTCAACTAGTTAAACTCCCTCACTTTAAGATGGAGGGAACTGAGACTTAGAGTGGGCATACACCTTTTCCAAGGCTACATGAGTATTCAATGGCAAAGCCCCTAAATGCTCCCACCCAAGTGTAGAAGAATTAGGCTTATTTAGTGAACTATGGAGGGTCTATCAGACATTAGATGGCCCATTTTTTCTTTTCTATTTTATAAAATGTGGTAATTATTAATATCTAAATTTGATTTAGTCTGGATGAAGTACTTTTTTAAGTAAGTAAATGTTAATGCTTCTTCACATTTGGAATTGAAAATTTTGAAAAATAGAGACAACAATGATGGTTTGATTTTCTAAAATGTGTCTTGAGTCAATGGAAATCTTAATCTAATAAAAATAAATATTGTCCAATTGGTATGAGTTTTTTTAATAATAAAAGAATCAGAATCTTTAACCTATAATTGTACCTATTATAAGGTGAACTGATCTAGCATATAAAACTAAATATTTAACTTACAATATTTGGCATATTATTGACTTCTTGTTCACTTGATGTGTGTCTAGATTCTCCTTTTCAAATCAGATGACTGTATGTTTCTGTAAGTTAGTGTTAATTCTCATAAAAAACAGATTTCTGGACACACTTATTATGGAATTTTATTATTCCATTTGACTGGTCATTGGCAGAATCCATTTGATAATCAGTAAACATGGCAATCAATGTAAATCTTTATTACCAGAATGACTTTTCAGAATAGCAGGCATATGTAATGGCAGGAATATAGTACAGTGTGTATTTTTACTATTTTGTAATTTGAGATTTTATTATCCCTTGTTAAGAAGAGTCCTGGAAGGTAAACATGTTTACTTTAGTGTCTATATAATTCTAATTCAGTTAGTCAATTTTTGTCATAAAAATTACCAAATTTTAGTTATTAGAATGCTTCCTCAAATGTAAAAGTGAAAACTTATGACTTTACTTAAAGGTAATTTTTCCCCTCCCCCAGCATCTCTTTTTGGTTTGCTTGAGGTAGAAATATGCAGTACAGAGAGAAGGGGTATGATCAGCATCTTTTTTGTACTGTGTTTCTTGTCACTCTTTCTTCTGCTGTGCTTCTGACTCTTCCAGAATCTCATATAGGAAATAGGAAGAGAGAAGAGGTTACAAAAAGGAGCAGAGGAGTTCTTTTCTAAGTAGCCAAACAAATGTGGGTTTTTGTGAATGTTTAAAGCTAGCTTTTCAGTTTTGATGACCACAATTGTTAGTAAGCAAGAAGACTAAAAAGAAGAAATCCAGTTTTAATAAACTTAAAAAAAAGTGATCATACTCTGAATTGAGACAAGGGATGTTTATAAGATCAAACTGAAAGAAATTTGATGTTGACGCCTAGGGGGAAGTATGCTTTTTAGGAATCTGGCTTTTGTGACTGAGTGCTATCTGAAAGTGTAATTTGTGGCATAGATAGAAAAAACTCCTGGATAATGAGACATTTTCATAGGTGTTTTATATTTCTGGTGATACTGACCACCAGAATAATAACCATAATACGTGCTTGACTGCTCCCTTGGCAACACATACACCTGTATTTAAGTATTTAAGTATTTGTGAGTGTTGGAGCACCTGGGTGGCTCAGTGGGTTAAAGCCTCTGCCTTTGGCTCAGGTCATAATCTCAGGGTCCTGGGATTGAGCCCTGCATTGGGCTTTCTGCTCAGCAGGGAGCCTGCTTCCCCCCTCTCTCTCTGCCTGCCTCTCTGCCTCCTTGTGATCTCTCTCTCTCTGTCAAGTAAATAAATAAAATCTTTAAAAAAATAGTTGTGAGGGGCGCCTGGGTGGCTCAGTTGGTTAAGCAGCTGCCTTCAGCTCAGGTCATGATCCCGGCGTCTTGGGATCGAGTCCCGCATCGGGCTCCTTGCTCCGCGGGGAGCCTGCTCGTCTCTCTGTCTCTGCCTGCCTCTCTGCCTGCTTGTGTTCTCTCTCGGTTAAATAATAAATAAATAAAATCTTTAAAAAAAATAGTTGTGAGTGGATGGGAAAGGGGGGTTTGTTGTACTAGATAGGAAAGAAAAGAATAATTACATGGAATAAATGGATTGACAATTAAAGGGATGAGAATTTGGAAGAATAGCTTTATTATGAGTTGTTGAGTGAGGAAATGATTTCTCCATTTGTATGAAATTATACCTTTTACACTTTCCCTGAATAGCCTCTGTTTCCTATTTTCTTCTTCATTGCCAATGAGCTTGACAAGATGAACATGGAGGGCAATGGTAGGGATGTTACTTATCTTTGGCTCTGTCTAATGGGCAGGACAACTGCTATATTGAGTCCCAAATGATATCTATTCCCTTATTAGGCAGATATATGAATGTAGTGATGGTAACATCCCTTGTATGTCTTCATCAGCATAAGCAATTACATTACAACCAGTTCGTGCTCCCACTTGTATAGATCACAAGAAAATATTCAATTCGTTTTATATTGCCTGAAGAATTCTATTATTAAATTAACATTTTTTAAAAAATCAACTTTATTTACTTATAAAAGTCTTGGCTTCAACATAAATGATCATATTCTTGAAATGCAGGCATTTGTATGCTAGTAATAGCTTATTTTTTCTATTATATATTAAAATAAATTGACAGCTCTTAAAGTTTTAAATATTCTTCTGTGTGCCTCTTCAATTATCTTGCGTACCAATCCTGCAAAACAGTATTCTAGTTTGGAAGAGATGACCATTAAGCTTCCTTATAGCCACAAGATTTCAGTTTTCTAAAATTTACATTGTATAGGTACTTCTATTTGTACATTTTATGTATTCATATTTTCATATTTATGAGTATAATTTTGTATGGCATATGTGATATTGATGATTAATATTTAGGTCTGAGCATGGTTGCCACTAGAACAGTGTTGGTAATAAAAATATATCTATTTCCTCTCATATAAACTGGTATAAAACTAGCTTGGCAACACTTCACTGCTTTATAAATTAAGCCCAGTGGGTATTGCTGCTTTAAGCAATGTCTTCATGCAGTAAGATATATTGTAGTCTAAGTTTGTTAACCTTTAAGAAAATAAATTTACCCACCAATAGTTTTACATGCTTTTCCTTGGTTTATAGGGTCTTTGAAGATCTGCTGCCTCCCATCTTTCCAGCCTTATCAACTCCCTCTCTTACTTCTACTTTATATTACAAATATGGTAGTTTGCTCTCAGTTTTCTAAATCTTCACTTGGTTTTAATTCTCATTGTCTTTCCATTTGCCTGATAACATCTTCTGCACTCTTATGCACAATTCCCACTTATTCCACAGTGGGATATCTCTAAAACTATCTTCTAAACAGTCAAGCTATGTGTTGTACCAAATGTACTAGATGTACTAAACAATGTACTAAATATTATTGCTATGTATTCTCAAATTGCTGTTTATTTTCCCTTTTGTAACAAGGAACACACTTGTAATTGTTCAGTGTCTATTTCACTGGAAGGTTTTATTGACTGTATTTTGGTATATAGTTCTGTGTACTTAACACATCTGTAGATTTTCATACCATCATCACAAGATGGCAAATAGTTCTTGCTGTGCAAAGAACTCCTTGCTGTTTCTTTAGAATCATACTAACCCCAAGCCCCTATCTCCTTGCAACTACTGATTTCTTCTTCACAGCTATAGTTTAGTCTATTTGAGAATGCCATATGAGTAGAATCAGTATATACATTTTTGAAAAGAGCTTCTTTCATTCAGAATAATGCCTTTGAGATTCATCTGTGTCATTGCATGTATCAATAGTTCATTCCATTTTTGTTGCTCAGTAGTATTGGGTAGTATGGTTGTACCACAATTTGTTCATCCACCTATTGAAAGACAAGAAGGTTGTTTTTAGGTTTTAGTGATGACTAGTAGAGTTGTTGTTTTCCCTCCTGTCAGTACGCAGGAATGTGATTACTGGATCAGATGATATGCCCATGTTTATAAGAAACTGCCAAGTAGTTTTCCACTGTGGACTTGCTGTGTTGCTTTCCTACTAGTCAAATATGAGTTCCTCTCAACTCCTTGGTTTTCTTGCTGTGTTTAATGTTAGCCATTCTAATAGGTATAAAGTAGTATGTCATTGTGGCTTTATTTTGCATTTTCCTGTTGATTGATGGTTTCAGATATCATTCTTTGTGCTTATTTGCCATGTATATATCCTATTTGGTAAAATACCTCCTTCTTGTTTTTTAAGCTGTGTTGTTACTGTTCTTACTCTTTAGTTTTGAGAGTTCTTTAAGTTTTTTGAATATAAATTCTTTGCTGGATATGTGGTGTACAAATAATTTTCCCACTCTGTAGCTTCATCATTTCATTTTCTTAGGAAATATCTTTGTCAAAGCAAAACTTTGGAGCATTTAAATAACCATTTTACTTTAGAATAAGTTTTAGATTTACAAAAAATTTGCAAATATAGTAGGGAGAATCCCTATATACCCACCATACAGTTTTCTCTGTCACTAAGAGCTTATGCTAACTATTATAGTACATTTGTCAAAATTAATGAACAAATATTGATACATTCTTAACTAAAAGTTCATACTTTATTCAAATATTATTAGCTTTTACCTTTTCTCCTTCTCCTTTTTCTCTTCTAAGATCTCATCAAAGATACCACATTATATTTAGCTGTCATGTCTTCTTAGGCTCTCTTGGTTGATGGTTTCACAGGCTTTCATTGATTTTGATGTCCTTAACAGGAAGAGTTTTGAAGAGTACTGGTCACATACCTTGTAAGATATCCTTCAGTTGGGATTTTTCTGACCTTTTATGATGATCTTAGATAATTGGTTTTGGGGAGGAAAACTAGAGGTAAAGTGTCATTCCCATTATATTATGAGAGCACACATTATCAACTTGAGTTATTTTCATATTAACGTGACAAACTAGCTGAGGCAATGTTTTTCTGGTTTCTCTCATGTAAAGTTACTCTTTTCCTCCCTTTTATAGTGTACCTTCGGGAAAGTGTCACTATATGCAGTCCACACTCAGGAAGTGGGTAGATTCATCCTATTTCATCGAGGGGAAAATATCTACATAAATTGTTTGGAAGTCTTCTGCATGGAATGTTTGTCTATTCTCCTTTATGCTTGTATTTATATGTATAATTGTATATTATATCAGTATAGACTGTTAGGTATTTATTTTATACCTGGAGCTATAAACCAACACTTTATTTTCTAGTTTAAATTGTTCACTTTGTCTAATGGGTGCTCATTTACTTGGCTTCTCTGTCCTTTTGACACATACTCATCATTGGGGGATTTAGCAATAATTATAAAGATAAAGAATAAAAGTTCTGCCTCACCAGGTTCTTTCAGGTTCTTTTCTTTTCTTTACCTAATTGTAACACAGTGGTCAGTGTGTGCTAGCATAGTGGCCATTTGCATGCATTTACTTAAGTTTTTATTCCATTTCATAGATGAGGAAACATAATAAAGTGAGGCATACAAAGGAGAACAGTGTGGCCCAAATAATAATGAATTTCCAAATTTTAGTAGGTGATTACATTGATGGTAGTAGTGAAGTAATGGCTAGGGTGAAAAGTAAGGGAAGATGGATCTTGACATGGTGCACAAGAGGTGTCCATATGCCCTTGTTGACCAAAGTTGCATATTCATTTTCTGAACTTGTTTAGATCCCATACACTTCTCTCCATTCTTATTATCATAGTTTAATCATTTATTGTTTCTTTTCTTGAATTCTGGAAGAGCCCATAACTGGTATTTCTACTATAATCTCATCTTTCTTAAGTCCATTCTCCATCAGAGACTATTCCAAAGGCACGTTTAATGATGAGAAACAGATGGGCTTTACGAAATTTTATAGACTTTGGAAAAAGATTGGTATTGGTTTAAATTCTTCTATTCCCTCTTTGAGCAAATTATTAATCTTCTCTGAGTTTTGCTTTCCTTATGTGGACATATTGACTAAGCATAGGGTCATTGCAAATATTATAAAAATAGTATAAATGTTATTACTAGGTGCTTTCTGTGGGACAAACACTATTTAAATATATTTTGTGAATTTTGATTGCCTACCTTGGCATGGTAATCAAGAAACTATCATAATCTAATCTTTGATTTTATATTTAGACATTCAGACCTATCATTAAGTCTATCGCATTCTCTGTCTGCTGTCACTCACTCCCTCTCTATTACACACACACACACACACAGAAATGGATACACAGTGACACAGAGTTAAGGCAATATATTTTTTGTCCCAAAAGGTGGCAGACGGTTTTACTGTTTTATTGTTCTTTTCATACATGCTCATTCCTTTGTCTGGAATGCCTCATGACCCTTTCAAGGCTGAATAATACCTACTGTTTATTTAATATTCCTATGAAATGTTTCTTCCTTCAAAGAATCTCTTCTTTAGAGAAAACCTTCACTCAAATACTATGTGTTCCCATATTCTATTATCAAAGTATATGTCACTCAGAGTGTATTGCATTTTTTCATATGTCAGATTGCCCTTTAGGCAATAGCCTCTTGAAGCCAAAGACTGTTATTTATATATATATATATATATATATATATATATATATATATATATACACACACACTCTTCTATAATTAGGATACACTATTAAAAACTATAATTATTAATAATTAATAAATGAACTGATATAAATGTAATGGCTCATTGTCTAAATATTTCAGAAAAATATTTTAATCTGAACTTATAAAATTATATTACAAAAGCCCCACAGTTTTTTTGCCATTTGGTAAAGAGCAACCAAAAAATGTTTCCCTTTATCCAGCTTCTCACCACTTTGCTTAGTTAGAAACCTCAAATTCTATGCAGCATTTAGAATAAATCAGAAATTCTACAAAATTTCAGTTATTCATTTTTTAATGCTAAATTGATGGTTATATAAACTCAGCTTTAATTTAAGTATCCTATGGTTTATGAAGGGATATGAACAGGATACAAAATCTATTTTTGACTCAGCCTAAATGGTACATTTGGCTGAAATATTTGATTTCATGTCTTTATTTTAAGAATTTATGGCAGAAAGAATATGTATATTCATGCACACACATTTCCATGATTAATTTCATTGTTATTTTGACTACTTTTGGTTTGATATTCAGTAAGTAGCCTTATTAGAACAAATTAATGCTAGTATCTACAGAAAGGATGATAGAATTCAAAGGGTGAATGACCTGTTATGAACTTTTTCATAATTACTTATAAATTGAATTGGTAAAAAGTGAAACCAGCGTGGGAGATATTAGTCTTTATAATACAGTCGAAATCACCACTTAAAAAAACTTCAGATTTGTCTGAGGAATAACAAATATTAGGATAAAATATTATTAGAGAAGCTAACAGGGGAATATGTTAATAAATATAATAATTGTATTCCAATGACTTTAGAAAAAAAAGAGTACCCTTGGTACTGGAATAAAAAATAAGGAATTAATTTAAAAGTATGTCATCACTAATAAAAATATGTACCATCACTAACTGCCTAGACTTATGGTAAAATTATCCATGAAATAGTGAATAAGAGTTCAAATCATTTAAATAAACCCCAATCCATCATAGTGAACTAAATTTTCAGTAGTAAATGAGAACAAAATATATATTTTTTTGTAGTGTGAACATATATTCAATTATGAGACCTTTTCTAAAGGACCTATTGCCTCTCCCTTACCTTAGGACATCATTAAGCATAAACTTCCCATTTCTTGATTGTGTACAGATCTGGTCAGAACAAAATAGAATGGATTAATAACTATTACAGATCCAGTTTGGAACTCACCCCAAAATTGGACATAGTTATGTTACTTTGTTATTTTTTCTTTTCATTTCCCCAGAAGAGTCAAGATTGTATATGAAAAATATATGATAGTATGTTGCCAAGTTGAAATAGGTAGTTAATTTTGTAATTTAAATGATATCAATGACTTCTGAATTAAGCTGTATGATGAAATAAATTTCACTGAAAATTTAATAATCTTCAGTCTCTTTAATTATATAGAACACATCATATCATATTTACAATTTCAGATAAAATTTCATTTTAATATTTTGACAACATATTAGAAAATTTATCACTAATAAAATGAATGAACAAATTATTGAAACTCGTTCAACAATTGTATTTTAAAAGAAACCTCTCATTGTAGATAAATAATTCCAGAATAATAATGGTTGGCCTTATTGCACTCTCATCACTGAGTGATTAATGTTTCCTTACAAATCTGGAACAAGCAGTTATATAAAACAAGTACAATTTTTGCTTATAAATCATGTTTTAATTTTTAAATTTTTTACTATTATATAAAATTTATATAACAAATAAATTTAAGTAAAGTAAAAATAACAAAAAAGTAAAAGTAACAAAAATTAGAACAATTGTTAATTTAAAATTAGGATATACTCCTAGTATAACATCTAATTCTTGTTCTTATTCAGTAGTTAGTAATGCACAAATTATAATCTACATATTATAAATTTGATTTATTCCACATATCAGTGTCCAACCTGGCAAAGTAAAGTGGTTTTGTGTCAGAACTGAGAGGGTATGAATTGGGATGACTTTTGAGACATTTGCATACTTGTTTGAGAATTTTAAAAAAACAAACTGCGTAATTAGTTATGCAAATGCCTTATACAAAAGCAGTTTCAGAAAAACTAGCATGTTTTCACTAATTTTTCAAAAAAATGAGCAAAAAATGAGAATATATTGGGTATGAGAGAATATGATATGTGAACATAATTTTTCTAAATAATTGGCTAAAAAGTTCAAATTTATACTTGGAATTATACAAAAAATATGATATTTTATAAATAAAATGTCACCAGTACATAGAGAGATCCAGTTTGGTTAAAGGTACTCAGAGGATTACTGGGAAAAAAATACTTGCTTTCAGGAGACACACATACACACACACACACACACACATGATTACGGAACACATTCTCATTTACATCATCTAATAAAGTTCAATTTTTTATTGTCCAAATCAAAATCATTCCAAGTCTCCTAAATATTTATTTCCTGTGTGGAGTTTCCCTGTAATAGCAAGATTAAGAATTTCAGATGTGATTACATTTTTTTTTAATTTTTTATTAACATATAATGTATTATTTACCCCAGGGTACAGGTCTGTGAATCATCAGGCTTACACATTTCACAGCATTTGCCAAAGCACATACTCTTTCCAATGTCCATATCCCTATCCGCCCCCCCCACCTCCCAGCAACCCTTAGTTTGTTTTCTGAGTTTAGGAGTCTCTTATGGTTTGTCTCCTTCCCCATCCCATCTTGTTTCATTTCTCTTCCC
>CM052809.1:73459483-73536780 GCA_028533885.1 Nasua narica | reverse complement strand
GCGCGCTGCCGCGCCGCTCCTCCCCAAGGAGGAAGGAGGGGGTCTCTCCGGAATGCCTTATGTGGTCCCCGCTGGAAGGGCCGCGGCCACGGTCTAGGGTAAGCCCCAGCTGAAAACGCACTGCGCGGCTCTTTCTCTGCCACCGGCTTCTCCGCCCTGATATCTGGGAGCTCTGCCGCACTCAGACACCCCCGGTCTCTTTATGATCTCACGGGTTCTGAAACCACTCTGTTCCCGCGAGGGCCAGACCTCTGGCCTAGCCTCTGGAGCAATTGTCCCTCAGCGGAGCAGACTCTAAAAGTTCCGAATTTGTGCTCCGTGGCTCTGCGGCTGCAGGGAGCCGGCCCCTCCCCCCGCGGTCTCTCTTCCTGTCGCTTTGGAATCACTTTTCCAAACGTCCTACCTTTCCGAAGGTGGTCGATTTTCTGCTTCTAGAATTGCTCTTCTTCCTCTCTTCTCCCTCCTGTTGAGTATGCTGGCTTTTAGAATGATTTATTAACTATCTAGATGAACTTCTGGGATCCGACTCTATCTCAACCTCTACTTCTCCGCCATCTTGCTCCTCCAATGTGATTACATTTTTGAAGTAGTCACAAATAACTACTGATTCACAGTGAGGGAATTGAAATGTCTGGTCAACCTGTCATATGGCTCTTTCTCCTCTGTCTTTGTTGCTGTCAGGATCCCATGATTTTTCTGCTAGGATTCAGCTCCCCAAGCAAGATACTGCTAAATGCAGGAAGAAGAGTCTAATGTAAGAAGAGTCACACTCACTGAGATCTTACCCACCAACAGAAACCATTATCCTTGATAATGCTTAAATACATGCAATTCTTAAGTAACATTTCAAGCTATTGGGGTCAGAGAAAGACTTTATCTTCTCCGTAGTATTCCTGTCACAGTAAGTATTTCATATTGAAGCTAGCTGACATTACAATTCTTTTTCTACAAAGCTCTTCTGGTTTGCATCCAGAACTGCACATCATTCTTACCCAAATCATGTCATTGGTGCTGAGAGAGTATCCTCGAATACTGGAGTGAGACCTGCTCAACTGTTGAGCTCATGTCACTCTTATTAAAACTTTTTATTTGGGGCCTTTGGGATTTCCTTCTTTGAAGTAGCCTCACTCAGCATCACCTCAGACATCAGAAATTTTAAATACTTTTAATTCACAGTAAAAAAAAAAAAAGAAGTACCAGTATTTTTCTTGTCAGAAAAATCCTTGCCTCTTCTGATAACATATTCCAGGGAATATGGGGAATAAATGACTTACTCTTCTTACAGAATAGGCTCACTCCACTTCCTGAACACAAAACGTCTCTTCACACTATGTACCATATGTACCACTATGTACACTATGTACCATAGTCCTCATGTATACGCCTATAAGTAAAAATAAGGGCCACACTGGAGATTCCTATAAGAATAGTAGATCTAGTTCTCAGGGATTTTAAGATAAAAATAGAAATGGGGGGTCATTTTCCTCTATGATCATTTGTTTTGGAATTTAAGAAAGAAAGCAAATGATCACTGATGAAAAAAAGAGAGGAAAAAGAAACAGATTCTTAACTATAGAGAACAAACTGATGGTTATCAGAGGGGGTGTGGTTGGGGGATGGGTTAAATAGGTGATGGGGATTAAGAAGTGCACCTGTTGTGATGAGCATTAGATGTTGTATGTAAGTGTTGAATTACTATATTGTATACATGCAACCAAATGTATGTTAACTGGAATTTAAATAAAAACTAAAAAAAAAGAAATGGGTGCCCATTTTCAATGTTCAGTTTTCTTGACAATTAGTATAATAATTATAACGAAAAAAAATTCTGTCTCAAAGTGCCTTGTTTTTGTAGCTGAATATAATGCAGTGATCAGTGTGTGCTAGGGACAGTGGCCATTTGCATACCTTTCCTTAGTTAGATTACATTTTACAATTGTAGAAATGTAACAAAGGAAAGGAAAACAAACAATCCATTTTTAAAAATAGGCAGAAGACCTAAGTAAACAATGGCCAATAGGTAAAAGGTCCTCGACATCACTAATAATCAGGAAAATGCAAATCAAAATCACAATGAAGTATCACCTCACACCTGTTAGAATGCCAGTCATCAAGAAGACAAGAGAGAAGTGTTGATGATGATGTGGATGAATGACAGCCCTTGTGTACTATTGGTGGAAAGGTAAATTGGTGCAGCCACTATGGAAACAGTATGGAGATTCCTCAAAAAATTAAAAATAGAACTAACCTATTATCTAACAATCCCACTCCTGGATGTCTATTCAAAAGATATATAAACAAGATATCAAAGAGATATCTGCTCTCCTGTATTCATTCAGCATTTTCACAATAGCCAAGATATGGAAACCTAAGTCTCCATCAAGGATGAATGGACAAAAAAATGTGGCAGGCACACACACACACACACACACACACACACACACACACACACACACTGAAAGTTATTCATCCATGAGAAACAAGGAATCCTGCCATTTGCAACAACACAAATGGATCTAGAGGGCATTATGCCAAGTTAAATAAACCAGACAAGAAAAATACAAATACTGCACGGTATCAGTGGTAAGTGGAGTCTTTTAAAAAAAAAAAAAGTCAGGGCGCCTGGGTGGCTCAGTTGGTTGAGCAACTGCCTTCGGCTCAGGTCATGATCCCGGAGTCCCGGGATCGAGTCCCATATCGGACTCCCGGCTCTGCGGGAAGTCTGCTTCTCCCCCTGACTTTCTCCCCTCTCATTCTCAGTCTCTCGCTCTCTAATAAATAAATAAAAATCTTTAAAAAAAAAATTAAAAAAAAAAAGTCAAATTCATAGGAACAGTGTGGAAAAATGGTTACCAGGGGCTAAGTGTGGGGAAATTGGAACAGGTTGGTAAAAGGAAAAAAAAAACTATACCCTTAATTAATCAAGCATTAATTTTTTTATAAAGTAAGTGTATCATTTTACTTTTTCTAAATCATACCAAGTTCATCATGTTGATTATATATTCACTTTGTGACATGGTCAATATATTGCCAAACTGACTTTTAAAATCATTTAACCAAGGGGTACCTGGGTGGCTCAGCTGGTTAAGCATGTTAAGCATGACTGTTGATCTCAGTTTGGGTCTTGATCTCAGGGCCATCGGTTTAAACCCTGTGTTGGGCTCAGTGCTGGATATGGAGACTACTTAAAAAAAAAAAAAGGACTTAACAGAAAAGAGAGTAAACACGATCCTGTACAATTACATTTAAGATACATGATACATAGAACAGGTTGGAGGGTGAATTCATTTTATTTAATATATCATTTAAATCTATTGTGTAAATATTAACATTATTTTACTAGTGGTTAGAATAAGGGTGGAATAGCCTAAAGGATACTTTTATACTAAGATTACATTTCACAGTATCAGACAAGAGGAGATAGATCTGAGAATTTGTTTCTTGCTCTGGCATTTAAACCCAGCTGTGGCCTTTAAAAATGCTAAAATGTCTTAAGTGTTATGTTGACTCAGTTGCTTTGCTAGACTGTGTTGCTTAAAGGGAATAGAAGTCTTAATGGGAAGCTACCCAAGTCATAATTCATATCTTGCTTTTATCAGCGGACTGTCAAGGTGGGAAGCATAGGCTTGAAAAATAAGTGTGTTGTGTCATCATCATAAAAGAAAGTTTTAGTTGCTGAACCTGAGGCTTTTGTACCCCACACATTTTATCAGGCAGTTTTGGTGGCCTTTTGATCTGTCACAACTAATAGTAACTTTTCTTAAAGTGATACTGGCTCAAAACTTGTTGAGGAAATTGTGTACAAGGACCACTCACATGAACAGTATTTGTATTTCCCTTTCAATGTCAGTGTGAGATGGGGTCAGCTATAGGGGTAGTTTGCTCTGTCAGAAATACCACAGATTGCTAATGAAAAAGCATGTCATTCACTCCAGCCTGAGAAAGTCAGGTAACAAAATTATGACCACCCTCTTAAGCAGAAATCTCAGGAAAGTAGATTCTTTACCTTCTGTACCAATATGATATTTTATTTTACTAGAGCAGCTTTCAACCATAGTTCTTTGAAAGCACTTAATGGAGAATATCTCAAAAAGCTATAATGTCTCCTATAGCTAAGTAGTAAGTCAAACAGTAAATGACATTCGTTAACTGTTTCAAAACAGATGTGAAAACATTTTTTGGTGTAGATGACTCTCTGAGGGAGATAAATAAGGGAAAGAGTTTGAAAGAAGGTGGTCTTCCTTTATTTTCATTTCTTTAACTTCCACTCTAATGAAAGAAAAGAATTGGCCATATGAATTCCTGTGGGGCTTTTTGTGAGATATAGTAGAGTCTTGGTAATGGATTTGTTAAATGCAGGAAAAACATACTGTGGGGATGGATTAGAAGGACACTGATTGGAAAAAAAGAAATTCTCATCTTATGTGTAATACTCTTTAAGCATTCTGTAATTATCTTTTATAGAATTATCACTCATAAACATATACAAATACATAATTATTGAAGGTGGGAAGAATGGGGTTCACTGCTCAATTCTCAGGTTTTGTTAGAGGGCCAAGTGCATATTAGAGCTCAGATAATATTTGTAAAATGTTTAAAAATAACCTATGGCATTTTTTGTAAATTTTACCCAATTTTTGTCTTTAACACTTTCTATTTTATTTCATTTGGCTTAGAACACATGAATTGGCCTCACTCCCCAGAAGCTATTTTTTTACTTTCATTGAAGGAAAACTCAAGGAATCAGTTATTCTAGCTGTAAATCCAGTAGTATCTTTCCTTAACAAAGCAAAACATTGAGATATCTGTGGAATATTTTCTTGGAAAGACTGAATAGAGGCTTTAATACAATCACAAATTCTTTACAAATCTAGATAATCATCATGTCTGTACCTGAGTAACCTACCAATTTTATGTGTGAATTTAAAGTAGTTGTCTCCTGCATATCGTTGGCTCTCTCTTAACTAGATTGTAGACATCTAATAGGAATATTGAATATATATCTTACCTACAAGATTATATCTTCTTACTTTACTTTTGTTAATCAATAATATTAATTGTATTTATCCTTGCCACTTTTGTTTCTTTAAATAAATTAATCTTTGTAGTCATCATTCCTAGTTTCAATAAGAGAAAGAACCTTGTTTGTGGCCCTTATTCTCTCAGTTTAAATAAAATAATTTTACTTGATATCAACTAGGTATCTGATCTTCCAGGCATGTAAAATGATTTCATTCTTTTGAGAACTAAGTTTACTCTGTAGTTAAAATTTCATTTCAAATAGTTAAAATAGAATGACTTTATTTCAGTATTACTGCTTTTCATGCTTCAGGTTATAAATCATTTCTTTATAACATATGATTATGGGATTTATTTTAAACTTATTAATGGCAATATAATAGGCCTTAAAATTAAGTGTGTTGATTTGGATAAAATAATTTGAAATTAGAGTTTGTTATATTAGAATGCTGGGTAACACCTTCCTTAACATTTTTGACATGAACTTGTTAAAGGAATGTAGACTCAGTAATAATGAAGAAACCTTGCCAATAATTCATAATAGTCATTGTAGTGATGTTGGCCTGTCAAAACAATCAACACTTATATTTATCATTATTACAGAATACATTTTAAATATACCTAAACTCACTTAAAGAAAAAAGTCTTAATTTCATTGGATTCTATTCTGAATCTGCTTTCGAAGTTTTGAAAGAAGACAATATATAGTAAAATTTTCTTCCATCTTAATTCCAGGTGCAATGTTAAATTTGCCTGACTATTTTGTAGACTGAAAAAAAAAATTTTATCTTTGTCATTACCGTCATAGCTATTAACTGAATACATGCAAAATATTATAGTAAATATTAACATGTTTTCAGACTGAAGGTTCTCAGTCACGAGATTGGAATTATCTGTAGGACAATGAAAATTGAAACAAATTAAGCAGAAAATTAATTCAAAATTAGTAAATTAATGGGCTGTAATTATTTTTTTAAATTGAACTCTGACTTGAATTATAAACCTAAAAATGGTAGAGGGGAAAAAAAGGGTTGTATTTAATTAGAGGTCTAAAGTGTTTCTGTTTTAAGGAAAAATAGTCTTATAACATTCTTATTTATTTATTTATTATTTTTGGTTTGGTGTGTGTGTGTGTAGCAGATGATATCAATGTTCCACTTGCGTATTTTCAGATCTCTACCATTTTCATGCTGTGCTTTTACTTCTAACAGCCAGCATCTGCAAGAAGAGCCCGAGATAACTGGGATATACATCTCCCTCGGAGAAGCCCTAGCAAATGGCTCCTGGTGTAGAAGCGTAACTACTCCAGCTTCCTTGTCCCTGGTCCAGGCTGTTCTAAGGTATGACTTTCTCCAGAATCTTCCATAGAGTTGAGCCTAACTTGTCTTCCATGGGATTTTGTTTGATGCTGATTATTTGTGTGGCTTCTTCCTCTTCCCTGTCTGACTCCTCACTCTCTTACTGTTTATTCCTGGTAGCATTTCCTAACAAATCATTTTCACATGAATCCTCATCTTAGGGCCTAGTTCTGAGGAGTCGCTCCTAAGACAGTATGGTAGTCATTAATGCTGTTTATTAATTTTTCTACTCTCTGCCTTCGGGGGATAAGCTAGGATTGTATGATTGGCCTCCTGTGGTTGAGTGATGGGCCAGTTATCAGCTCTGATAGTGGTTATGTGTGCTGCTTCTGCTCTGACACCAGACTACCACAATGAAATCTTTAGAGTTCTTTTCTCTCTGCTCTGGTAACCAAGAATGTTCCAGATAGTGGCTGCTCTTTCAGCCTGGGACCCGGAGTCAGTGTGACAAAGTGGATCAGAGCCCCACCTCTGGCTTAGTAATCAGAGTGAGAAATAAACTTCTGTTGCATTAAGCCGCTGAGAGTTTGGGGGTGTTTGCTACACTGCAGTATAATCTAGCATATCCTGACAGTTCTAGAGGATGAAAAAAAGAGAAGAATCAAGGATGATTAAGATTTCTGACTTGGGCTTTTGGATGAATGGTGTTAACATTCTTTGGGGTTAGGAAAAGCAAGAGGGAAGAGCTGGGTTTTATTTATTTTTTTATAGAGATATAGTTGACATATAACATATTAGTTTCAGGTGTCCAACATGATTCAATACTTGTATATGTTGTAAAATGATCACCATCATAAGTCTAGTTAACAGCTGTCACCATATAGAGTTACAAATCTTTTTTTTCCTGTGATGAGAACATTTAAGATCTACTCCCTTAGCAGCTTCAAATATTCAGTACAGTGTTATCAACAACAGTCACCATGCTATACATCACATCCCCATGACTTATTTTTTTTCTTTTTACTTAAACTATATTGGTTATATAGTATTGGTTGGAAAAATTACTGTAGTGTTCCGTAGTTTGTCTTAATATAAATTATATTTTTAACAAGGACATATGCCTTCTTCATCCTATGTATAAAGGAAGCTAATATGACTGAAATTATTTTTAATTTCTAAAATCTAAAATGGATTTTAAAAAGTTTTAAGTCGCTTATATGTCTCAAACTTTCTTTGTTGTTTCCACATTTCTATTTCTAATTTAATTTGTAAAAACCTATTGTCTTTTCCCTACAAAAAAAAAGGCATTCTGTATGGATGTCACAGTGTTCTGTGCTTATATTTTTGATCTTGTGTGTTGAAACTCTGAGTGTGACATAATTTATGCTATGGTAATCCACAAATGATGTCTTGCACAGATCTGTCCAGATGAGATCTGGGTTTACCACACAACTCTTATGTCTGCATGAGGCTTTGAGTCTGTTTGTCTACATTTGTGTAAAAGAGCAGGAGTAGGAAAGAGTGAATGAGAGTTGATGCAGGTGTTTTTATCCAAGATTTTCATAAGTAGTAAGAAAGAAATGTCACTCCAGGAAACAGTATGATGGACCCATTCTAAGCTTAAATGTCTGTTCTGGGGATATGAAAAGTACTATAGTTCCATAAGTCAAATGAATGCCAAACTTCGTGATTATACATTGGAAGTCATGTGGTACCCAAGGGAGAAAGAAAATCCATGCAAATTAGTTTCTTAGAATATTGTTTTTCCTTAGAAATCACTGGTGGATGCACAGCACAAGCCAATGTTCTAAAAGACTCCATTGCTTATTTCATTTGCTTTGCTTATCAGAGGTATAGCAAGACATATTCAGAAGAAAGATCTATAAGTCCTGTTAGATATTCAAGCCAAACACAGTGGTTCTGTCAGGCAAAGGAGGAAGTGCAACTCCGAAAACTCTTACTATTTTGATTCTCTGAAGAATTGTTGAGACATATTCAACATAGTATACAGAATGATTCAAAATAATATTTGAGTTTTCTGGGTTCTTGTTTTTCAAATGCCAAGGTGTTATCAGAGGTTTTTAATCTTAGCTCTTCATAGAATTTCTGCCATAAGAGTTTATTTTTCAACTTTACTGTTGTTGAAAGTAATTTCATTTCCATTAAGCCCTCAGGATGTTTGTCAGTTTGAGACACCAGTGCAAATTTAATTAAATAATCTTAAATACATGCACTTAAAAGTCACATGAAGAAATTAAGGTCCAGCTGTTTACCTGCAACTGCTTAATTTATGCTGAATTCTATTTAATTGAAAGTCAGTAACCTGGAAAGGGAAAGCATATTCATTTGAGATTATATTAGAAACTGTAGAGCATGATCAGTTGCATGATTCACAAGTGTGTCTATTTGATGCTTTGTTTCAGTTTAAAATAACACTTTGTTTTCTTCAAATATGTGTAATAAATGTATGTGCCATTTTAAGGTAATATTAAATTACCGATATGTTAAATCACATTTGAAAACAAATGTAAATTTAAGCTACCAAAATTGCTCTTATTAATACCACACATATTTTAGTTTTCTTTTGGTTGCATTTTATTGTTATGTGTATAAAATATTTTTAAAGACTATTCATTTTATCACGATTTTGTTTATTAGAGAGAGAGAAAGTGAGAGCATGCAGGGGTTGGGGGAGGGGCAGACGACTAAGAAACTCCACATTAAATGCGGAGCCTGATGCTGAGCTCCATCCCAGGACCCTGAGATCATGACCTGAGCCTGTCACTTAACTGACAGAGCTACCCAGGCATCCCCAAAACTATGTTCATTTTAATGTCATATTAAAGAGATAACTAAAATTATGCTTTAAGCATGAGGTACCTTACTTATACCAACATGAATATTGTTTTTACATAAGCCTTGTGTTTGGTAATCATTCTGTTATAATTTAGTTGGCTCTTGTTTTTTATCTCTATCAATAGGTTCTGCATATACTTGTGCTCAATGGAAGACATAAAAACTCAAAATATTTTTACTTATTGCAATTTTGAAAATCATTTAGCTGCAAGGGAGATTTTTTTAACTGGGAAGGAGATTCTTACAGCATTTTATAGTGAGGACCCTGGAGCCTGAATACTAGCCCTATATTTACTGTGTGAATTTGGTTAAGTTTCTTGAAGTCTTTGTGTATCAGTTCCTCTACTGTAAAAATGACATAGCAGTTTGAATATATTATTATTTATTTGAGATTATTTCTTTTTATTTGAGATTATTTTATGTAATAATGCAGGAGAAACATGGCAGTAAATACTTAAAGGTTTAAAAAACCTGTAATGGTCTGTATCATATATATGAAGTAGAGTTGGAAAATGAAAGCTGTAAGAGGAGCCAAGATGTCATTTTTTTGTATGGAATGTTGAGCAAGACTTCTGACTTCTTAAACATCAGTTTCTAATTTTTTTTCCTCATAGATTAGTTCAGTCAATGGGATAATGCATTTTGAATTCCTTGTAAGTTATAAAATACTATACATGCTATTTCTTAATATAATAATAGCAGTCACTGAGACCTGGTTGTGTCACATTTCTTTGGTAAGCATTTCTTTTCAGGCCTGACAAGTTTTTACAAGAGTTAAGTAATTAATATAAAATACGGTATCAGACTATTGAGATTCTACCAAAGAAAAACCCACATGAATACTGTATGATGAATTAACAGATTAGCTTAGTTCATATAATAAGAGTCTTACTTGCTAAAATTACTATAATTCTATTCTGTGCTATGTTTATTAAATAAATACATACTCTTTTACAACTAGGGCAGTATAGCTAGTGTTGTAATCATTGGTACCTCAAGTTTCAATTAATAAGATATTCTAAAGTTTCAAATTATTGGCTTAAGAGTCCAGTATAATCATCCTGAGAATGAAAGCTAGCAAAGGTTGATTTTATGTATCACAGGTAATTTATTTTTATCATATGCCAATCAACTATATTATGTGGTTTCATAAGTCACAAAAAAAAAAGTTGGACACATCTGGGCTAATCTTACATTTGCCTTTGAAATTAATTGGCATATTGAGTCTGACAACTAGATTTCCCTTTTGGAAGACAGATGGTGATATACTGAGGAACACAGAGTAGATAATGCTTTGTGATGCTTTTTTCTTGATGTTTTCTATGAGTTTTCCTGTGGCTATCAGTTTCCTCTAACATCTTTTTTTCCTCATTTTTTTAAAGATGTAGACTTATTTTTGAAAAAAATCTTATTTATTTTTTGCAGTTTTAATATTGCATGATTAACTTTTCAAGATTTTGACTTATTACTAGAATTAGTGGGATAAATGTCCCTAGTGAAGTTAAACTTCACTCTTTCATGAGGATAAAGCAATATCCTGATTCTACATTAGTAAGAGCAATGTGGAGATTTTCAGGTAAAATAGTGGCTTGAATGCTGGTGTCTAATTTCACTAATTTTAGAAGCAAAATTTTTTATAAAGTTGAGGCAGATGTTTTGTTTTATTTTTTAAAGCTTTATTTATTTATTTGTTTATTTATTTATTTGAGAGAGAGTGGACAAGCAAGGAGGAGTTGCCGGCAGAGAAAGAAGCAGGCTCCCTACTGAGCAGGGAGCTTGATGTGGGACTCAATCCCAGGACTCTGGGATCATGGCCTGAGCTGAAGGCAGATGCTTAACTTGCTGAGCCATCCAAGTATCCCAAGGAGGATATTTTAAGGGCATAAAACTCAAGGATAGAGAGAAGTAGGTGATAAGAACAACAAATTTGGTTATTAACAACATAGGATGTTGTTAGCAAAGATGCAGAGAATGGGGAGCCTTCTTACACCATTGGCTGAAACTGGTTCAGCCACTCTGGAAACAGTATGGAGGTTCCTCAGAAAGTTAAAAATATTACTATTCTATGACCTAGCAATTGTACTTTTAGGTACAATTTACCCAAAGGATACAAAAATACTGATTTGAAGTGGCATGTGCACCCTGATGTTTATAGCAGCATATCAGCAGTAGCCAAATTATGGAAAGAGCCCAAATATCCATTGACTGATGAATGGATAAAGAAGAATTGGTATAAATATACAATGGAATATTACCTTGCCATAAAAAAGAGTGAAATCTTGCCATTTGCAACAATGTGGACAGAGCTAGAGTGAAATAATTAGTCTGAGGAGGAAAAATACTATATGATCTCATTCATATGTGGAATTTAAGAAACAAAACAGATGAACATGGGGGGGAAAAGAAAGGCAAACCAGAAACCAGCCTTTTAACTATAGAAAACAAACTGAGGGTTGCTGTAGTGAGGTGGCAAGGGATGAGTTAAATAGGTGATGGGGATTAAGGAGGACACTGATTGTGATGAGCACTGGGTGTTATATGTAAGTGATGAATCACTGAATTCTGTACCAGATACTAATATTACACTGTATGTTAACTAACTAGAATTTAAATAAAAATTTTAAAAATAAAAAAAAAAACACCCAAATTTGGAAGCTAGAATACAGATGGAGTAGTACTGTTAATAGTGAATTAGCAGACCTGAATTGTCAGACCTGACAAATCTAAATTCTTAATCACTAGTGGTATAAGCTGAGAATCATTCTAACTTAAATTGCAAAATTCCTCCTTAGCTTCTGGACTTAACATATGTGGAATTTAAGAAACAAAACAGATGAACATGGGGAGGAAAAAAGAGAGGCAAACTGGATACCTGACTCTCAACTATAGAGAACTATAGTAGTGCTGGGAGTTTGGGATAAAGAGATGGCTGCACCAAGGAAGACCAGTTGTGAGCAGTTTAAGAGGCAGTTAGATCACTAGATCTCAATACTACACAGCTGCTTATAGAAGGAAATGAGAAGTTCATTTTCTGGAGAGGTTTAAATGGTGGGACTGGCCAGGGAAACAACAGATACACTGGGGACAGGGTTATCACAAAAGAAACCTTAGGAGGAGCAGTGTTTATGTAACAGAATGTTTATCATATGCTGAAAGCCAGGAACTCTTTTAACATTTTACTCTTAGTATACTGTCATTCAAATATCTTCAAGTTGGAAGTGACCCTTGGGTCAGTTTCATGTGAAAGTACAAAGACTCTGCGATCCATCCTAACATAAGTTCATAGCTGACAAGCCTCACCCATCTAAGCTCAGAGTTCTCCATCAATCTTTTATGCCCCTACTCACAACTATAATTAGCTGTTAAAGATTACCAGAAAACTAAAGAAAGCCTCTAATATAAAGAGGTATAAAGGGGTGCTTAGGTGGCTCATTTGGTTAAGCGACTGATTCTTGGTTTTGTCTCAGGTCGTGATCTTGTGGTCTTGGGATCGAGCCCTGCATTAGGCTCTGTACTCAGCAAGGAGTCTGCTTCAAATTCTCTCTCCATCCTGCTCCCTCTCTCTCTCTGTCTCTTCCAAATAAACAAAATTCTTAAATACACACACACACACACACACTCACTCAGAGATAGAGATAGAGAGAATATGAGTGAAAAAACCATCTTAGGACTTAGAGTTTACAGTTCAGGTGTAAGAAACTTGGAAGTTGCTACTCTGTCCTAAAAACAAGTAAAAAGCTGAATAAACTGAAAAATCAACAACACTTATTTTAGAGCTGTCAGAGAAATAAAATCATCACAGAGCAAACTACCATCCCCCAAATTGGATAGATGGGTAGATACAGAGAATTACAGTTTACCAGAGCTGAAGAAACTCACAAGTAGAAACCTGTGGGAACCAGTGCTGGGGTGGGAAAACCCTACTCTAACTTATGAATTGCTGAGGCTCAATGTGAAGAAATCTGAGCATCAAAAACTCTAGGAGGACCTAATCATAGGAGGGAACACTTATGTGATTGTATACCTCCTGGAGGTCTACCAGGTCCTCACAGTGAGTATCAGAGAAAAATCCCCTTGAACTTCTATTAGGATGAAGGGGAAAGGAACCATTTTGAAATATATCAGAGCATTTTGTTCTTCTAAGCTAAGCTTGCCCTCCGGGGAAACTGTTTTACCAGAGCCTAACCTTCCTGGGTTAAGGGAAATATACAACTCCAGCCCCTCCATCCATCCGGTCTAGGCTAAGGGGAGAAAAAACAAAACAAAACAAAACTTGAGAAGCTCTGGTGAAATTCACAGTTCAAGGATGCAGGTTTTCCAAAGACCGAGACATACTTATAAGCCACATAATGATTCACCTTTCTTCTCACTCTGCCACTGCATTATTAGAGACCTATTTATTATAATTCCTTCCATAACATCATGTTAACTTTTCAGCGAAAAATTACAAGATGTATTAAGAGACGAAATAAACAAAACCAGTTTGACTACATAAGCATCAGAACCAGAATCAGATATGGCAGGAATGTTGGCATTATTAGATTTAGAATATAAGAAAACTATAAGTAATCTGTTAAGGGATTTAATGGGAAAAAGTGGACATTATGCAAGAACAAGGGGTTAATATAAGCAGAGAGATAGAAATTCTAAGAAAGAATACATAAGAAATGCTAGAAATCAAAAACACTGTAACAAATGGAGAATACCTTTGATGATCTCATTAGGAGACTGAATCTCTGAGCTTAGGAAATGACAAAGGAAAATTCTAAAACTTAAATGAAAAATGAGAAAAGCAGTGAGAAAAAAAATACACTGAAAAACAGAAGAATGAGCAAAGGCAATATAGTGTAGCAAAGATAGTGTCTTCAACCAGTGATGCTGGCACAACTGGATATCTTCATGCAAAAAAGTGGATCTAGACATAGATCTTACAGTTTTCACAAAAATTAACTCAAAGTGTGTCATAGACCTAAATGTAAAATACAAAACTATAAAAATCTTAGCAGATAACATAGGAGAAACCCTAGATGACTTTTTAGATGTACCACCAATGATATGATTCATGAAAGAAATGATAAACTGGCCTTCATTAAAATTAAAAATTTATGTCCTATGATAAGCAATTTGAAGAGAATTAGAAAACAAGCCATATTCTGGGAGAAAATATTTCCAAAAGAAGCATCTCATAAAGAAATGTTATCCAAAATATACAAAGAACTCTGAAAACTCAACAAAAGGAAAACCAATAACCTAATGTAGAAGAGTCAAAGTACTTAACAGACACTTCACCATAAAAGATACATAGATGACAGATAAACCTAATGAAAAGATGTTTCACATAACACATAAGCAGAGAAAGTCAACTTAAGACAATGAGATGCTTCCTGTTTAAATAGCCAAAAGTTGGAAAACTGAAACACCGAATGTTGGTGAATAATGGGAATTTTCATACATTACTGTTGGGAATGTAAAATGGTACTACTACTTTGGAAGACAGGTTGGTAGTTTCTAACAAAACTAAACATAACTGTTATCATACAGTCCAGTAATTGTGCTCATTGGTATTTACCTAAAAGAGGTAAAAATTATGTCCTCACAAAAACCTGCATATGGATGTTTATAGCAGCTTTCTTCATAATTGCCAACACTTGGAAGCAACCAAAATGTCCTTTAGTAGATGAATGAATAAATAAACTGTGGTCCATCCAAATAATGGAGTATTTGGTGTTAAGAAGAAATGCTGTATCAAGCCACTGACTTGGATGAACCGTAAATGCATTTTACTAAGTGAAAGAAGCCAGTCTGAGAAGGCTAGATATTGTATAATTCCAAGTATATGATAGTCCATAAAGATAAAACTATGGAGACAGTAAAAAGATGAACAGTTGCCATTGGGGGAGAGAGTTGAAAAGATAGAGCACAAAGGCAGCGAAAATACTCTCTATGATATAATGGTGAATATGGCATTATACATTTGTCGAAAATCATTGGATTATACAACACCAAGTATGAACCCTTAGGTAAACTAAAACTCTTTCTGAAAGTAAAGATTTCTTTTAAAATTGGAAATAAATGCTATCTCAAAACTTCAATCTGGAACCTATAGATTTAAGGAAAAAGCTTGCATTTAGGTATTTCATAAACTCTTAGACATATGCTACCCTCTATTTGAAATATCCAATATACTGCCTATGTTCTGTAGTTACTTCAGCTTTGTAATATTTAAGACAGTCTCCACCAACTTTACTCAGCATCCTGTGAGTCATTTAGAAGACCATTATATAGTCAATAGTTAACACTGGAAAAAGTGTGTGTATGTAATTATCAAAATTCACAAAGTGATTCAACATTTTTCTGTATTTGAATTTGCATTTCTGATAATCTTTGCAGTGCCTTCTTTTGACATTTGAAACAGTTTTCATTGATGATGGCTTGATCATGTTTCTAAATTTTATAAATCATTTTAATGCCTTCTTATCCTATATATATATATATATTTATTATAAAGCTTTTATTTATTTATTTGACAGAGAGAGAGAAATCACAAGTAGGCAGAGAGGCAGGCAGAGAGAGGGGGAAGCAGGCTTCCTGCTGAGCAGAGAGCCCGATGTGGTGCTCGATCCCAGGACCCCGAGATCATGACCTGAGCCGAAGGCAAAGGCTTTAGCCCACTGAGCCACCCAGGCCCCCTGAAAATATGTATTTTTCACACAATATTTTAATTTTGTCTTTCACATTTGAGAAGTATTGAATATTCATTGGTCAGAAATACTTAATATGTAACAACACAAGATCAAGATTAATTGGAATTCTCAACACTAGAAGGTTAATATACTCTCTCACTTTAATTTTCAGTTCTTATAGAAAAGAAAATAAACTACATCTTTAGCAGCAGAAATGTCCAAATAAGAGCATTTCTCTGCTTATTTTTAGGAGTGATGAGATTAATGGAACCATCTCTGGCAGGCAAACTCTATTGTCAATTTTTTTTTCTCCCCAAATTTGTTTATTTTAATTTTTCAGTGTTACAAGATTGATTGTTCATGCACCACACCCAGTGCTCCATGCAGTATGTGCCCTTCTCGATACCCACCACCAGGCTCACCCACCCCCCCCGATCCCCTCCCCTCCAAAACCCTCAGTTTGTTGCTCAGAGTCCACAGTCTCTCCTGGTTCATCACCCCCTCCGATATCCCCCCATTCGCCCTTCCCTTCCTTCTCACGATGCCCTCCATGATTTTCTTTATACTCCACACGTGAGACCATAAGATAATTGCCTCTCTCCGCTTGACTTATTTCACTCCGCATAATTTCTTCTAGTCCTGTCCATGTTGATCCAAAAGTTGGATATTCATCCTTTCTGATGGAGGCATAATATTCCATTGTATAGATGTACCACATCTTCCTTATCCATTCGTCTGTTGAAGGGCATTTTGGTTCTTTCCACAGTTTGGCTATTGTGGCCATTGCGGCTATGAACATTGGGGTACAAAGAAGGGCCACATGTACCCCAATGTTCTATTGTCAATTTTTGAGCCTTTCATAGACTCTAATGACATTTGCTTTTTAGAAATTCCATGTGTTGCTACTACATTCACTTCTGAGAAATACTCTTTTCTCCCTTTCTGCATGTGAGTCTGGGTCAGTTTCTGCAAAAGAAGTCTGTCAGTGGTCTTACTTAGGATGGCAATTAGTAAGAGAGAATATTCGTAGTGATCCTTATCTCAATAATTATCCTTCTAAATTCCATTTTTTTAAAGACTTATTTATTTGACAGAGAGAAACACAGCAAGAGAGAGAACACAAGCAGAGGGAGTACGAGAGGGAGAAGCAGGCTTCCAGCCTAGCAGGGAGCCCAGTGTGGGGCTAGATCCCAGGACCCTAGGATCATGACCTGAGCTGATGACAGAGCCACCCGGGTGCCCCTGTAAATTCCATTCTTTTAACTGTGATAAGCATTTTAAATAATGTAAATATTAGTCAATTATAATAAAAGTAACAATATAAAATATTCAGAAGACTAATTTTATATTTTCATTATATGTATAAATCTGAAAACTTTCAGAAGGACTCTGATATTTTGTTTTACTATTTGTTCACTCTACAACTGACCTTTGAGTAGAGATGTTGACAGACACTGAGCATATATAGGTTATATATAAAAGTGTATCAGCTATCTGCCCTAGAAAGAAACTTTCAGTTTGACCACTTCCTTCCCAAGTTTGAATGTCTAGTTCTTAAAGGCTTAAATCATAAGAATTTCTTTGAGTACATTTAAATTGACAAGTACAATCATCTAAATAGATAATGCTGAGAACTTATTTCATCATATCAATGAAGTTAAAGTCTAGTTCAAACAAAAGAGGGAATTTAATTAAAAGAATTAATCATAGATTTATTTATAGATATAGATGCCAGAAATAAAATTTTATATGAGACTATTCTTCCTTTGCTTATAGAACATAAAGGTTTTTACTACAGTCTTATAATTTTTCATCAAACCCCTTTCTTTTCCAGTTTATTTATTCTTTTATTGCTATTTTATGGACTATTGGGGAAAATTAAAACTATATGTGAAAATAATTTTATACGATTAATCTTTTCATTTGATAACATATACCCTTCCTAATTGCCTTTGCAGTTTTAACATTTTTTTCTTTTAAATCTTAAACATTGGTGAAAATACACTAGGTTAAAATAGATTTTTCTTGATGTAGTCACTATACCAGACCATGGCATGATATTTGAAGACCAGTGTTGGTTTTCACTGAATTTTCTAATTTTGATCATACTGTCCTAAGATGGCAGGCTGAATGTTTGTTTCCTAAATTGGACAGAGATCCTCTTTTATCTATTTACCATGTTGTGTTTATGTCCTATTGAAATCTAGAAGATCAGTAAATATGTGTTAGTTAATTTCAGTTCACGGAAATTGGAACTAATATTGTTCAGCATGTCAGTTCAGAGGGGCAAGAGGCATTGGACTCAGACATTAAAAGGAAAAATATTTTATTATTTCTTTAAAATCAATTGATTATCATGTATTTTAATAATCTAAAAAAACTCAGAAGGAAATCTTCACACCTTCTTTCAGTTCTCCATTCTTATCTTAGATCTCCTCTCTTCCACGGGCCTGGGTTAGTGCAAGTAATAATAATAATAAAAAAAATGATGCCTAGTAGTACAGCAAGGTACATTTTAAGTGCTGGGAGTCAGGAAAAAGATAATTATGTTACACACATATTTGACACAACTGCAGGTGTCAAATGCCTTGAAAAATCTGGTCTGCTCATATATTCAACAAGCATTTATTTTGTTCCTACTGTGCTCAAGAAACTGCGTTAGATACTACTTATGATATACAGATGAATCATATAAATATTTTCCCTTAAGGAATTTGTCTTTTATATAGTGGTAAAACATATAATGCAGTCAAGAGTATGCTGTAAAATATGTACATGGGACCTACAATATCAGCCAAGATTTTTTAAGCTTTTGGACATGTCTAGTGTTAGAATATTGTCTTTTTTGTATATTTTAAGACAAAAATATTTAAATAAAAAATAAAGACCTTTCTAAGTCATTACAGGTGAAATTAAATTTTGTTGGACAGTACCTTTAACATAAGCGGAGGCATTACACATTCCCTTAGTTTCAAGTGCTGTATTTTATATTCTAGATGTGCATAAAATTGCACATTCTGTTCATTCTATTTTTCTTTTTCTTTCCCATTCGATTCCTTTATTTCTTACCCCATGCAGTGTTTTAGTATGTTCTTCTCTCATAATTCTAGCACAGGAAATTTCAGTTCACCTTTCTGTATGGTAAAGCTGCTAATTATCATTGACTTTCACACTACAGTATCTATAGTAAAATCTCATTAATTATGCCCAATTGGGAAATAAAAGGTGAGTCTGAATCATAGAACATATAATAAGAAATGGCATGAGATAAAATATGTATGAAATAATCTGCTAACAGCAATTGAGTAATATAACAATCAATCCCAAATGTGAGAGAAAAATTGTTTTGAGCCTGCAAATACTCACAGATAAAATCTATTTTTATTACTGTATTCAATATTTGAATAAGAAACCATGCTAAAGTGGCTTAAAATAATTTTCTGGCTTTTACTTGAAAATAGGCAAACTATTACCCTTATTTACACTTTAATTTAATCAGAAAGTGATCTTTTCAGGGTACAGATTTATGTTTCAAGTAAGCTTACCTTAATTATCATTATTTCCAATTTTTAATTAAATAGATTTTTATTAAAAAAATAAACAGATTTTTATTGTTTGGGGAGGAAATTCATCTAATAAGACAGATTGTAGCATAAAAAGCTCATGTCCACAATAGTAAATAATTTTTAACTTTGTAAACACTTGAACCTGATATTACATAGTATAATTTATGATTGATACCATGTATATTATTTTTATTTTCTAAGAAAACATTCAAAATCACATTAAAATTACAGTATTTTTCAAGCTGCATTTAAGAGGATAGGTATATGCAAAGATGTAGCTTATGTTTATTTACAGATTGCTTATCTCTTTATTTACTTTCTTTGGCAAAATTTCAAATTTCTGGTTCACTTGCTCACTTCCTGCCAAACGACTATAAATATAAGCAGTGGTAGCTCATGGTGAAATCACGGAACCATGAACTCAGTAACAAGAAGTAGACTTTTATAAAATATTTACAGGAATCCTTTTATTCAAATGGAAATATGGGAGGGAAGCCTAAGGGTCACTTTTGTACAAATACAACTTTTATTGAGTTTGGGAAAATAGGAGGGACCAGAGAAGAATGGGATAGAATTGAAAGAAGTGGTGCCACTTAGAGACTGAGCTGAGAGCAGTTATTGGAATAGGATAAAATCCCTAAGAGAATATTCCTGAACTCATGACAGGAAAGGACTTAAAAAAGGAGGAAGTCATCAGTAGCATAGAATATCATAGGCACCTAAAAGCCAAGATAAAATCATTTTCCTGGCCAGAGGAATTGTTGGAAGGATACCTCGTGGCCCACAGAGTTTAGGGGAAATTCCCATTATTTCTTTCCTGTTGACTTATAGCATGGGAAGCTAAATTTATGAGGAAATAAACAGAAAATATTTCTGTTCAGAAGACTGGGTAAGGGGCTCTTGGGATGCAGAGAGTGTAAGAGAAATTCTGGAGAGGAGTGAGCTAGAGAAGATAGCTCCTGAATTCTGTTTATAAGTGTAAATGAGTCTGGGCTCACTCGTGATAAATTTAATAAAACAACTTATTATGCACAGTAAAGGATATGAAAACCAAAGTGACACTAGAACCATTTGAGATGTTAGTTTAATTAAAATATCAACAAACCTCTAACCAGATCAACCATCAAAACAAAACAAAACAAAACAAACAAAAAAACCAGAAAAGTAAAGAATTCTTCCAACCTAGAATTCTATATCCAGTAATAAAACCTTTTTGGAATGACAGCAAAATAAAAACAGTCTTAGATCAAGAAAAACTAGAAGACTCTGTAGCTAGCACACTGGGGGAAAAAAAAAAAAAAAGCAAAGCAAGCAAGCTAAAGGATGTTCCTCAGGCTAAAAAAAAAGAAATGGTTCCAGAAGAAATCTTGTAACTTCAGAAATGAAGAAAGAGCAACAAAAATACTAATTATCTAAAACTTAATGAAATAGATACCATACAAAGCATATTGTATGACCATAAAAGAATGAAATTATAAATAAATAACAAAAATATTCTGGAAAATTCCAAAATAATTGGAAATGAAATAATACATTTCTAAATAACCTGTGGCCAAAGAGGATGTCTCAGGAATATAAGACAATATTTTGAATTAAATGAAAACAAAAAAAATAATATATCAACACCTGTGGAATATAGTTAAAACAGTGCTTAGAGGAAGATTTATAACATTACATGCAGGTATCAGAACAGAAGAATGATTTAAAATAAGTAACCCTGGTTTTCATCTTAAGTGCTAGAGAAAGAAAAACAAAATAAACCTAAAGCAAAATGAAAGAAGCTAAAGATTAGAGCAGAGATCAGTGAAATTGAAAGCCAAACAATAAAAGTCAATAAACCAAAAGTTTTTTTTTAAATCAATAAAATTGATAAACCTCCAGCAAGGCCAACAAAAAAAGAGGACACAATACATGTCCCTCTGATATCAAAATAATAGGACAACATTACAAACAATTCTATGGCAATAAATTTGATCAATTAGATGAAATAGACCAATTCCTTGAAAGATAAAAACTACAAAAATTCATTCCAGATGAAATACAACCACGAATAATATCCAATATCCAAATTATTGAATAATTTACAATATTCAACAAAGTAAATCCAGTTCCTGATAGTTTCACTGGTGATTTCCACTGAACATTTAACACAGAACCCATATCAAATCTTTATAATCTCTCTAGAAAATCGAATGGGAGAAAATACATCCCAACTTAATTTACCAGTCAAACATCCATGTATCATAACCAGATAAGGATATTACAAATAAAAAAACTACAAATATCCATCATGAATACAGACATAAAATCAGCAAAATATATATTTTTGATACATATTAACTGATATATTTTAATATCTTCGAGTAATTTAAAGTGGGTTGGTAAAAGGGCTAAAATCCATGTGGAATTTTATTCCAGATGTGACAATCTGTGTCTTGATGGCAGGATATATAATGAAGATGGATAGGTAAGAAAAACATTAAAAATCTCCGCTTCTTCAATATTATGAAGAAAATAAATCAGGCTATAAGTAAATATGTATTTTCATGAGAGGAGAGGGTAAAAATCATTCATTTAAAATAATTATTTTGTGCTCTGGTAACAGTTAAATTCAACCATAGTAACTCAATTTATGCAGTATATATTCATTTATGCATATGTATTAATTTACACATGTTTATACTTACACAATTTATATTTATATTCATCTTATCTAGTACCCTCAGTTAGAATATGTGTGCATTATATCACTTATTAGACCTACATATCCTATATTTTCCCTAATTCAGTACATTGACTCCAAAAGATATTTAATATTATCACATGGAAGTGCATAAATAAATGAATTAGTGATTAGACAGGGTTACTTGTTCCAAAGAACGAAATGGTCTTGTTTATTCTAGATGTATCTTTGTTAGCCAGGATGTATTTCCCAAGATTACTGCACGTTTAACAGAGTGTGATTAAGAGGAACATCTGTTTTTTTAAAGAACATACTTAAGGTGAATTTCATTATGGGCCAAAGGTCTACATCCCATTGAAAGGGCACATGGATAAATGTTTGGTTTATGATACCAAAAAGAGATATTCTTGAATGTGTTTCTGAATTAGAGATTTCAGCTTACTGTATCATCAACTGGATGAAACACTATATGCCTCAAGGAAATATCTTAATAAAGTTTTCCTTAGTTTTATATCTTTCCTGTTCATTATTTTAAATTGTGCTTGACAAGGTAAAGATAGATTTATAATTTGTTTTTTTAAGTGTTGAATGTAGAAGTTGAATCCTTTGTAATTGTTGCTTTTTTAAAATACTTTTAAAATTTAAATTTTTTTCTTTAATTTACAAGCAGGCCAAAACTACATAGAAAAATAAGTCTATACATTGCTTGGAGGAAATTGTGATACTGTGTCAGCTTTAAATACTGAAAAGAATATTTGTGGACCATAAGTTTTCTGAATTCAAGATTGTAAGATCCTCCATCCTTTGTTTTTAGTTTGTTTTTTTGTGACTACAGACTATACACTTCATTGCACAAAAAGTGAGCTAATACTAAATGCAATGGTGAGAGTCTGGATTGTGTGATGTTCATATGGTTTACACAGCAGAGGCAGTTGTTGGTGCCAGTTATGTAGTAATAAGCTTGAGCAGCTGCCAAAAGAATAAAACTAAGTTTGACTTGAAAGTAAGTAAGACATGATGCTTCAAAAGCTTCTGTTTCCCAGGACAAGTGGGTTGCCCATTTTTAATCTAAAGATAGTAATTGGAGTCATAAATCAAATAGAAAAGGACACTCTGGCTTCATATATAATCTCTTTAGCCATAATAAAATCATGATCATAAATTTCTGAATTTTACAAAATTCTCTGGACTTTCAAATGATAAATAAATGTGTGATTTAAGTGTATAAGCCCATTTATATCAAATCACCATGCAGAATATACACATATAAGAAATAAGCTAAACATATGGATTGCCTCATTTGTAACAAAACATAGCCACCTCTTCAGTGGAATTAAGCAGATGTTTAAAATTCTTCAACAAATTTTAAAAGTGACTGAAGGCAGGAAATGAAGAAAATGATATCCAATTTAAGCTCTAGGAAGTCTGTAGACAGACTATAATTATCTTTTATTAAGGCAACTTGTATAAAGAATAGAAAACTACTATCCAGAAAGGAGATTCTTCCCTTGTCTGGATTTTTTTGAATTTCAGCCAGATGACAAATGAAGAATCCTTTTTTATTCTCTGTTCATCCATCTCTTTTTGAGATCTGGTCCTTTCATTTATTAATTTATTTGTACAAATTTAAACTTTTAGATAGTAAAGAAAAACCAGTTCTGATAATTAGCCAGGGTATGCAGCCCGATGAATAGTTGGTAGTTTAAGAAATATTTAGTCATTTGTGTCATATATTCCTACCTGTAAGTTATGGGAACTATTAGAAATTCAAAATGTCAAATCCTACTTGATGCTGTAAGAAAAGAAAGTTTTATGTTTTTGTTTTTGTTATTGAATATCAGACTCTGTGACTTTCTGATTTTTCCATGGCCAAGAAAGACAACAATATGACAACCCTTTGTTCCTGGTGGGAGACTCTGAATTGTGTGAATGGAGGTCTGAGTCTTTGGATTCCCCAACAGAACTTGTATGTAGAGATCTGGGCTAGAATAAAGACAGCAGGAAAGAAAGCAACAAACACAAAGCAGTTTATTAAAGTGAAAGTACACTCTCAAGGTGGGAGATGGGAGATGAGGGAAGATCCAGGAGGTAGAACTGGCCTCAGGTTGTTTTGGGATTGGATATTATTCAATCTCTTGGGACTGGGAGAAGCTGTTTAAGTACAGTAGGATGGTTTCTAATGGCAGCTACTCCCAATCATTTGAGGGACTCCTCCCACAGGTTGAGAGGGGGAGTTTCTGACCCTAGTGGCACTGCAGCCTTTTTCCCTGAGGTGTGGGGGCTATACCTACAATGCAAATGCACTGTACTGAGTCTGGGTTTTACTGGGGCAGAGGTAGAATAGGAGAGCACAAGTTCTGCACCTGTGGCTTGTGCTCTGTCAGGCCCAAGGTTTTGGAAGCCACAAGATTAGGATGTTGTGCCACAGGCTTTAATGTGTAGCTTATTTATTACTGTCCTTGCCTTCAGTTCATATCTCTATCCTTCCCTTTTAAAGATTTGGACTCTGCCTTTAGTTTTTCCTTTGACTGCTCATGTTTAGCTTCTACCTAACACTTTGTAATGCACCTATCTACTTCTCTAGAGCTGGACAGCTTTGAAAGCTTGAAGTCTTAACTACTTTGAGAGTTAAAAAAAAAAAGTGCTGCAAATACTGAAGAGAGCCTTTCCTCAGGGGTCTTCCAAAGATTGGAGTTTGGACACAATGAATCCTCTATGCTGTAGTCTCCTAAACTGATAAAACCTCCAGCCTTTGCCACTTAAAAGACTCCTTAAAGTGGAGTGTTTCACTTGCTATAGGCCCTGACAACTATTGACTAGTAAGCCCATGACAAAAGAGAAATTAATCATTTTACCTCAGGAAATAAAACGAGGAGTGAAGAAAGAAAGAAAGAGGGGTGGGGGAAAGAGAGGAAAAAGAAAAGAAAAGATCCAGGAAGACCCAGTAGGCAAGTGAAAAATACAAGCAAAATATGGATTAGGCAACTCCTAACAAAATAGAACAGCTGGGGAGAAAGTTACTCTTTAAAGAAAATTAATAAGAGCACTAAAGAAGTCTTAAGTATAGCAAAAATAAAACTGTGGAACTGAAGAAACAGCTACAAAAATAATAGGAAGCTAAGATTTGGGAAATACTTTCTGATTAATACTATGCTTCATATCAGTTTTCAGTTTGGATTCAATAATAACATCTTATAAAGTCCCTTCTATATGCATAAGAGAAGCTGGAAACTATTTCCTAGAATCCCCTTTCCTGTGTGGTACCCAGAATCACATGAGATTTGGAGAGTACAAGAGAGGAGATTCTGTTATTTTCCCAAGACAGTTGCATCCTGAGATTCACTTTTGCTTCCTGGCCCCTCCCTCCCTCCTTTCCTCCCTCCTTTCCCTCCCTTTCTGCCTGCCCACCTTCCTTCCTTCCTTCCCTTTTTTTTTCCTGGTACTATCTTGAGAATCAGCTGCTTTGCTGCCACGGATTGAGGCAGTTGAATACTCTTCTGTATTAGTTTGCCCAGTCTTCCATAACAAAGTACCACAGACTAAATGATTTCTCCTTGAAGCCTTGCCCCTTCACTTGCAGGTGGCTACGTTCTGTTTGGTCCTCATATGACCATCCTTGATGTATATCCTCATACCTCCCTAAATGCTGTCTTCTTTCTTGTAAGGACACCTGTAAAATTTTTTTTTTTTTTTTTTTTTAAAGATTTTATTTATTTATTTATTAGGAAAGAGAGAGAGTGAGAGAGAGCAGGTCAGAGTGAGAAGCGGACTCCCCATGGAGCTGGGAGCCCGACGTGGGACTCGATCCCGGGACTCTGGGATCATGACCAGAGCCGAAGGCAGTCGCTCAACCAACTGCGCCACCCAGGGGCCCCGACACCTGTAAAATTTAATTAGCATGTTCTAATCTCCTCCTTTTATAAGGACACCAGGAAGATTGGATTGGAGAATAGTGTAATGACCTTATTTTAACTACTTCTTTAAAGGTTGTTTCTTAAGGTACAATAACATTCTTAGGTACTGGAGCTAGGGCTTCAACATACCAGTTTTGGAGAGAACATAATTTAGTCTATGACACCTGCTTAGAAATTTTTAGGAATTTCAGTGATTTTTTACTGAGCTTCTGAGAAACTACCCACTTTGGTTCTTCAGGTTGAGACCTTCAGTATTTGCCTCACTGACTTTTCACAGTGCTTCACTGAACTGATGTCTTCTTCCTCAGTTTCTGCATAGTTATGGAAATGTCTAGTTCCTAGTTATAAATTTGTGCAACTAGAATATAGTGTGTTCTTCCTCCCCCCAATTTATCTATCCATCATCTTTCTGTCTGTCTGTCTCTCCATATATATTAATTTGCTAGGTCTGCTCTAACAACCACAGACTTTGTGGTAGGGTAGGGTTGTATGCTTCTGAAACCTTTATCCTTGGTTGATAAATGGCTGTCTTCTGTCTTTACTTTGTCTTCCTTGTATAGCTACCTATGCTCAAATTTACTCTTTTTATAAGAACAGCAGTCATACTGATTTTGAGCTCACTCTGATAAACTCATTATACTTTAGCTGCCTATTTAAAGACCCTTTCTCCAGATACAGTCACATTGTGAGATATTTTAGAACTTTAATATATATAAATTTGGGGAACACAATTCAGCCCATAACTTTCCATCTATTTACCAACTAATAGCTGAACTATTTGAAAGCAATTTGCAGACCACATGATGTGTTATATGTAGATACATACAATGTTCTTAAGAATAAGAACTTTCTTCTGCCTTACATAGGACTGGATCAGAGTGATTGGAAAGGGATTTAAAGTCAGAGAGCAAGACTCCTTTTGGCTTAGAAGAAAACAGACACCCAGGTTGTGACCTGACTATGCGGGTTTTATGTCACAGAACTTGGCCTCTAAAAGCCAAGAGTGGTTCTTGGCAACAGGTGGCAGGAAAGTGGGGACTTTAATCACAGAAATACAAGGAAATGATTGTGCCTAAATCAGGGAGCTTGGAAGAGAATCCTGATCCTTAGATATGAAGAGAAGCTCTAGCCAACACTTTGATTTCAGTTTAGTGACATCTGGAACAGAGGACCTTCCTAACCCAGACTCCTGACCATTGAAAGTGTGGTAAAATAATTTGTGTTTAAGCCACTGAGTTTGTGGTAATCTGTTTCATGGCACTGAAAATGAAGACACTTGGCAATGTCTGTATGGATATATTTTAGACTGTTAAAATTTGAAGGAGGGTCTTTTTGCATCTAGTAAAAAGAGACTAGAATGTTACTAAACATCCTACAATTCGCAAGGCAGCCCCTCAAGGCACAATATTATGAAGCTCTAGAAGTTAGTAATACCAAGTTTGAGAAGCCCTGGATTAGGCTATTTTATTAGAATCATCTGCAGTTGGAAGAGGAAAATTGCTTTTGTTAGAATCTTGAGGATATAACAACTTTCTAGGAATAAACTAGGGACTTTCACTAACTATATAAATTTTGCTTGGGATAGCAGGATATTATTAAATACTGCCCAATGGAGAACATTGTTTTCAAAGTTTCCAAACTGAATCTGACACTTCTTACATAAAAGGATTAAGTTCTAAGTTATGTTTTGCTATTAATAAGAAATTACCACCTGCATGAGAAAATCAAAGATCATATGTATTACAACATTTTTCTCAGAATGTATAAAATGTGTGAGTTTTCTTTTTTTTTTTTTCTGTGCATATACATTTCACAGTGTCTCTTTGGAAGCATTTAATGGTAGAAGAAATTCAGTATTTGGCTTTGGCACTCTTCACATTTCCATTTTCTTTCTCATCAGAAAAGCTCCCTTGGTCCTTGGCAAAATATCTCTTTGAAAAATCTGATGCATAACACAAAATTCCAAAGTTTGTGGGTGGTGGTGTGAACAGACAAAGAGGAGATTATCATACCTTTTATAATTCCAATGCCAAAGACTTTTTAGGACCTCAAAGACTTACATACAAGACAGAAAGATTTGTAATAGTAAATATATAAATAAAAGCGAGAGTTAGTGACATGCTTTAACTGCTTATAACCCTTGGACATGATAAATTAAACATTAAATGAGTACAAGTTTGCAGTCCATTTTCCTCAATGCTGTTCTTGATTTCTTGCTACTCAGCAGGACTCTTCAGGATTATCACAAGTTGTTAAAGAATTTTTAATAATAGATAAACATTCTAAAAGCACAAGATTCCTGTAAGTTAGTACCACCTGTCAGTGAGTGAGAACACCACATTTGGTACGAATTTCAATGTTCTCTTTCTGACATGAACCATCAGAACATTTAACAGACAACAGATAAATGAACATCAAGAAGGCACTGTGACAAGATTGCAAAAACATGTTGAATATTGAGTTCTCTTTATGGGGAAGAAAAACAATAAAGAAAACCTGATCCATGTTTTTCAGAAGGCTCTGTCTTGACTGAGTTTTCCCTCTCAAATTAGTATTACAAAGTAAGATCTCCTTATCTTCTTAGTCATATTTTCAAATCTCTGCAAAGACAAGTGTCTCATGTTTTGTGGTTACTCTTTCCTATTTATAATTAGAGTAGCCTTCAAGGAGAATATAAAGACAAATAGCAAAAAACTAAGTAAATATAAATTTTTATTCAGAAGTGATTTATCTGGTAAGCTTAGTTATCTCAAATTTAGAGAACATAAAGTATCAAAAGATCTATCTGAGCAACCAAACCAAATGTTAGCATATGCATACATGAATAATATGGGCAAGCGTATTATTGCGTTTATTGTAAATCAGATCCAGTTCTGAGAGATATCTTTAGGTAGTAACTCATTTAATCCTCATAATAACCTTATGAGATAAACACTACATTTATCTCCATTTGATAAATGAGAAAACTAAAACAGAAATAGTTTCAGTACCTTTTCTGAGTAAGTTTGGCTAGTAAGAGGCTTAGGAAATATTCAAAATAGAGTCCTTACAGTTAGTTGGCTCTAGTGACTAATCTCCAAGTCTCTATTTAGGCTTTATTCGAACATTTATTTAGTGTTTAGTATTTATAGTGCTCTGACCTGCTGATGGGACATAAAAATAAATAAGAGGTATGTAAATCAGTACACCTCATTTTAATGTTGTGATAGGAACACAAAGAAGGGATTATTACTTGACAAATAACAAAAGGAAAAACAAGAAGGCAATTATGTTAACAATAGATAGTTTTATATATTTCAACTTCATATAACCATTTGAACATATTGACAATGTTGGTTATATTCAGAATGATGGCCTCAAGTTATGAAAGAACATTTAATCTATGTTCACAGAATTTTGGTTAAAAAAGAACAGTACAGGGGTGCCTTGGTGGTTCAGTGGGTTAAAACCTCTGCCTTCGGCTCAGGTCATGATCTCAGGGTCCTGGAATCCAGCTCCACATGGGCTCTCTGCTCAGCAGGGAACCTGCTTCCCATGCTCTCTCTCTTTGCCTGCCTCTCTGCTGACTTGTGATCTCTCTCTCTGTCAAATAAATAAATACGATCTTTTTTTTTTTTAAAGAACGGTACATTTATAAACTTTTATTCTGCATAGTATATTTATGTTTTGGTCTAAATTCTTAAATCTTTCATTATATTTTAGAAGGATTTTTTTTGTTTTGTTTTGTTTTGTTTTCTTTGGTGTGGTTCTCGAGTTTACCACATACATTTTAGTTTATCAGAATCTACTTGAGGGACGCCTGGGTGGCTTTCTTGGTTAAGCATCTGCCTTTGGTTCAGATCATGATCTCGGAGTCCAGGGATCCAGCCTCTCATCTGGCTCCCTGCTTGCCCATCTCCCCCTTCCCTCCCCCATTCCCCCACAGCCGCTCTTACCCTTTCTCTCACACTCTCAAATAAATAAATAAAATCTTAAAAAAAAATCTACTTGAGATTTATACTAACTTAATTCCGCTGAGATGGCAAAATACTACTCTTTTATAGCTCTGTTCTTTTTTCTTTTTCCTATTATTATACATATTGCATCTATATATGCTACAAAAGCAACACTGCATTGCTACTACTTTGTATGATTTTATGTTGATTATACAAGCTGAGAAAAGAAAGGAAGCAAATTTGTATTTATAGATTTCATTATGTGTACCATCTTATTTACACTTATGGCTCATTATTCCTGTGAGTTTGAGGTTTTTTAAATTATTTTTAAATTTTTATTATTATTTTTTATTAAGTTTTTAACTTTAATACCAGTATAGTTAACATATGGTGTCATATTAGTTTCAGGTGTACAATATAGTGATACAACAATTTTATATATTACCCAGTGGTCATCATGATAAATGTGCTCTTAAATCTCCATCACCTATTTCACTCATTCCCCAACCCACCTCTCCTATGGTAACTGTCAACTTTTTCTCTATTTTTAAGAGTCTGTTTCTTGATTTCTCTCTCTCTCTATCTAAGAGTAGTATTTTGCCCCTCTGCCCCATCTTTTTCCTTTGCTCCTTTCTTTTGTTAAATTCCACATATGAATGAAATCATATGATCTTTGTCTTTGACTTAACTTCACTTAGCATTATACTCTCAAATTCTATCCTTGTTGTTACAAATGGCAAGATTTCATTCTTTTTTATGACTGAATAATATTCCATTGTACATACATACCATTTCATCTTCATCTATTCTTCTATTATTGGATATTGGGCTGCTTCCATAATTTGGCTGTGTAAATAATGCTGCAATAAACATAGGGTATATGTATCCTTTTGAATTGGTGTTTTTCTGTTTTGGTGGTAAATACTCAATACTGTGATTACTGAATCCTAGGTAATTCTATATTTTTAACTTTTTTTTTTTAAGATTTATATATTTGAGAGAGAGCAAGAACATGAGCTGGAGGGGCAGAGGGGAGAGGGAGAAGAGAGAATCTCAAGCAGACTTTGTGCTGAGCAAGGATCCCAATGCAGGGCTTGATCCCAAGACCCTGAGATCAGGACCTGAGTTGAAACCAAGAGTTTGACGCTTTTCCAACTGCACCACACAGGCGCCCCTATTTTTAACTTTATGAGGGACCTCCAAACTTTTCCACAGTGGATGCACCAGTTTGCATTCTCACTAACAGTGAACAAAGGTACCTTTTTCTCCACATCCTCCTCAACATCTGTTGTTTTTTGTGTCGTGGACATTAGTCATTTTGGCAGGTATGTGATGATACCTCATTGGAGTTTTGACTTGCATTTCCCTGATGATGAGTGATGTTGAAAATCTTTTCATGTATGTGCTGGTCATCTGGATGTCTTCTTTGGAGAAATGTCTGTTCGTGTCCTCTGCCCATTTTTTAACTGAGCTATTTGATTTTTAGGTGTTGAATTGTATCAGTTCTCCATAAATTTTGGTTATTAACCCTTTATTGGATATGTCATTTGAAAATATCTTCTTCCATTCAATAGACTGCCTTTTAGTTTTATTGAGTGATTCCTTTGCTGTGCAGAAACTTTTTATTTTGATATAGTCCCAATAGTTTATTTTTGTGTTTATTTCCCTTGCCTCAGGAGACATATCTAGGAAAATGTTGCTGGAGCCAAAGTCAGAAATTATTGCCTGTGACCTCTTCTATGATTTTTATGCTTTCAGGTCTCACATTTAAGTCTTCAATCCATTTTGAGTTTATTTTTGCATATGGTGAAAGAAAGTTGTCCCGTTTCATTCTTTTGCATGTAGCCAACACCATGGATTGAAATGACTTTCTTTTTCCCATTGCATATTCTTTCCTTGTTGAAGATTAATTGTCCTTTTAATTGTGGGTTTATTTCCGGGTTTTTTTTTCCTGTTCCATTGATCTTTGTGCGTGTTTTTGTGCCAGTACCATATTGTTTTGATTACTACAGCTTTGTAATATAACTTGAAATCTGGAATTGTGATACCAGTTTTGCCTTAGTTTTTCAACATTGCTTTGGCTATGCAGGGTCTTTTGTGGTTCCAAACAAATTTTAGGATTGTTTTTTCTAGTTCTGCAAAAAATGCTATTGATATTTTGATAGGGTTTGCATTAAATGTGTAGATTGCTTTGGGTAGTATAGACATTTTAACAATATTTATTCTTTCAATCCATGAGCATGGAATGTGTTTCCATTTTTTTTGTGTCATCTTTGATTTCTTTCATCAGTGTTATATAGTTTTCAGAGTATACATGTCTTTCACCTCTTTGGTTAAGTTTATTCCTAGGTATTTTAATATCTTTGGTGTAACTGTAAATAGGATTGCTTTCTTAATTTCTCATTCTCTGCTTCATTATTAAATGTATAGAAAGACAACAGATTTTTGTATATGGATTTTGTATCTTGCTAATTTACTTTTTTTTCAGAGAGCTTTAATTTTTTAATTGCATTCTAGAAAATAAAAATCAATGTTCTTTTTTGTACATTATACATCTTACTATTTTTTGTACCTTGTTTCTTTCGTATACCCATCCTACACTATTCACACCGAAAGCAGCCTGGCTGGCTGAGACATCCAGACATGTGACCGGCTGGCCATAGACATAATGGAGGGTTCTGGCACAGTCTTCAGCGTTTTTTCATGATTTTTTGAAATGTATTGTTGGGTTCAGTTTGCTGGGTTGTTTTTGTTTTTTTGTTTTGTTTTGTTTTATTTGGATTTTTGCATCTGTATTTATCAGAGACTAGCTTGCAGTTCTTCCTTAAAGTAGTGGTGTTGTTATCTGATATTAGTATCAGGGTAATACTGACCTCATAGAATGAATTTGGAAGTTTTTCTTCCACTTCTATTTTTTGGAGTAGTTTGAGAAGAATAAGTATAGATTCTTCTTTAAATGTTTGGTAGAATTTGCCTATGAAACCATCTGGTCCTGGACTTCCATTTGTTGGAAGTTTGATTACTGATTTAATTTCATTGCTGGTAGTTGGTTGATTCAAATTTATTGTATCTTTCTGCTTCAGTTTTGGTAGTTTATATGTTTCTGGGAATTTACTCATTTCTTTTAGGTTGTCCAATTTGTTGGCATATAGGTTTTTGTAATACTCTCTTAAAATTTTTTGTATTCCCGTGGTATTGGTTGTAATTTCTCCTCTTTCATTTGTGATTTTAAGTCCTCCTCTCCCTCCCTACTTACCTTTCTTCTTCCTTCCTTCTTTCCATCCTTCCTTCCTCTTTCTTTCTCTCTCTCCTTCCTTCCTCCCCCCTTCTTTCTTTCTCTCTCTCCTTCCTTCCCCCCCTTTCTTTTTCTCTCTCCTTCCTTCCTCCCCCCTTCTTTCTTTCTCTCTCTCTCCTTCCTTCCTCCCCCTTCTTTCTTCTCTCCTTCCTTCCTCTTTCTTTCCCTTTCTTTCTTTCTTTCTCTCTCTTTCTTTTTCTCTTTCTTTCTTTCTCTTCCTTTCTCTTTCTTTTCTCTCTCTCCTCCCTCTTTCTTTCTTTCTTTCTCTTCCTCTTCCTCTTTCTCTTTCTCTTTCTCTCTTTTTTCTTTCTTTCATTCTTTCATTTGTTCTCTTGTTCTGGCTGGAGTTGATCAATTTTATCAGTCTTTGCAAAGAATCTGCTCCTGGTTTCATTGATCTGTTCTGTTGTTTGTTTGTTTTAGTTTCTATATCATTTATCTCTGCTCTAATCTTTATTATTTCCTTCCTGCCCCTCGTTTTGGGTTTTGGTTGTTGTTCTTTTTCTAGCTTCTTTAGATGTAAAGTTAAGTTGTTTATTTGAGATTTTTCATGCATTTTGAGGTTTGCTAAAAAACAAAAAACAAAAAAAAACCCTGCTTTTGCTGCATCCCAAAGTTATTGAACTATTGTGTTTTTATTTGCATTTGTTTCCATGTACTTTTTTATTTAATCTTTGATTTCTTGGTAGGTCCATTCATTTAGTAGCATTTTATTTAACCTCCACGTATTTGTGCTCTTTCCAGATTTTTTTGTGGTTGATTTCTAGTTTAAAAACATTGTGGTCCAAAAACATGCGTTGTATGACTTTGACCCTTTTGAATTTGTTGAGACTTGTTTTGTGGCCTAATATGTAGCCTAGAGAATGTTCCATGTGAACTTGAGAAGAATGTTTTTGATGTTTTAGGATGGAATATTCTGAATACATCTTTAAATCCATCAGATCTGGTGTGTCATTCAAAACCACTGTTTGCATGTTGTTTTTCTGTTTGGATGATCTGTGCATTGATGTAAGTGGGGTGTTAAAATTCCCTGCTATTATTGTGTTACTATTGATTAGTTCCTTTATGTTTGTTAGTAACTTTTTTATTTATTTGAATGCTCCCATTTTGGGTATATAAATTTTACAATTGTTATATCTTCCCTTTATTATTATTTGTGTCCTTCTTCATCTCTTATTATAGTGTTTGTTTTAAAATATATTTGTCTGATAAAAATATTGCTACCCTGGCTCTCTTTTGATATCTATTTGTATGATAAATAGTTCTCTATTCTCTCACTTTCAACCTGCAGGTGTTTTTAAGTCTGAAATGAGTCTCTTGGAGGCAGCATATAGGTGGTTCTTGTTTTTTTATTCACTCTGTTATCCTATATCCTTTGGTTGGAGTGTTTACTCCATTTATATTCAAGGTACTTATTGATAGATATATATTTATTGCCATTTTGTTACTTTGTGGTTGTTTTGTATTTTTTCTCTGATTTTTCTCTTGATCTCTTTCATGGTTTGTTGGCTTTCTTTAGTGATATACTTGGATTAATTTCTCTTTATTCTTTGTATATATTACTGCTTTTTAATTTGTGGTTACCATTAGGTTTGTATATAATATCTTCCTCATATAAACTCTGTATTTAGTTGATGGATATTTACATTTGAAACAATTCTCACTCCTCTCCCCCCATGTTTTAGGTATGTGGTGTTGTAGTTTACATCTTCTTATTTTGTGAATCCCTTGATTGATTTTTATAGTTACACTTACTTTTACTGCTTTTGTATTTCTTACTTTTGATTTTCTCACTTATGGTCTTTCTTTTCCACTCAAAGTATCCCCTTTAATATTTCTTGTAAGGTTGGTTTAGTATTCATGAACTCCGTTAGTTTTTGTTTATCTGAGAAGCTCTCTGTCACTCCTTGTATTCTGAATGATAGCCTTGTAGGATAGAGTATTCTTGGCTACAGAGTTTTCCTTACAGCACTTTGACTATATCATGCCACTCTCTCTGGCCTGCAAAGTATTTCCTGAAAAATGCACTGATAGCCTTATGGGTTTACCTTGTATGTACCTGTCTTCTCTTACTGCTTTAAAAACTTTTCCTTTATCACTACTCTTTGCCATTTTAATTACTATGTGTTTGGTTTTGATCTCCTTTGGTTGATATTTTGGGGGTTCTCTGTGTCTTCTGAATCTGAATATCTGTTACCTTCCCCTTATTAGGGAACTTTCAGCTATTATTTCTTTAAAATCATTTTATTCCCCCTTTTCTCTCTTTTCTTCTTCTGGGATCCCTATAATGTAAATACTGTTACACTTGCTGGAATCACTTAATTCCCTAATTCTATTCTCATTTCACATAATTTTTTTTTTTTTAATGTCCAGATTGATTACTTCCTAATATTCTGTCTTTATGTCATTAATTCATTCTTTTGCTTCCTCTAGCCTATTATTCCATCAAGTATATTTTTAACTCCATTTATTATGTTCTTCATTTTTAATTTTATTTTTCTATATCTTTGTTAAGGATCTCACTGATGTCTCTCCACTCTTTTTTCAAGTCCAGTGAGTATCTTTATGCTAATTACTTTATATTCTCTATTAGGCATATTATGATATCTGTTTCTTTTTTTTTTTAAAGATGTTATTTATTTATTTGACAGAGAGAGAGAGAGATCACAAGTAGGGAGAGAGGGAGGGGGAAGCAGGCTCCCCACTGAGCAGAGAGCCCAATGCGGGGCTCGATCCCAGGACCCTGAGATCATGACCTGAGCCGGAGGCAGAGGCTTTAACCCACTGAGCCACCCAGGTGCCCCGATATCTGTTTCTTTTAGGTCTTTTGTTGTAGTGTTGCCCTGTTCTTTCATTTGGCACATATTTCTCTGTCTCCTCATTTTGTCTAACTTTCTATATCTGTTTCCGTGTATTAGGAAAGTCAACTATGCCTTTGTTCTTGAAGGTAATGGTTTTATGAAGAAGAGGTCCTCTAGTACTCTACAGTGCAGTGTCCCCTGTTCCCCAGGACCTGATGCTTGATGAAGCATTACCTCTGTGTGTTAAGTGTGACTTTCTGTTGTGTCCTGGCCCCTTTCTTTTAGTTCTGTCATTTACAGAGATTCCTTTTGCCTGTCATAGAAATGCTTGATCCCTACCTCAGTAGGGTGCATTGTAGCAAGGCTGGTCTGCTTGTGAAATGAGACCCGCTTTTGCTGACACCATAACCAAGCCCCCAAGTCTGGAAATGAGGTATTGACAGGGTTTGTGCTGATCTTTTAGGAAAGGGGTGCCTCAGCACTGGCTCTGAGGCAAGTGTGATGGGCAAGGGCAGATCCACTAAAGTGTGGGGGGTCGGGCTTGATGTAACAAGTTAGGTACTAGTGTGGGCACCAGGCTTGTTCCTGCAGGTGGCGGTGTATTTATGCTGGGGCATGGGAAAGAAATGGCTCCTGCAAGCTCCTTTGTTCTTAGAACAAGAGGCTTTAAAAGCAGGAGGGGCTGAATTTGAGGAGTTCTTACAACCTTCACATCAGCATAAATAACTCAGAAAATGACCTGGAGACTGGCAGAACAAACTACACAGCTAAAGGTAGAGAAGAGGACATATAGAAGAAGGTAGGAAGGGAGGAGATGTAGTTTGTGAGAGAAGGGGATATTGCTATCCATAGTAGGGGTGAACTGGGGCACAGTGAAAGGTGAAAAATTGACTCTCACACTGGGGAACCTGGCAGGGGATGGTGAACCCCCATAACATTTGAAATCTACCTGTTAAATCTGACATCTGTTTTCTCTAGTCTCTTTGTCTCTTTCTTTGATCTCTTTGTTAGTCCATGTGTTTCATTTGGTATTATACCTCACTTGTTAGACTATCCTAATTAATCGTTGATTGCCATAGAGTTTTGGCAATGTCCTCGTACACAAATTGCTCAGCAGTCAGATCTAGTTAAATTCAGGAATTAAATTAAAGCCAGTCTTTGAAATTTGTTCTGACCCTAGCAGAGTTATTTTTAGCTATCTTTTACTTGTTCTCACTGATGAAATGGATGGTTTGTGGCTTAACTCACTGTTCTTAATTAAATTATTATTTTTAAGAGTGTCCTTATAAGTGAACTTCCCCACACTCCATTTCCAATAAAGCCAACCTTGAGGAGTGCTTTGGAGCTCTCAATTTTTGTGGATTTCCTGTAATTCTGGGAAAACGCCTTGGACTACTAGTCTATGTGCTGAATGTGACCATAACCTGTGGTCCCCCCTTTTTGCCTCTCCCAACATGCAAAGTATTTTTGCTCATTAAGGAAACTATATTTTTGTCTGGCCACACCATATATTGAACCTCTATGCCATGTGTAAGGACTTGGTAGAGTAAGGAAGCTCCTGACCTGTTGGATGTACTTACCAGGCACTTAACCTCTTCAGTTTAGTATTGGAGGTGATGAGAATAGTTGGTGGCTTGCCCCTGACAGGTATAGTAACTCTTGATTGGGAGATGAGGACAAGAAACACTCTGTCCTCTTGACTACGCTCAACTTGCACATGTGTACCCTCCATTAAGGTGACCTTGTGGTGAGAGGGAGGGAGTTAGTTGCAGCTCTAATGCACAAACTCTTGTAGAGTTTTAGGAGATTTTCTTAAATATATTTTTTTCTTTAATATGGGCCTTTAGTATGCCCTTAGGGCAATTTTTAGAGGCATAATTTATATAAATGGTTTTCACCAACTTTGCTTGTTTTTTTAGAGAGAATTTCTGTAGAGTGCTTCATGGTGCCATCATAAATATAGAAGAAATTCTTATTTTTAAAAAAGATTAAAAAAAGATTTTATTTATTTATTTGAGAGAGAGAGGGAGAGAGACTGAGGACATGTATTGGGGGAAGGGTAGAGGGAAAGGGAGGAGCAGAATCTCTGCCGAGCATAGAGCCAGATGCAGGGCTCGATCCCGGGACCCTGAGATCATTACCTGAGTTGAAGATGCTTAACTGACTTAGCCACCCAGGTGCCCATAAAGTCTTATTTTTTATTTATTCTTTATTTTTTAAGTATTTAAGAATACTTAAAGTTATCAGAATATTTCATTAATGTAAAGAATATCCTTCTTCAATAATGTGAGATAAATGAGATAAAACCACTAATGTTTAAAATCAATTTAAGAGTATACTAATTCTATTTCTCTTGGTCAAAATACAACTTAAAATAAAATGAAAGACATTATAATTCTTGAATATAGTTTGCTGTTGCCAGCAACTCAGTCACATTTTTGTAAATACCATAGGAACTCCCAACACATCCTTGAAAATTCATCACTTGCATAGTATTGTAATTTTCACATTACATTGCCTTTCATTCCCCCCTCTTTCATCCCACCAAACCCATAGAGTTAGTTTCTTTCAGAGTATTTTGGAGCACTTCTTAATCATCACAAACATTGTCATTATAATAATGTCTATTATTCCTTTTATTCCAAACTCAATTTATTTTTATCCTAGGATGAGCATCAAGAAGATTGGTCCAATTCATTTGATAAATGGATTAATAAATATTGGTTTGGAATTAATTTATTCTGTGAACATTAATAGATACTTCCTTTGTGTCCGTTACTATTCTAAGCATAGGAATTGAGGAAACTCAATGAGAGATAAGGTATGAGACTAGCTTTCAGTGAGTTTACTATAATTTAATGATCAAGGAGAGTTTAGAAAATATACAAATGTAATATTTTTATTATGAAAAGTAAAGTATTTTTTAATTTAATGGGGTTTAGTTGGCACACAAAGAAATAGGTTTCCAATTTTATTTGAACTGGAAGCTGCTATACAGCTTCCTATTGTTGGTTTATCGTAACATAAGGATTCAGTAGTCTAAGCATAGTTGCAAAATATAGGTAGTTTGAGATGAGCATGTAGTTCCATTTGATTGTTTTCTCAGGTAATTGGCATCAGAATGTGAAGACAATAACTCTAGAGAGTTAGGCAGTGACCAGATTATGGTATTCTTCATACTCCATTAAGAACTTTTCACTTTAGTAGACAAGAGAAAGCAACTGCATTAATAGTTTGAAGTTAGGACATAATCAGGATCACATTTTCATTGTTGTTGTCATTGGTTTTAGAAAGATTTCTTTGCCAAATTTTGGCAGATAAAACACCTAGCCTATTGAAGAGACTATAGCGATAATCCAGATAATAGGCAGCACCAGTGCAGATGGAGCAGAAAGGGTAGATATATGTTATTGTTAAGGTGGAAGAAATAAGACTGCATTACCAATTTATCTACAGACTAAGAAGAATAAAAGATTTGAAGACAAATTCTAGGTTCCATGACTGTGTGACCACACTGATGGTGATGTAATTAAAGAGCATTGATTTTTGGAGGAAATGTCAATGCTTTCAGTTGTAGGTAGTGTGGTTTGGATAGACCCATGGCACACCAGTTACTAATGCTTGGTAGGTAGTTGAATATATAGGCTTGAAGAGCAGAGGAAGGATCTGTGCTAGAGATACATGTTTGGAAGTCATTCATCCATAGAAATTCGTGAAGTCATAAAAAATGAAGAAAATCTCAGTTTAAAAATGTGAAGTCTGAAGGACAACACTCGTGGAAAAGCTACATTTAAGGAGAAGGTGACAGAGAACTCATTTAGGAAAGTAGTGTAACTTTCCTATATTAACGATTATCTAATCTTTTTTTCATTAATTTACTTATTTATTAAATAATAATTTAAGGTCAACAGATCAATTTCCTGGTTTGTTCTAAATTGTAGAACCATAGTGATACATGCTAATGCAAGCTAATAACTCAGAAACAGACTTACATAGAAATTGTCCACATTTCATTAGAGAAACAAATTAATATAATAAGAAATTATTTTAAAAAGTGTAAGTACATGTATCTGTGATTAAAGATCTGCTCTAAAAGCTTTACTTAAGTGAATTAACAGATATATCTAATGCATTTGCCAAGATTCCAATTCAAAATACCTTAGTTATTTCTCCTAGACAAATGAAAGCATATGTTAACCTTCATTTATGGTCATTTATTAATTCATTGAAGATTTATACTCTGCTTACATTTTTACCAATGTTTTTATATTTGGAGATTATGTATTCAAGAGATTAGATAAGTCATTACATAAGGCTACAGACAAACAGGCCTTTTAATTCTTTCCAAATAATAATTTTTAGATATAATCACCTTATAAACAAAATAATTAAAACATTTGCCTATCTGCTAGGCTTTTACAGTGTGTGAAGTTCTATGCTTGATAATTTATAATTGCTTTCAATTTACTATGCTTTAAAATTCTATGAGAGGGGCACCTGGGTGGCTTAGTGGGTTAAGCCTCATGATCTCAGGGTCCTGGGATTGAGCCCCGCGTCAGGTTCTCTGCTCAGCTGGGAGTCTGCTTCCTCCTGTCTCTCTACCTGCCTCTCTGCCCACTTGTGATCTCCTTCTCTCTGTCAAATAAATATATAAAATCTAAAAAAAATTCCATGAGAAAGCATTTTTTAAACTCATCTCACTTTGGAATATATGGAATGAAAATGCTTTGCCTGTATTCTATACTTAATAAGAGAATAGAATTTGAACTAGTTGTGTTTGATTCCCAGCCCTGTCTATTCTTTAGTAGTATTATATCATATTGCCAGCAAGTCCGGTTCTCTATAAGCCCAGAAGGCACAAAGAAAATACATGTACAGCTCTTCTCAAAAAAATCCTTTCTATTGCTCAGAAAGTTCATTACATATAGTTTTCCATTAACTATATGATTTTCAATTATTCCCACAGAGCCAAATATTTCTTCATTGAGAGCTAGCAAATTAAAAGTTGATTTATGCTTTGAGACTACATATGTGTACAGGGATATCCCTTTATATATTCATATAGATACACACATATATAAACATAAAGATATTTGGGTATCTTTGTTATAGTCTTTGAATAAGTATAAATAATTAAGTGTACACAAGTTTACTCCATTATACTCTGCCAGCCTCTGCTTTTCCAATGAAGAACAGAAGTTTATGTACTAAATGTTGTTAAAAGGTAGTGACAGTCCATAAAAAGAATTTCTAAGTATTACAAAGTAGAAAATGTTTGAAAATAAATGAAATGTAGATGGGATTTCCCTGTCAGGCCTGCGCTAATAAAGTTTCTGCTCTACTTCTCACTAATGACATGATCTTGAGACAGTTCTTTTAAAATTGAGTTCTGTGCTAATATAATAATACTCCAAGTGCCTTCAGTTTTTGTGTAAAAGTTTTGCTTTTTATGCAAACATTGGCAACATTGAATTAATATAAGTTTTAACCCCAGATGTTCTCTCTATATATATATATAGAGAGAGAGACAGAGATGGGGGGATACAGAGAAGGGAGGGTGGAGGAGGGAAAGTGTGTTTGAGAGAGATAAATGCCATAATGAATCAAATGTTCATATATATATATTCAGTATTTTGCAGCTGTAAAAATATAGGTATAACTAATTACCTTTCAAATGTTCGAAATTTTATTTTTGTATATAGGCTGTGCACCAAAATTGTCATTTTTTTTTTTTAGTTAATGTAGAACTCATGACTGACTAAAGGAAATGTCATGTTTTGATGAACATTCTGTTTGCACTAAAATACACAATATGATCCTGGACGAAAATTTGGGAGGGTTGAACTTTTAACCATAAAATAAATATACTTAAGTTACTAAGACTTTACCTTCTTCCTTTCTGAGTTGGAAGATTTCCATAATGATGCTTGAATTTGAAGACCTCACAACTAGGATCTGTTCTCTAAAGAGACTTTCCTGGAAATTATACACAGAAGGAAAATGTTGTATGCCATATATGGTAATATAGCATACTTCCTATTTTTGAACCAGATGGACTGAAAATAAAATGATAAAATGCAAGGTTTTTTTTTAGTATACTTAGCAGTATATGAAATAAAACCATTCCTGTCTATTCATCCACTTATCTTTTCTGTTTAAAAATTATTCTTGCTGAGACAATGGGGTTTGAAAAAGCTGGACCTGGCTGTGGAGATTTTTGAAAAGGAAACATTTTTTATGACTATTGTTATATCCTTCATCTCACCAATGGGAAATGAGGAAACTAGGGATTATAAGCTGTTAATGTTTTCACAAACAATAGTAGGAGAAGATAGAGGCCAAGGGACAGTAGTACTGTGCAGCCAGAAACATTATTTCCCGTCCCCAGCCAACGAAGTGTATTTTATTGGAAAATATAACTGCCCTTCCTCACTGTGCATATCCTACATACACACTTGTTAAATTACCTGGTGAAATAGCAGCATTAAAATATCTTGAAAAAGTGTTTTGTTAGTATTCCCTTAAAGAATTTGAAAAAAATCCAGGCTTTTATGATTGATGTATTTGTGTAGATTTTTAGTTCAAATAGACAATTTGATTCTTTCCTTTGTACCTAGAAATCTTATTTCATTTCTTATCCTTAACCTCTCTTCCCTCCAGTTGCTAACATGCTACTATGATGCCTATAATTTCATCTGTAGCTCTTCATGATTAATACATTCATACCAAATAATGTATTTTTTAAAATATTTTATTTTTATGCACTCTCTACACCCAATGTGAGGCTCAAACTCAAAGCCCCAAAACAACTTGCATACTTTACCAACTGAATCAGCCTGGTGCCCCATACCAAATAATTTATGATGCCAGCATGATTGCTTGTTGACTCATTCTAATCTTTCATAGTTTTGTGTCTTTGTAACAGTTATTTTCCCACCTTGAACCTCTACTACTTCATCTATTAACTATTTTATCAAAAGTCACTTCCATTGTGAGGAGTTCAAGATCTTTCTAGGAAGAACTACTTGTCTCCTCCCCATGGTTCTACAATTCTTTGGACATGCTACCATTTTAGCATTTTTCATTATGTGTCCAGGTGTGTCTAGAACACCTAAATACTTGGAACACCTAGAATACACACTGTGTACTTAAATCACCAAGCATAATTCTGGGTACAAAATAGGCAGCAAAAATGCTCAAAATGCTTTGTATGTAGAGAGATAGGATGTGTATGTGCTTATGAAGAAGAGCTCGAGAACGCTAGTAAAGAACTAGGGTTTGGAGGAAGGTGGGAGTGAGAATAGAGAGTCTGTCAAATATTGCCTATTTCACAGCTTTGTCTGTGGAAAAGAAGCTATTTTAAAATAATAAAAAAACTATTTTCTTCTTATGTACATACCATAACCTTGATATGTGTTAACTTATTTGAATGTAAGACTATTTGAAGAACTTACATTTTAATCAATTATTATAGCATTGAGTCAAATAAATATTTACCCTCCAGAAAGAGTAAATTAAAAAAAAATAGATTGGAATTAAAGTGCATTTTGTATAATTTCTAAAGACCTATTTTATTAAAAATATAATTTGGTCCATATATTTTAAAAGTGGTATTACAATGCCCTACATATTTTAAAGCCTAAAAAAATTTGTGCTGAATTCATTGTCAACCTAATGGAATATACAGGAAATATTAATTTAAATAAAAACAAATAAGATTTTGAAAAAAATTCGGTGACCGCCAAAAAGAAACAGGTTGTGTTTTCTTCCCATTTGATTTTCTGAGTATGCCTCGTGTATTCTAAATTCTCTTTGAATACAATTTGATCTATGCTTATAATAAAAATAAGAATGCATATAAACAAACTTAATATAATTTGGTAGTTTCAATGCATAAAGTCTAGAAAATATGTATTATGTATACATATATATCTAGTTTCTATGGTGACCTGGTCACTTGGAATATAGTTTTGCATGAACAATAGTACACAGTCATCACTTTGAATTTCCTGACCTATCTTCTCTGCTTAAATGCTGCATTAGCAGATTTTAGTAGCTAATGTTTAGCATACCTTATAAATTGTATTAATGTTGTCTGTCTGGAGCTCAACAGTTACTTCAGAAAAAAGAAGTTCAGGTCTCTTGGAAAAGTTTTATTTTGGCTTTAAATAAATCTTGAGATTATAGCAAACAAAATAAATGTGAAAGATGTAGTATAGTACATATTTTATTAATTGCCCATAGCTTTTAAAAAAATTTATTATTTTTTACTAACATATAATGTATTATTTGTTTCAGGGTACAGGTCTGTAAATCATCCGTCTTAAACTATTCACAGCACTCCACATAGCACATCCCCTCCCCAGTGTCCATCACCCAGCCACCTTCTGTTTCTTGAGATTGAGATTAAGAGTCTCTTATGGTTTGTCTCCCTCTCTGGTCCCATCTTGTTTCATTTTTCCCTTCCTTCCCCCAAAACCCCCTTCCCTACCTCTCAAATTCCTCATATCAGAGAGATCGTATGATAATTGTCTTTCTCTGATTGACTTATTTCGCTTAGCATAATACCCTCTAGTTCAAACCACATCATTACAAATGGCAAGATTTCAGTGTTTTTGTTTTTGTTTTGTTTTGTTTTGTTTTTTGATGGCTGCATGGTATTCCATTGTATATATATACACCACATCTTCTTTTTTCATCCGTTGATGGACATCTAGCCTCTTTCCAGTTTGGCTATTGTGGACATTGCTGCTATAAACATTGGGGTGCACATGCCCCATCGGGTAGCTTTTAAACTATAAATAAGGAGAAAAACAACATTTTTCTATTTATAAACCTAGGATTTTAATCATTTTAATCATTTAATCATTTTAATCATTTGACTCATTTAAACATTTGAGACAGTTTCAATATAAAGTTTATAATATCAGAGAAAGAACACTGACCCAGGCCCTCCAGGGTCTCAATGTCAGGTCTGTTAGTGGTACTTATTCTGTATGATGCAAAGTAATAAACTTTTCAAATTCTCAGTTACCTTGTCCATAAAATAAGTAATAAAAGATAAAATTTTATTTTCTATTGAAATCTTTAAGTCTAAAGGCTTATGTAAACCTCAGATAAAAAAATAGCAAATATTAAAAAAAATCTTAATTGCATGTTTTATAATAGTGAACTGAAATTTAAAAATATGTTTGCAGATCTGTGACGTATGGTAAAATAAGATTTGTATTAAGTGATAAATATTTGAACTGTGTATATAAAAATGTTTATATGTAGTAGCATATTAAAATGCTACAAAATTGATTATATTGAAGGCAGTCATATAAAAATAAGAGCTCATACACTAAGGCTCAAAGATGTCAGTTAAATTAAAATAGTGTGGTAAGTGTTATTTGCTTTTTATTGCTCTTATTTATCTGTTCTGTTAGACTTGGTTAAATATGTAATATTTTTAAAAGAAAGACATAACTGATGCTTTTTTGCAGTACTAATATAGCAGCAAATAGAGTCATAAGAACTTAACATCAGTTCCTAGTTGTGGGAAAAGAAAAAGAATACTCTGACCTGAGTGCACCCTTGATTGGGGTATATAAGAAGGAAAATATAATATCGTTAAGATCACAAAACGGTTAAGAGGATATACCTCTGTGTTAGATGCACTTTGGGTTCACGTCTGGCTTTACCCAAACCTCAGTAAATTTAGACGAGTTAGTTAACCTCCATTAAGATTGGTTATGTCATATAGAAATGGGGTGGGTAATATAAAATATCCCATAAATCAGTGTGAACATTATAAGTAAATGTGTGTGAAGTTCTTATTATAATACATACCTAGTAAATACCAACTATTCAATAATATTACATTACAATTTATTATACAGAAGCTAGAGGATATTTGTTTTTGCTTCTAGAGATTTAGAATAGAAAGTTGTAATATGGTCATCCTAATATTAAAAATGTTTTATGTTTCATTAAGGCTTAATGGGTTTTACTATGATATTTTATACAGAACTGGATGGCATTAAAGGAGAATCACTTAATGTAATGTAACATGCAATAGGTTTTTGTTTTTGTTTTTTTGGGGGGCTTGGCTTGGCTTCTCTATATATTGGCAAGTTGTATAATGTAATTAAAAAGCAGGAAAATATGTTAATATAATATTTGTGGTAGCTAGTTGTAAAGGGAGATGACAGTAACTCTAGGAATTTGAGTGATTGCTGTGGGAATATTGGAATAAATGAAATGGTTACAAGTTGCAATAAAGGGAATTTAGCAATAAGAATTATTTGATACTAGGACTACAGAAAAAATGTCATGTAGTCCTTTAATCCTAAAGCTTTGTTGAAACAAGTAAATGAGAATATGGTTATAAGATTAGCGAAGAGTGATATAAAAAAATTTTTAAGTGCATTCCTTAATCTGGGGTGAAAGTGTTTATGGGTGCATTGTCATAGATGGTTAGGAAAAATATGTGAACTAAAATAGAAATATCCACCTATACTTGATATTAAGCGCCAAGCATCTGATGTCTTTAAAATTTATTATTTAAATCTTAAGGTAAAGAGTCATGTGTATATGTGTGCACATGGGTGTATTATGTGTACACATGTCTGTATGTGTGTGCATGTGTAGAATAGAGAGGTTTTTAACTCTAGGAAATCAGACACTTCTTAAAAGAGAAATGAAGAGATTAGATGGCATTACAATTTAGCACTTAAAAGTAATCTTTCTGAAAGTATGACTACAGGGTGGGCCACATTCACCTTGTAAGAGAAGCAGAGGAAGAGTAGTAGACACATGGGAGATAATAAACTGTATATGATGGGCAGAAAAAAAAAGAGTGAAGAATTTTTGACATGATCCATTTGATAAAATCACAGTATTAATTTTCATAAGTAAAAAGTTATAAAACATTTAGGAAAAATAAGGATATAAATTAGGTATATATATTTTTTTTTTCTAAGAGAAGGAACTTAATAATTACTCGCTGAGATTCAAAGGAAGAAAGAAAGGTAGGTTAGATAGATATTCCTTGTTTAGGCTAATGTTTGTAAAGCCTTCTGGGGCTCTATAGATATCTCCAAGTTGGTAAGTTACAAAAATTCCTTACGTCCCATATAAGTAGAGAAAGCAGTGAACAGATCTAAACTACTGTTGCTAACACTAAGAGTTAAGTGACATTTTAGATCATCAAAAGGGGAGGAAAGGTGTATTATTGTTTTAAAATTTTTGAAAGTTGAAACTTGAAATTCCAATTATTGTTACAGTATTTCTGTTCCCCTAGTGCTCATGGTTCTTGGTCACAGCGCTTCAGAGAATGAGGAAGTAGACCAGACGAAGATTGGTGGGCAGCAAGGCACAGGTTATTAAAGAATAGTACAAAGCTCCTGTAGAGGGAAGAGACCTGACAAGGTTGCTGTTTTGGCATTTAAATCTTAGGGTTTTTATAAGCTCTTTTGCAGAACTATTTTAAGTAACTAGAGTGTAGGTCCCCTGCAGATAACTGCTAAGGTATGCCAATCAAGATTTTGATCATATACCCCTTTACCTATCAGGTTATTGTTCTTGTGCTGATGGTCTTTTGGGCTGGTGTTTCAAGACTAACTGCCTCAATTTGTGATAATGACCAGTGTTTTATGGTTAATTGTTTTGTCTCAAGATGTTTTGCAAAAGTCACTTCTGCAGAGGCTGCTAGACAGGATGCTATTGTAGTTTTGTCTAAGCTGTAAAACAGGATGCTAGTACGGTTTTGTCTTAGCTGTCCTGGCTCCCTTGTTGTTGTTGTTGGGAAGTCTGGCCCTGACTACCTAGTTGCCCAACTAGCTCTTAACTTTATGACTGTGTGTTTATACTCAAAGTGTAGAGTTCTATACAAACACATTGGGCACCAAAACATTCCTTTCATAAATAATACAAGAAGTGTATCCCATTCATTTATTTGCCAATTACTTTATGCTACTAGAATTCTTTTCATTGAATATTGGCTTATAATAACTTAAATCTCTAGGTGGAGAATATGAAAATCCAATTTATAGGAAATTATCTATAGTGATGATGTTTTTAGTATTTGGCTTCTATTTTGAAAAGCAAAGGTTAATTGGTCAAATGTATGAAACACTGATTTAGGAAGCACTAATATCAGTATTAAGAACCAGAATGAATTATGTTAATTTTGTCTAGAGAGTTCAGAATATAAGTGAGCTACAGAAATAAAAGACATTAACTCTCTATCCAAACCCTGAAAATATTCTTTCCTGTATCCCTGTTCAATACAAGGATGCCAGAATTGTCTGAAAAATATTTACTGTTGTATCTGCGTTGATTAACATGATAGTTTCTTTAATAAATGATTTTGGGAAAACTGCATATCCACATACAAAAGAATGAAACCAGACTCTTCACTTATACCACTTATAAAATGAATTTTATATAAAGACTTAAACATGAATCCTGATACCACAAAACTCCCAGAACAAAAGATACGGGAAAAAATGATTCTTTTTTTTTTTTTTTTTTTTGGTCTATGACACTGAACGGAAAGGCCAAAATAAATCGATAAATAGAATAAAAAGCAAAAATAAACATATGGGGCCACCTCAAACTAAAAAGCTTCTGCATAATAAAATAAACCATCCACAAAATGAAAAAGTAACCTGTGGAGGAAATATTTGTAAACTATACATCTAATAAGGGGTTAATATCCAAAATATATAAAGAACTCATACAATCAAGAGCACAACATAACGCAACAAAACAAAACCCAAAAACACAAAACAAATAAACTGATTTAAAAAATAGGCAAAGGACCTGAATATGTATTTTCCCCAAGAAGACATTCAAATGGCCAACAGTTACATGAAAACATACTCACTGTTACTAATCATCGGAAACTGCAAATGAAACCACAGTGAGAAAGATTGTTATCAGAAAGGATAAAATTTTGGTGTGGGTGTAGAGAAAAGAGAACCCTTATACACCATTGGTGGGAATATTAATTAGTATGGCCATTATGGAAAACAGTATGAAAGTTTTTCAAAAATATAAATAAAGTTACCATGTGATCCAGCTATCCCACTTCTATATGTATATCTGAAGGAATGAAATTGGTATCGAAAACAATTATCTGTACTCCCATGTTCATTGCAGCATTATTCACAAGAGCCAAGATACAGAAACATCTAAGTGTCTGTAGAAAGATAAATGGATTAAGAAAGTGTGCTATTTATTTATTTATTTATTGTGTGGTTTTTTTGTTTTTGTTTTTTTTTAATTTTTATTTTATTTTATTTTATTTTTAATTTTTTTATTAACATATAATGTATTATTACCCCAGGGTACATGTCTGTGATGTGTGCTATTTATACATGGCAGAATATTATATACCCACAAGAAAGGAAATACCATCATCTTCAAGAACATAGATAAACCTGGAAAACATTATGCAAAGTGAAGTAAATAAGACTGAGAAAGACAAATAACATATAATCTCACACTGTTGAATCTAAAAAAAAAAAAAAATTAGCTCACAGTAGAATTGTGCTTTCTAGAGTCTAGTAGATGAGAGAAATAAAGGGATGTTGGTCAAAGGTACAAATATCCAGTTATAAGATGAATAAATTTTGGGGAGTCTAATATACAACATGATGACTATGGTTAATATTGCATTATATGCTTGAAATTTGCTACAGGAGTGGATCTCAAGCATTCTCACCACATACACTCAAAAATGGCAACTCTATGAGGTGTTGACTGTGTTAATTAACTCAATGGGATGGAAATCCTTTTAAAATGTGTGCGTGTATGTATATATGTATATATATCATATATATCATATGCATAGATGTCAAATATATATTATCTATCATATGTGTGTGTATATATATATCAAATCATAGTACTGTATACTTTAAATGTATGTAATTTTATTTTTATTTGTACTTCAATAGAGTAGTGACAAAAAAAGAGCACTAAGTAATATCTTTGTCAGGATATGAAAGAAAAATATAATTGGTTTCCTTCTTTTGATTTCATATATTAGATAATTTTAAATTGATGGACAGTTTTTTAAAGGATCTTACTTTTATAATTCAGTTACCTCTTCTGTACCCACTAACAATAGTTACTGATAGAGAAGAGAAATAAATGCAGAATATTTAAATATAATTATGTCTTATTTTTGGTTGTCAATATATTATTATATTATATTATATTATATTATATTATATTATATTTATTATATGACATTTCTTGTTTTAGGTTGAGTAAGAAAAGTCACACCAGGCAACTTTTTCTCCTCAAATTATTGTGTAATTTTCTTTTTTGGTGTATCCTCCAGCCAATAATTTAAAGTCCCTATCTGTAATCTTGAGAAATATTGCAATTCAGGCATAAATTTTTTAATATATTGATAATTTTATTTATTCCAATATTAAAAAGTCCCAAGTTTTTGTAATCTCTTTTGACCTAAATGTAATAGTTATGTTCTATTTATATGATATTGAACTCTTTAGTTTTTAATTATTCTACCGATATTTAGCTGTTATAGTTTTCCTTTATATCAAAGAGTTATTTAACTATCAGCCTTGTTTTTTCTAAAATTGCAACCTAAATAATAGTTCCTAAGTAACTGTATACTTTATGTAGACTGGTTATGGCTATTAATACATGAGCTTAATTCTCAAAGTTGTAATATAAGTGGGTGGAAAAGTTATCGATACCTTTTACAAAACTTACTGTAACAAGGGTGCCTGTGTGGCTCAATTAGGTGTCCGCCTTCAGCTCAGATCATGATTCCAGAATCCTGGAATTGAGCCCTACATTGTGCTCCCTGCTCAGCGGGAAGCCTACTTCTCCCTCTCCCTCTGCCTGCTTGTGCTCACTCTCTCTCTCTCTCTGTGTCAATAAATAAAGTCTTTAAAAAAATTATTTTAACAAAGATAGGTCTTTATATCAAACCAAATGGTTCTCAGCATGGATGGTTATTAAAAAATATCAAATCAAAAGACTAATATTTACTGAATATAGGAAACATACTTTACTCAGATATATTGGTACAAAATCTAACAAGCAAAAAAATAAGTCAAATTATGTGATAATTAAGATGAAAAGACATGTGAGCAAGTGTTCAAATGCTTGTCTAATGAAATGGTAATCATATCCACCTTTTGGGAATGACGACAGGGCTGTGTCATTAGGTATCAGTTCTACTGAAAAATATGTCATATCTTAATGCTGGTTAAGTGGTTTAGATTAATTAAAACACACACACAAGCATACACACATGCATGAAAATGAATAATTCTCCTGTAACAGCAACCCTATATTGACCTAATAGTGTGTGGCTGAAATTTTTGCTTCATGTAAGAAAGCAGAAAGATAGTATTTAGGGATCAGCATTGTCCAAAGAAAAGCCATAGGATTAAAAACGATGAATCCTTATTAATTCTGTGACCTTGGGTAAGTGACTTCTCGTTTTAAAAGATTTATCTTCATTCCTTTTTCCCTCATCAGTAAAATGGGAAAATAAAAACCACCTTTTAAAAGAACTAAAAAATGTAAATAAGAAATGCAGAGAATGATAGCTGACACTTTAATATTGTTCAAAATTTGGTAACTGCTTTTACAGCTGCTGGTACTTCCACTATAATAGCAAATGCAAAGTTTGCTCTTGGTAGTGACTGCGACTCTTTCGCACTAGAGAATGATTTCTGTGTAAACTAACAAAATGGCTAATCACTTATAAAACAGCCAAAAATCATTGTAGGTCTAGCCTGCAGCGCCTCTTAAAATGTATTTTTAAAAGTGACATAAAGTTAAGGGGATGGTTTCTATAGTCCTCTAATGATTTCTGAATCCTGAAATAAAAGTCATGGAGAGATCTGCTGTACTGAAGTAAGTTTGATTCTCAGAATTCATATAGCTTTAAGTTATGTTTCAAATTATGACTTTGGGAGATACGGAATATAAGATTGTGAAAGCAACTATCCTGTCTACTCCCCGATTTCACAAAGGAGCAATATTTAGAGTTTAAGTGACCTGAACAAAGTAGCCACTCTTCAGATCCAAAGTTAGAATTAGAGCCATTTCCCCACAACAGGTGGCTTTTCTAAAATAACCCGGTGACTACCTAATCATAAAATGTTTGGTTTTCATCCACCTTCCTCTGTATTATGCATTAATACATAGTTCAGGATATTTCTACTTCATTATTCCCCAATTAAAGCATAAGACATCTCTAACTACAGCATTGAAAGAAGTCTACCAGGTTCCGAGGGACTCTTTTCCCTCAATAGCCTGCTAACACAGTGACTCATACTTTCAAGAGATAGGCCAGTCAGATACCAGCAACAGACAAAAAGGACCTTCCTCTAAACCATTGGATCTGTCAGTGTTCACTCTGTTCCCAAATATTAAGACTCTTGATTTCACACTTTGAAAATCCTGAGTTCCAAATAAAATTATAATTCATGTTATTTCACCAGATAAAAAATAAAAGTTTAATTTATGTTTCTATAAGGTATCAGTTTTTCAGTTTTTTTTCAGTTGGGGAGAGGACCATGTTGGATTACTTATAACCTTAACCAATTATTGCACACATTGCTTATTAACTATAGAACAGATTTTTTTAAATTTTATTTATTTATTTGACAGGGAGAGCAGGATCACAAGTAGGCAGAGAGGCAAGCAGAGAGAGAGGGGGAAGCAGGCTCCCTGCAGAGCAGAGAGCCAGACGTGGGGCTTGATCCCAGGACCCTGGGATCATGACCTGAGCCGAAGACAGAGGCTTTAACCCACTGAGCCATCCAGGCACCCCTGGAACAGATTTTTAAAATAGTATTTTATGAATCATAGCTCCATTGCGAAAAAATATAGAACATATTAAATAAAAGCATTACCTGAACTCTTAACTCTCAAATTAAACATTACTATTATTTTACGATATGTGAATTTCTTTTTCTTCTTGTAATTGGAATATGGCTCTTTGTGGATCTTCAGGTCATTTTAAATGTACAAAATTTTGCAGAAACAATAGGACTCAAATAATATTGCTATTTTGTTATATCCCCATGCTATAATTTTCAGTTCATACCCTCCCTGATTTGTTTTAGCTTTTAAAAAATTATATGTAAATAGATAAATGGATAAATAATAGATGGAGAGATAGAAGATAGATTGATTGTTTTCAAGTGTCTCCAAATTCTTCCCTATGTCAGCCACAAAGGTAGAGTTTTCTGATGTTCTCTTGTTTTTGGACTTGTAAAATTTCATAGTCCAATTATATTTAGTTTCTTTTCTACCCAAAGCTTTGTATCAAAAAAACTAAAATTTTTAAATTTTACAATCCCAATATTACATTTTTCCTTCTTATTACTGGGTCAGAGATCAAAATTTTGAGTTTTTCCACCCCTCCAAATTTATTTGTAATTCTGTAATCATATCAAAATCCATAAAATTGATATATTTATCTGAATAATTTTATTTTTAATATTTGTTTGATATTACACTTCAATAAATATCAGGATTTCCTAGGTTATAGTACAGTAAGGACAACAGCTTTTGTTTCTTAAAAGACCAAAAGGTAATTGTTTGCTTAACCTACATGTCCATCACCAGTCAACTACTACAACTTTCATGTACTTATTTTCTTCACTCTGAGATCCAAGGTGACACAGTGACTATTTCTTGGGCAGAGGAAGAGAAGGTAGTGAAGCATGTGTGGACTTTTTAAGCCTCTGCCTGGAAGCGACACATATCACTTTTATTTATGTTCAATAAGCCATTTCAAATCATATAACCCAACTTCAAATGGGTAAGAAAGATGAATTCTACCATGTTCCTGAAGAGAAAGCCAGAATATTTGTGAAGAGCCACACATGCAGGTAGAGAGTGTGATATATCTAATCTGTTTTTCATACAATTTCATTAAAATATTTTACTCCAGTATAACCATTTGTTATTAACTGCCCAATAGTAGTATTTTTATGTGTATAAACCATAATTTAGCAGATTTCTTAGTTCTTACCTGAAGGCCCATTTAGAGTCTTCTAAATTATAAACGATGATGCTGCTTGCTTTTTTTATACATACACTATATAAAATTATTTCCTCTATAAAATTATTTCCTCAGGCTTTATAGTTCTTCACAAATTGCTGGCTCAAGGACTATTGATCAAATCACCCTTCACAGTGAACCAAGTCATAGTCTTACTGTAAGCACTGTAGGTTTTTTCATATCTTCTCCAAAAATAAGCATTATTTTGTCTTATCTTTGTCAATCCAATTTGTAAGCAATGTGATGTCAGTTTTTAATAGATATTTTGTTGGTTATTTTAAGGTTTTGATTAGTTTTGTTTTAGTAATTTGGACTTCCTATATTGTGAATCCCCCCAAGTTTGGAAACTAGTTTAAACCAGCAATTAAAATAATTTATACATTCTTGACATAAAAGTGGGCATATAATAGCTGAGAGTATTAAGGAGTGCAGGCACAGCAAATATCTTGGCTTCAGATTTAAATCACAATAAATAGTATATTTTTGTCAAAAAATGAAAAAAAGATAAGTCTTAGATAAAATTTACTTAAAAATTACTATGAAGATTTACCGTTTCATCATTCCCCATCAATTTAAGTTTATAGAAGAAACTTTTAACTTTCTTATTTAGATATGACTACCTGAGGATATATAGGGATGGGGTATACTAATGCAGAAAAACTTTTGTTACATTTATGTTATTACTTTCATTTATAATTCACATAGAAAATTTTATTATTTTGTGTTTTCAACATTTTTGAATTTTTTAGGTGAATATTTTTTAAACATTAGAATCAATACTCCTTTTTGCCCCTACTACAGAGACCTCCTGACTCTTAATTCTTGAGTTAAACCATTTCTATTTTTGTCATCAATGGTGACAAACTCCCATATTATTTTATATTTTATTCCTACTTTATAGCCTTCTCTTAGTAGCCTTCTATTTGAGTGAGTTATGGGGGAAATTTGTCTACCCCTTTTTTCTTGTATTTCTTAATATGGGTACATAATGTGTATTCCCTGAACTATGTTGATTCTTTCCTTTGTTGTCCAAATGTTGGAATTGTTATGCAGATAATTATTTGAAACTTTAATGTGAAATCCAAACTTTTTAGATTTCTTAGTCATGGAAAGGAAGAATAGAAACAATTATTTTAAAAAGCATATAATTTCTAGATATCTACCAAAGGGACCTCACCTCATGGGATATTTTCAAGATTATTTTCCCTTGCATTTGTGACTTTAATCAGAAAATGTCTTATCTGACTGACAACTCCTTCTATCCTTCAGACATTTAATTTTTGATTCAATAAATAATTTTTAGGTTATTGTTTGTAGAGACATTGTGACAGGTAAAAAGAAATTGAAATAATGGTAAAGTTATAGAATGAATTTTCCTTTGAGATACTTGAAAGCATACAGTGACCCCATGAAAATTTCATGGCTTTATACATTTTATGAAATCGGTTTTAAAAGTTGTTCTCGGGCACCTGGGTGGCTCAGTTGGTTGAGCGACTGCCTTCGGCTCAGGTCATGATCCCAGAGTCCCGGGATCGAGTCCCATATCGGACTCCCGGCTCTGCGGGAAGTCTGCTTCTCCCTCTGACCTTCTCTCCTCTCATTCTCAGTCTTTCTCTCTAATAAATAAATAAATAAATAATCTTAAAAAAAAAAGTTGTTCTCTGTATTTACTGAATTATGTTGAAGGTTAAATAATTGGTAATTCTCCTAAATATTACAAAACATATATTGAATCATTTTTATATGCATGGTCAACATATCAACAAATATTAGTTAGTTGATAAATAATATGTCTGCCCCAAACTCCTTGATCTATCATCAAAGATGAAATTCAGAGAGACCCTACTTTGACCCACATATGCACATGTATATATGTGCATCTATTTGGGTGCAATTTTAGAAGTATCCAGGACTAGTTATTACTATCTTAAGAATCATACACATGCTGAAGATAAAACTACCATAACCAACTACAACAATAATCTATATAAAAGATTTTAAACCTCAGTCATAATGTAAAGCATCTTCAAAAAAGAAGCTGCATAGCCAAAGTGCATTTTGAGTTAGGAATCTGCATAATTTTATTTTTTTCTAAAAGTCTTGGAAAGATATAAGTGTTCTAATACATTTTGAGCCTTGTTGATATCACACCTCCTAGTCATAAAATTTGAGTGTTTAATTACAAAGCACAAAAAGTATGCAGCATATTTACCAAAAATATTTTAAAAAATGACTTTTTATGTATAAATTAATTTTGAAATATGGTGAGCTTAAGTATGTGAAAATTAGTGGTTTACTTGCTTTTTATGATCATTATATCAATCAGTGCTATGTGATCATATATCAATGCCATTTGCTGTCGAGTTAACTACTTGTGTAGTAGAAACCTGGGGTTTCTTTTTTCTGTCTTTCCATGTCTAGAAATGTTATCTATGAGAAAAATGAGAAACCACTCAAGATTTACTCAGATGTTTATACAAATTAATGATTTAAAGGAGGAAGCAGATAGTAAGTGAGGTAGGCTGATATTATTAAGTGGTTTCTCTTAGTTAAAAACTTATTTTTAGGGTTTTCAAAAAATCTGGATAAAGCCAATAGCATAGGCCAGCATAATATGAAAATTCCGATTAAATGTAGATATATTGGTAGAAGTACTTTGGTGATTTTTTTCACAATTAGATTCTGATATATAAAGATCTATTAAGGAAAAAAATAAAAGGATTTGTAAAAAGGGTTATGAGTGGTACAGATACTTCCTAGTATATAAAAATAAAACTTTAACTTAATATAAAAATAAACAAAAGTCAATGTACTGCATTTAATTTGGTGATTTCAGTGAAGGAATATGTCATCAAGTGTCCAAGTGTCAGTATTCATAGTACTATTTATGAAAAAGTAAGTATAGAAATATTTTAAAAAGTGTTTTCCTGTTTTCCAGTAATAGGAAATGAAGTAGAAACTGAATGAGTCATAAGAATTCAAGAAAGACATAGTAAAAATTGATCCATATTGTTTCTTTACTGTTTTTGCAAAGTATATATGAAAGCCTTAGAAGAAATTATTATCAAATACATTTGAGCAAATAAAAGGAAATACTTCACACAGCACTGTGGAAATATATTGCCTTTAGAAGGTCATAGAGTCAAAACTGTAACTGATTAATAGGACCAATGATAATATTTGTATTGGCCAACATGAGGAAGTTAGGGCCAGCTCCATGCTAGCTAACTACAGGGACTTTTCTCTGAACTTCATCCAAAAGCACTTCTAGCTTGGGGGCCCTGAGTGTGGTTAATTAACTCCGTCTGACCTAGTCATATAGAGTAAAGGCATCAATCTGTCAGATTTGGCTCAATTTCTTCCAGGGAGTTTTAGGTGAAGGTCTTCTTCCTATTTTTGGACTAACAAAAGCAATTGCCTCCTCTTCCAAACCCTCTCCCCCCACACATACACACGCACATACACCAAAGAAGAAAACATGGTGTTGGTGAACCCAGCACTTTAATCCACACTGATGAGTGCCTAATATTTCCTATTCTGACTATGGACAAAATGTAACCTAATAGACAAAATATAGAATTAAGAGTCAGAAAGTCTGAACTAAAAACCAGTGTGTTCCTTAACTGACTGTGTGACTTTAGGCAAACCACTGAACTTTTCATGCATTTAGTTTTCTCCATTAAAATAATGGATAAAATGAAATAAAATAAAATAAAATAAAATAAAATAAAATAAAATAAAATAATGGAAACAATTATAATAAAAGTCCTAGGGACATAAACCCTAAGTCATTAATAGAAATTTTTTAAATTATATTTTTGTTGAAAAAAACGAAAATTATATTTTTGTTGAATAATTGGAGAATTCTCTTCCATATATGATATAAAATAAAATTTATTTTGGATCTTCTTGTTTTTTTTCTTTTTTATGAGTTTTCACTTTTTCTAAATATTAATTCTGTTCACCAGATGCCTGATTCTGTATCACTTCCTGCTCCACCAGTATATATGCACATTTATTCCACACTATTTTATTTGGACCCACCCAAGAAAACTGTCTTAATTAATAAAATAAAACTAAGTAAATGAAGGTTGATAATGGGAAAATTACCTACAAAGGAGGATGTTTGACTTGGCTTCATTGTCTCATTTCCAAGATTCACTTTCTCATGTGTTTCTCTTTTCACCAAGATGGCTTTAGGAGTCACTTGCTTCAGTTATGGGTCATGGGTAACTAAATTATAGGTACTTGATTTTATTTTTGTTTGTTTATTTATTTATTTACTTACTTATTATTTTATGCTTAAGATGGTAAAATAAGCCACCCAAAAAATGAAAACCTCTTCTATAATATAAGTGAAGCAGAGGCTCGATGGAATACATTTCCCAACCATCACCCCTTCTCCCGTGTTCTCCAGGCATCCAAGTGGAGTGATGTAGAAAAATTATAAAATGGAAAAAGCCTGGTCTCTGAATCATCACATAAAGGAAACCTCCCTGCCAACTAATAACTCTTACATTGAACTGCTTTAAGAATTAGAAATAAGCTTTTATTTTGTTACCCCACTGAAGTTGTGGGATTTTTTTTAACCTTCAAATATTACTCAAGCAAATACTCAGTTATACAGATTATATAAATTTAGACCATGCACACAGACATTTGTAAGTTCTGGGAATAACAGAAAAGGGAGTATGAGATAGGTCTTGGTAGTCTGAACTCCTGCAGTTGCATTTTACTAGGGGCTGCAGACACTACTGTTGCATGCTATCTCTTGGTCCGCCTCCATACATAGGATGCTATCTTAGCACCTTCTATTCAGAAACCAAACATCTACCCTCTGAAAGACAAAAGACAGGAGAGTGAAGTCCAAAGGGGAAGGGTATTTTTTTTTATCTACCTATGTAAAGTTTACTTTATGCATTTTTACCTTCTAATTATCAGCCTCTTCCCAGAATGAGTAAAAGGAGTGATGACTACCTATTAAAGAAATACTAGGCCTACTCACAAAGTTATATTCTAACTCAAGGATGATGATAAAATAATTACCATTTCAACATTTTTAGAAACTCAATATTCAAACTAGAGAAATATAATATATATTATTGGGAGAATAATTGCATTATAATCCATTTTCTTTCTATCTTCTAAAAATTTCTGATCAGTAAGACAAAGACCAGATTTTTTTTTTGTAAAAAGGCAGATAGTAAATATTTTGTACTTTGCTGAAAATATAGCCTCTGTTATAAATACTCAACCTTTCCAAGGTAGCATGAACATAGCTATGGATAATATGTAAATGAACATGACTGTGTTCTTCTAATAAAAGAATATTTATGAAAACAGGCAGTGGGCTGGATTTGTCCACAATCATAGTTTACCAACCACTGATTTAAGAAATTAATTTATTCAGTATTTTATTTTTTGTTCCTATTCTTTTCCAGTGGCCTTTGATCACAATTTAATTTTATATAACTCTAACATCTGTATGGGATGCTGTAAGTTGGGCGTTGTGGTTCCCAGTGAAAAATTCAGCCCTCCCCCTCTCTAGTTCTGACTCAATTAAAAGATTTTTTTTTTAGGTAGTAGATAAAGGCTTAAACATTATTCTATTACCAATATAATTGATATTTGAATATGTGTCTTGGACACTTCCAAATTCAATTTTTATGAACCCTAGAACTAGATCAATATGCCCGCTCAGTTGGAAGCTAATGGGCCATCACAAGCTCCATGATGGAGAAAGATCCCTGTAAAACAAAGTATGGAGGAGTGAGACAGAGCAGAAGGTATACTTGTTTTGTGTAAGCTCAGTCCTAATATTGAGGAAAGAGAAATGAGTGAATACAAATCTCTAGTTTTTCGTTAGTTTGTTTCCTTCTAAGTCCATTATTCCAGTTAAACCATTTTTATCCAATATAGTCTCACCCAAGAGTGGCATGATGGAACGATTGGTTGGGGCAGAAGTGATCAGCCATCTTTCAGGATAGTCTGTTCCCAAGAATCAAGACATTTGTCCAGGTGAAAACAAGACACAGACAGAAATATCAGTTGCACTGAACAAGATGGTTTCCAAAAGTTACCAAAATCACAATTAAAAAAACTAGTACACTAAAGTCTAATAGTTAATGGCACAGGACCTAGCCTGAAGCAGATATTTTACTGCCTCAAATACTACTACTTCTTTATTTCTCAATGTACCAGTTATTGAGGATACCGTCTTCATCTAATACCAAAAAAATGCTTTTTAGATCACATTTATTGTATCTAATTCTTCAAGAAAACCTTTCGGCACCTCATTACATCCCCAGTAAAATTAATTGCTTCCTTCCCTAGTGTTTCATTAAGCCCTGCTCAAAATGGCAGAAGACAACTTTCAATAAAATATTATGATTAATTATACATATTTGCTTTTCCTTACCTAGTTGACCATGATTGCCATGCTATATTCCTAACACATGAATCATGGTCAATCAGGAAAAACAAATATATATAATTACCCATATTACCATATATGTATCAATATTATTAATATGTTTATAAATATATAATTAATGAAGGCTATAATTTATTTTATAAATATATATTTTTATTGTGTTTAATAAGGAAAGGTAATTACCTCTAAGCAAGAATGAAAAGTATTGAAATTTCAGTGTTATGAAATTCTATGTGTGACTGGGATTTGGGTATTGCAATAGTGCTTCAAAGCTTTCTAATATCTCTCAAATTATGTATCCATGATTATAATTCTGTACATAAAATATAGGATGTAAATTTTGTATAGTTTTAAATTAGGAGATAACAATTCAGAAAGATGGTTTAAGAGAGTTAACTGACAGGATTATAAAGGTATATAAAGCATGAACGGTCATGAATTTTTCTTATATGAGATATTAAATAATACTTGATCTTTTAAAGAATTTTTAATTTATTAAATCAATCTCCAAAATTCTAATAATTTCTTGAAATACTACCTCTTTTAAGTAATATGTAGTTTAATGATCTAAGATTTTTTAAGTATTTCAGATCACCTACGAATAGTTATTTTCTCTTAAATTATTTCAGTCTTCATATCTGTTTATATAAACAGATGTTTGAATGATGGCATCAACTATAAAACTAAAAGAAAAACATATTGTACAAAGAAAAGACAAGAAAATTAGTGTTCTGAAGAATTTTCCAACTTTAAGGGTGCCTGAGTGGCTCAGTGGGTTAAAGCTTCTGCCTTCGGCTCAGGTCATGGTCTCAGGGCCCTGGGATCAAGCCCTGCATCGGACTCTCTGCTTAGTGGGGAGCCTGCTTCCCCCTCTCTTTCTGCCTGTCTCTCTGCCTACTTGTGATCTCTCTCTCTCTCTCTCTCTGTTAAATAAATAAATAAAAGAATTTTCCATATTCTTTGTCACCATTGATAAACTGTTCAGGAAAATAATGGCTGTGTGAACTAAGTGCCATGAATATACTTATTTTTCATTAAGAGATGATATTTACCATGGAAAGAAAATAATTTTTAGTCAGCATATACTATGTACCATACCCCATGCATGTAATTTCATTGAATGACATTACAACTCTTATTTAACAAACACTGGAGTTACTAAATGTCACAAAACAGAAAAGTGAAGTAAGCTAACTCTATTAAAAAAAAATAGACATCACAGTGGTAATGTCAATATTACGTTTAAAAACATAAAGGCGATAATTAGATATCCACTAAACTTTAAAAAAGTGTGCTCAACTAATATTTTTTGAGCTCCTAGTCTGTACCAGACTGGACTTTTAATAGTCTAAATGTATACATTTTAAAATAAGATTAAAGCGGTGCCTGAGTGGCTCAGTGGGTTAAAGCCTCTGCCTTGGGCTCAGGTCATGATCTCAGGGTTCTAGGATCGAGCCCCACATCAGGCTCTCTGCTCAGCAGGGAGCCTGCTTCCCCCTCTCTCTCTACCTGCCTCTCTGCCTACTTGTGATCTCTCTCTCTCAGTCAAATAAATAAATAAAATATTTTCCCCCAAATATGTTTATTTAATTTTTTCAGTGTTACAAGATTGACTGTTCATGCACCAAATAAAATCTTTTTAAAAATAAAATAAGATTAAAAATTTACTGTTACAAAAGTATTCATAAGAATTTAAATTACATTTTTGTTATAACATTTTTGTTATAAAATAACAAAATACGTTATAAACATATTTGTTTTGTTATAAACATATTTTTCTTATCGTATTTAAATAAATATCAACTCTATTTGTGTATTCCCATTCAGGAAGCTTTACCTGAGAATCAGCCCTGGGAAAAAATTGGTTTTGAACAGAAGAGATAAACCTAAAGTTCAGATAGCTTTTTTGTGTTATATTTCACAGCTTTCTTTATTGTCTCTTACATCACATCAGTATCTTTCTTTTGATTGACTATATTGGATACTTGGAATGTTTTTCACTGCTTTTTAAAAAAATTATCGTGATCTCTAGGGGCCCTGTTTAAAAAAAAATCCCTATTTCCTATTATAAGATCCAGTCTATTGTAATTCTTGTTAATTTGTCATGTAAACATCAAACAACATAACTTGAAAATAAATACTTCTAGCATTGTGAAATCAATATGGACTAGTCTAATTGAAACAGTTTCATTCATATTCTAGTCTGTGTAACTCCTAATGGAGATTTTTAGTTGTTTCCCCAAGGCTGGGTCGCATGGTATCTTTAATCAAATGTTATCAGTACCTTCTATTTTAACTCAATACTATTTCCATTGGACTTATTTTAAGTAAAGATGTAATTTATTCATTTAGAAAAATGTACTTTTTAATACTCTGTATATCTATAGCATACACATGTGTGTATTTATAAACAGATACAGAGAGAATGTTATGAGTACAATGTATTATATTAATAACTTGAAAATGAGAAATTAGGCATAGAGAAGTTCTTCAGATTAATAGGGACAAATGCATGATGAGCAGATCTGAAAGATCCTTGAGTGGTACGTAAATTTTGTTAGGCTCTTTTGAGGCTTTGCTTAATTGTTACTTATTCAGAAAAATCTATAGCATTTCCTATTACATGAGATTAAAAAGGCGCATTCACAAGTGAAGAGTGCACCTAGTTTAAGGAGCAGAATGTGAGTTCTCTTTCTTTGAAAAGGTGTTTTATATGCTTAACCATATAGCATTCCTTTTTTTTTTTTAGATTTTATTTATTCATTTTTCAGAGAGAGGGTGAGAGAGAGAAAAAGAGAAAGAGAACACAAGTAGGGTGAGTGGCAGGCAGAGGGAGAGGGGAAGCAGGTTCCCCGCTGAGCAATGAGCAGGGGTTGGGGGGGTGGGGGGGCACTTTATGCCAGGACCCTGGGATTATGACCTGAGCTGAAGGCAGATACTTAACCCACTGAGCCACCCAGGCATCCCTATCATTCCTTTTAAACCTAATCTTCTTGTTATTGGGCTACCTTGTTAGATAGAGGTGCATCCATTTACATTTTCCTTATTTACTCTGTCAGTTTTATCTAAGACCTTATGAAGAATATCTGTGATTCTTAGAAGGCACTTTGACACCTTGTTCCTGAGTATAAATACCTAAGCAAGAACAATTACCTGTTTCAGATTTATTAACAAGGCTGTAAGTGCAAAGTCAGCCTTCATTTTCACTGATAATAGTCATTAGAGGAAAAAAAGATAACTCAAGGACTGTAAAAAATAGGTAATGTGAAGAAGATGATACAATCTATGAGTTTTGTACATTAACTCATATTGGGTTGAGATGCTACACTTAAATAGTCAGTGGACATCAGGAGGTCAACAAAAGCTTACAAAACATCTTTTTTTAAAGATCTCTCTCTCTCTCTCTCTCTTTTTAATTACTCTAGGATTCCAAAGAAGTTGCAAATACTAGGAAAGGAGAAACAAGAAGGGATTATTGTATTCCCTTCATGTTCAAAACACACAGATAGAGCTCTTTAAAAATCATTATGTTTTAGGGGTCTTTTAAATGTTAAACTGTAGGGATGCCTGGGTGGCTCAGTTGGTTAAGCCACTGCTTTCAGCTCAGGTCGTGATCTCGGGGTCCTGGGATTGAGTCTCACATTGGGCTCCTTGCTCAGCAGGGAGCCTGCTTCTCTCTCTCTCTGCTTCTGCCTGCCACTCTGCCTGCTTGAGCTCTCTCTGTCTCTCTCTCTGACGAATAAATAAATAAAATCTTAAAAAAAATAAAAATAAAAAAAATAAATGTCAAATTGCGATTTTGTGATTTTTAAATAGGTTTGTTGATGTGATGTAATTTGTAATCCTTTCTGATTATTTAATATCAGTATTCTAAAATACCAGTGTGAATGCAAAAATATAAAACAATTCATTGATATATATTATAAATAGTGGATAGGAATGGTAACTTTTTAAAATTATACAACTACATGGATCAAATGAAATGTTTTCATGGAACATTTTCTTTGAATTATCTTGTTCTACTATAATCATTGTATAACTTAAAAACACTGAAAATAGCTCTTGGACAAGTTTTGTTTTGTTTTTAAGTTATTCTTGGTTTTTGCCATGTGACACATGCAAACAATGATGTCCATTAATAGTGATGTCTTTGATCAATGGATCTTGTGCTAGATACTTGTGTTAGCATGAGGTCTGCTAGGCTGAGGCCTCTTATAAATGATCTTCACCCAACTCACTCACATACCCTACACAAAAAGACCCATGACTACCTCAATGTAACAATTCTTTTGGAGCAGGAGTGGACATCTGACCAAAGCATAGCCAATCAGTATTTATCAGCTAGCCCCATATGATCTGGTCTGCCAGTATTGGCTAAACTAATCAGACATTCTTTCTCAGAAATGTAAACTAAGTACTTAGGTATGGCAGTTTATGGTGAAAGATGTTATAAATACTTGTATAGGGGCGCCTGGGTGGCTCAATCAGCTAAGTGTCTGCCTTTGGCTCAGGTCATGATCTCAGAGTCCTGGGATCAAATCTCATGTTGGGCTCCCTACTCAGTGGGGAGCCTGCTTCTCTCTCTTCCTTTGCCTGACACTCCCCTTGCTTGTGCTCTCTCTCTCTCTCTGTCAAATGAATAAATAAAGTATTTTTTAAAATAAGTACTTGTAGATACCCAAAGTTTTGAGAGAATGTAAGTTACAATTATGAAGAGGCAAAAGCTTGAGAAAACCCAATCTGTAAATTAAACACATGTCCTCACACAGTGGAAGAAAACAAGGGAGTTTTAGCACAACAGAAAGAAGTATAGGGAGTAGTGGCCTATTAATAAGGACATTAGAGTGAAAAGCCTGTAGTTCTGTTCTACTCCTATTACTGCCCTTCTTGAGGTTAGGATGTTTGGCTTCTTATAATACATCAGAAATTGTGTTCTTCATAAGCACATAAACTTAATTAGATAAATGACAAGGCATACATTTTTTTTGAAGCATAGGCTAAACAAATGGAACATTTGATTATCTTTAGAAAAATGCAGTAAAATAGGGATTTCTTTTTCAAGTTTAACTAAACAAAAATATTAGTATAGCAGAGATAGTAAATTTTGGCACCAACTACAAATCTTCCACTTAAAAACTGAGGGATCTTTAGCAGGTTACTTAAAACCCTCTTATATCTATTTCAGCAGCTACATATGGGGATAAAATTCATACCTATTTCAGAGAGTTAACATAATGAATAAGTGTTATTACAGCTGAAGTGCTTAGAGGAGTACCTGAGGCATATAAGATCAGTGAGTGTTATTTTTATTTATTATTATGTTACCATAATCACAAGCTAAAATATTTGTCATCTGTTCATTTAACCACAAACACTGTCCTAATCTCTTTGTGTCAGAAAATGATGCTCTTACATAATAATAGTATAGACACTAATAATGAATGTTTGATTCTATGGGAATTTGTTCACATAAAATTAGTTTACATGGTTTAATATTGAATGAAAACAAAGCCAAGATACAAATTCTTGTTTTTATAGTGGAGTTGGCCATGGGAATAATACTTATAACTCTTGGAGAGGAAGTAACTATTGGCTATAATTCAAGTCACAAATAGACACACTGAGTAAAGGAACTGCTAAGTATTAACTTACAGCCATTTCATTCCATGGAAGGACATGGAGTCAAAGGGAGCATTTCCACTTACTGTGAGGCTTTGAACTACTTTGGATTATATCCTTCTAGGGAAACATAGAACTTGAAATTTAAAACTTTCCAATTTACTTTCGAATGTATGCTTACTGCCTTATTGTCCATAATTTAAGAATTTGTGACAGAGTCTAAAAGAGTTCATGAATTGGAGAGAACTAGAAAGGAAAATAAAAAAGATGTTTTCCTTTACCTTTATTTTTTCTATTAAGAGATTTCTTCTATACATCACCCATGTGATTGCTCTTGGACACACTTTTCTTCCTTTAGTTAATTATATTCAGCAAAACCACTCAATGAAAGCCTACTGGTTGTGAATCACTACCGTTGGTAAATATCCTCTCCATTTGTAGCAGAATTAGGAAGGAGGCATCCCTAACCATCTGGGGGTTCATCAGTTTAGGGACATTTAAATAAATTACTTGGCACAGTATATAATTTTAGGTTAAAACTCTGGAAAATAAATTTCCATAAAGTAAATAGATAAATTATAGCATATCCAATCTTGAATACATTTTTAAATAGCTATAGCAATGAACATATTCCAGGAAAGGTTTCCATTTCCTCTGTTGCTTGATTTTTATACTCCTATTGGTTAAATTAATCTTCAAATTATTGATTGCCAAGTAACATTGTGAATTGGTCTTCTATAGCGTGAATCTAACTAGCATGTTTGTTTTATCATTAATCTTGTTGGTCATTATATCATTTACTGTTCATTATAGCAAGAGATAAATTGCACAAATGCTTAATATTGTTAGTTCAGCTTGGCTGCTTTCTTTAGTGACACTAATTCTACAGAGCAGTTGGGCAAAATCAATGTCTTATGCACCATTTATATTAAATTATGCTTGTTATATGATTGAATCAACACTACATAGAGTTTTCTCAAGTTAATTGATCAACTCCTACAAAACAAATTAATATGATACATCAAACTTATGGAGTTGTCGTCCAGAAAGAATATAATAAACATCAGTGCTGAAAGAAAACCAGTACTCCTCTTAGAATACTGAACTCCTCAACCCTAATCAAATGGCTAGCTAAAAGTATTAGCAGAGAAAATGCAAATATAGATTTAATGGAATATATTCCTACTTTTCTAGTAGGAGTTAAGATATATATGTCAGGTTATAAAAGTGCATTTGTTAAAACATTTCAGTCCCCGCCCCCCGACCCCAGTTACCTGCCTCTACCCGGTTAAGAAAAAAACAGATTTGGAAAAATCACTTAAGAGGTTTTTTTCCCCCTTTACTAGTTTAAATGGCTATAATAGGAGACATCTCCCTAAAGTTGAATCTTAGTAAATATTCTATGAACCACCTTCTATGTTATAGCAAATTAACTCAATTTTCATATTGTTCAAATATTTCTTTTATGAGAACAGAATATCAAATTTATCCAGCTGTGTTTGAATATTACTATGTTTGATAATCATTAACACAAATTCATTAGAGTTCTGTGTGGATTAAGGATGAGTGTAAGAGTGGTGCCTGTGTGGTTCAGTAGGTTAAGCGTCTCAGTCAGTCCAGATCATGATCCCAGAGTCCTGGGGTGCAGCCCTGCTACTGGCTCCCTGCTCAGCAGGGAGTCGACTTCTCCCTCTCCCTCTCCCTGCTGCCCTCCATTTGTGCTCTCTCCCTTTCTCTCTGTCAAATTAATAAATATTTAAAAAAGAAAAAAGGATGAGTGTAAGAAAATTAAAATATTATAAATTAATATTACATCAAATTTTTTCAAATACTCTAGTCTTTCTATTTTTTGTAGACTTGAGATTTTGAAAGTTTGAGCCATTGTTAAAAGAAATTAAAAAAATGCACATACACATGAGATATATATATATATATGCACACACATATGTATACACACACAAACATACTAGATCTTCTGCCTCATATAGGCAAGTATTATATAAGTTATAAATATAAGAAAGAACATGTGAATCCTATGTTTATTACATATGATTTAAAATATTCTACATAAAATATTTTACTTTTTTTTAAAGATTTCATTTATTTATTTATTTATTTAAAAATTTTATTTATTTATTTATTTGACAGAGAGAGAGAGAGAGAGAGAGAGAGCACAAGTAGAGGGAGCGGCAGGCAGAGGGAGAGGGAGAAGCAAGCTCCCTGGCTGGGCGGGGAGCCCGACATGGGGCTCGATCCCAGGACCCTGGGACCATGACCCGAGCCAAAGGCAGACGTTTAACTGACTGAACCACCCAGGTACCCCAAAGATTTTATTTATTTATTTGAGAGAGAGATCACAAGTAGGTAGAGAGGCAGGCAGAGAGAGAAGGGGAAGCAGGCTCCCTGCTGAGCAGGGAGTCTGAGGCAGGGCTCAATCCCTGAACCCTGAGATCATGACCTGAGCTAAAGGCAGAGGCTTTAACCCACTGAGCCACCCAGGCACCCCTATTTTACTTTGTTTAACCATACAGTGTTAAGTTTAATCATCTGAATGCATTTAGAGTAACTAATAAATAAGAGAAGAAATGAAAATGTTTAAGACAAATAACAATCAATGGCATCCAGCTAACTACCTGGTACTTCACCAAGGAAGTGAATGTAAAACTAGAGAAAAAACATGTTGGTCTACTTTAGCTATGTATTGTAAAGATGATGACAAGATGAATACCTTTGAGCAGTATTATGTTTATCTATGTTTAGAGATATAATGGCCTGACACTATATATTAATTTAGCAAAGTCAGAGTATGGGTGTCGCTTTCAATTCTTTCCTCTATTGCATGGCATACCATTTCATTTCTCTCTCAAAGTGTTCCTTTAGTGTTTAGATATAACCTTTAGGAAAGGGTGACATTGGTAATAAATTAGTCTTTTCAATCTCCTCTGATTAATATCTAGTTAAAAATTATATGCAGGTCTTCTAAACAAACACAGAAATTATATATTCAATGTTTTCTCTTTAGGGAGGTGACAAATTATAACTATATTCCTTTGTGTTAAATAGCATATGTTGAGTGAAAATATAATTACAAAGTATGTTTCTTTTAACTGTGCTTTTGGAAATTCTATGGGATCACATTCCCAAAGGATATTAATTAAAATTATTTTAAACAACAGGGCCATTCAAGAAAATATTTGAAACTTTTATATTTTCAAAATGAAAAACAAAATATTTTACCATGATAACATTACATCCTACATATTGTCAGATATCTCAGCAAAAATTGAATGGACATGGAGCAGCTGGATGACTCAGTCGGTGAGGGGCCTACTCTTGGTTTTGGCTTAGGTCATGATCTCAGGGTCCTGGAATCAGGCCCCACTTTGGGCTCTGCACTCAGTGGGAAGTTTGGTTGAGGATTCTTTCTCTCCTACTACCTCTGACCCTCCCTCTGCTGTCTCTCTCTCTCTCTCAAATAAATAAATCTTAAAAAGATTAAATGAACATAATCTTTGTAATTTTAGTTTATATATTCAAATTTTAATTAACTAGATGATATGTCTTTATTTTAAAAGCAGGTTTCAAGTTTAATGATACTGTAATCATTTAAATTATATTGCCTACACATTTAAGTACTAACATTATGTATCATGAAAGGTACTTCAGAATTATAGAAATAAAATCAATATATTTATAACAAGAATTCATAAAGAGATGAAAGACCTGTACTCTAAAACTATAAAACACTGATGAAAGAAACTGAAGATGGCACATGAAATAGACAATCATTCCATGTCCGTGGAGTAGAAGAATAAATATTGTGAAAATGTCTATACTATCCAAAGCAATCTACACATTTAATGAATCCCTGTCAAAATATCAACTATTTTTCACAGAACTAGAATAAATAATCCTAAAATTTGTTTGGAACCACAAAAGAGCCTGCATAGCCAAAGCAATGTTGAAAAAGAAAGACAAAACTGGAGGTGTCACAATTCCAGACTTGAAGTTATATTACAAAGCTCTAGTAATCAAAAGCAGGATGGTACCAACACAAAAATAGAGGCATAGATCAATGGAACAGAATAGAATACCCAGAAATAGACCTATATTTATATGGTCATTTTAATCTTCAAAAAAGCAGGAAAGAATGCGCAATGGGAAAAAGAAAGTGTCTTCAACAAAAGATGTTAAGAAAACTGGACAGATGCATGCAAAGAATGAAACTTTCACCATATACAAAATAAACTGAAAATGGATTAAAGACCTTAATGTGAGACCTGAGAACATTAAATTCTAGAAGACTGCACAGGCAGTAATTTCTCTGACATTGGCCATAACAACATTTTTCTAGGTATGTCTCCTGAAGCAAGGGAAATAAAAGCAAAAATAAACTACTGGGACTATGTCAAAATAAAAAACTTATGCATAGCAAAGGAATCACTCAACCAAACTAAAAGTCTATTGAATGAGAAAATATATTTGCAAATGACCTACCTGACATAGGGTCAGTATCCAAAATATATAAAGAACTAATACAACTCAACACCCCAAAATCAAATAACCCAGTTAAAAAATGGGCAGAAGACATGAACAGACATTTCTCCAAAAAAGACATCCAGATGACCAACACACACATGAAAAGATTTTCAATATCACTCATCATCGGGGAAATGCAGATCAAAACTGCATTGAGATATCATCACACGCCTGTTAGCATGGCTAAAATCCACAACACAAGAAACAGCAGATGTTGGTGAGGATGTAGAGAAAAAGGTACTCTTGTGCACTGTTGGTGAGAATGCAAACTGGTGCCGCCACTGTGGAAAACAGTATGGTGGTGCCTCAAAAAGTTAAAAACAGAAGTACCCAAGAATCCAGTAATTGCAGTACTGCATATTTACCCCCAAATACAAAAATACTAATTCAAAGGAATGCATGCATTACTGTGTTTATTGCAGCATTATTTACCATAGCCAAATTATGGAGGCAGCCCCAATGTCCATCAAAAAATGAATGGGTAAAGAAGATATGAGATATATATATATATACACACACACACACACACACACGTATATATGTATATATATACACACACATAGATACACATACAATGGGATATTATTCAGCAATACAAAAGATGAAATATTGCCATTTGCAACAACATGTATGGAATTAGAGAGTATAATGCTAAGCAAAATAAGTCAGTCAAAGACAAATACCATACGATATAACTCATATGTGGAATTCAAGAAACAAAACAAATGAGCAAAGGGAAAAAGAAAGAGCGAGAGAGAGAGACAAACCAAGAAAGACTATCAACTATGGAGAAGAAACTAATGGTTACCAGAGAGAAGGTACATAAGGGAGTGGGTGAAATAGGTGATAGGGATTAAAGAGTATACTAATCATGATTACATTTGAATAATGTATAGAATTGTTGAATCACTCTATTGTACACCTGAAACTAATATAACACTGATAACAATACTGGAATTAAAATAAAAATTTACAAAAAAGAATTCTTAGAATATGAACTACAATAGATATAAGAAAAAAAAAAGAGTTGACCAAAATATCTCTGTATCTGTAAAATTAGTAACTAATAATTGAAGATATAAATGAGAAATGCTGTCAACACTGTAAAAAACATTATGCTAAACACATTGTGCTAAAAAACATTATGATACCCTAAACAATTTTTGCTATAAAATATTGATATTCTTATTTATATGGCAATATGTTGGCATGGAATTTCATAAACTGTTTACTCTTATTCCCCATAAAAGTTTTTTTGCAGAAAGTTGAGGTACCATAAACTGTTACTTTCATAATGTCTATAACTAAGTAACCTGATTCATAGACACTAAAGGGTGATAGAATAAATTAGATCATTTAGGACCCAAATATATTTTATTCCTGTAATTTTCTGGTTATTAGAAGTTAAACAATTTTCTGTAAATGGCATTTTAATTTTTTTATTATAATTAGTTTCAGTCTGAAGCAAAGCTTGATTACATGATAGAAAACCAATCTTTGTGTGTGTCTAACATTAAAATGAGAAAAGCAAATAAAAATAAAAACAAGATGAGAAAGATAAGAAAAACAACATTACTTGAGTTGTCTTTTTTTTTGTTTTTTAATCATTTGCCTGCATATTTTATATTACATAGACACACTGATTGAGAGGCAGCTTTTCATGTACATTAGCAGGTAGATTTAAGGTAGATTGGTAATTTAGGATTTTGTTTTAGGCTATAAATAGAAAATCTGAAAAAAATTAATGTCTTCAACATTTAATTTTTTTTCATCCCTGTCATGAGAAATTTGGAAAAAAGTAGCTGGAACTGGTAAGGATTCCACAATGCCATTAGAGGTATAGGAGCCTTTCAGATTTTAAGCATTTATTCCTAGTTTGTGAAAAGTTGACTTAGTTTCAAGATGGTTTCTTACTTCTGGGCATTAAGTCGATTTTCCTGACAGGAAGGGCATGGGAAAAATGTTACATACCTTGAAGTCACCCATCTTCCATCCCTTCACTCATACATTTTAAGGAATTTTCATAAAAGGTACAATCAGCAACTTCTGTTTATATCACATTGACTGGAATTCTGTTATGTGAATACTCCAATCTCCAAGGGAAAGTGTAAAATACAGACTTACTCTCCCAGATGAAACTATTATTTTTGTAGTGAGAAGGAAAAAAATGGATATTGGTTATGGAAATTTCAGACTTTGCCTCAGTCTATGCTATAGTTTTACAGAGTAACTTTATTAATATTACTGTATTTAAATCATTTTTAGTGCATATTATGTCCAGAAGCCAGAATAACATCTGAGAGATGGCTCCTGCATAGAAGTATTTTATTAGAGTAAAATCAATATGAATATTACTTTCAGGCAGAGAAATTTGATTCCTTGTTTTTTCTCTTACCCAGATGTGTGAATTTAGGCAAGTACTCAGACTTGAAATTGCTTCATTGACCATATGCTGTTGTTGAATGAATTAAATAATCTATATAATGAAGATGGCACATGGTACTCATGGTATTCAGTAATTATTACTCCCCTCTTCCCAACTATCTATCTGATGCCCCTTTTAGTCTGAATAGGACATTTAAAATCTTTCCTTCTGTAAATCAATAAGATTTTTAAGAAATCCATGAGTGTCAAATCCTTACTACCTTCCCAAGTACTACCTTACTATATAATTATCATTATCATAAGAATTTTAATCATTATTAATAAATTAATTTTATATAGGACTCAGAGAGTAAAGATTTCATTTTTCCCATTTAGCAACACATTATAAGTGACAGAATCTTTTGAATTCAAAATTAATTTCCAAATTTTATATTACATATTTTTCTTTTCCCTACAACTACTGCAGTCTTCTTGGTTCCAAATTATCTGGTAGCTGCTCTTTGTCGTTATTAAGTTTTGTTTATTTGTTTGTGTTTGTCATTACTGTTCAGCCCTTTTTGAAATTTCCGCAAATCAGATCTCAACCAATCCAGTTATTAAATTATTAGAAGTAGATCTTATGGTAAATTACTTAGGAAGAATATTACTTAAAAAGTATAAAAAGCTGAACATGTTCAGCTTGTCCCTCTAAATTTTAATCCTCATACATTTCTGACTTTGTGATACATTATGTGTTTATGTTTTGAAATATTTAATACTTTAAAAATAATTTTCCATGATTGTATCTAAAGTTAAGATGAACTATTTGGACTTTTTCCAACTTTTTACAGAATGACCTTAAGATATAAAAGTATGTTCCATTTTAAACTGAAAAGTAAAACAAAACAAAACAAAACAAAAAAGTGTTTTCATCTCAAAACAAACCAGAAGGGTTTTATAATAATTATGCTTTATAATAATAATTAATGAATGAATTTTTCCAGTAGAAAATTATTTTACTAAAATTAAATATAAAATTATCAAAATATCACTGAGAAAATCTATCATCAAATTAAGAAATTACTGAATTAGTATAAAAATATCAAACATAAGACATAAATTTCTTCGGTTTCTTGAATATCATTTGATGTTCAATCAAGTAGGACGAAGGAGGACGTATTCTGAAATCTATATGAAACATACATTCTGAAATAAAACATGTAATATTCATGTTTGTATTTCTTGGCTTTTCCATGTCAAAGTCTCCCATGACTCTAGGAGCTAACTCTTTCAGCCTTACTTAATACTCAGGTCTTGTTCTCTATGATCCTTCAAAAACCCTCCAGTCTAGATAGATGGTTTCATCAGCACACCATGCAAATCTTCATCTTAGAGATTTTTTTTTTGAGCACTTCTTACTGCCTGGGTCCAATTTCAAGGACTACTTTAAATACTGTCCTTTAGAGGAAGCCTCCCTGAATTCTTGTCTTTGGGGATAACTTTCTCAGACTTCATAGACCATTTTAAGGTAGATTTTGCCACCTTATGTTTTTCATCTGGTGTCTGTCTCTCCTCTGCAGCTAAATCATAAACTCCTTGTAGACAGAAATAATTTCTAATCCTCAAAGAATGGCACATGATTTATGCATGTTTATTATTACTAATGACATAAAGAACAATTTTAGCAAAACATAAAATTGTGAACTAACTCTGCAATGGATAAGCAAAACTACATAGGATAGATAACATTTATTTTTTTCCCCAAATATGTTTATTTTATTTTTTCAGAGTTACAAGAATGATTGTTCATGCACCACACCCAGTGCTCCATGCAATGCATGCCCTTCTCAATACCTACCACCAGGCTCACCCAACTCCCCACCAAAACCCTCCAAAACCCTCAGTTTGTTGCTCAGAGTCCACAGTCTCTCCTGGTTCATCACCCCCTCCGATTTCCCCCCATTCACCCTTCCCTTCTTTCTCACAATGCCCTCCATGATTTTCTTTATACTCCACACGTAAGTGAGACCATAAAATAATTGACTCTCTCCACTTGACTTATTTCACTCCGCATAATCTCTTCCAGTCCCATCCATGGTGATACAAAAGTTGGATATTCATCCTTTCTGATGGAGGCATAATATTCCATTGTATAGATGTACCACATCTTCCTTATCCACTCATCTGTTGAAGGGCATTTTGGTTCTTTCCACAGTTTGGCGATTATGGCCATTGCTGCTATGAACATTGGGGTACATGTGGCCCTTCTTTGTACTGCATCTGTTTCTTTGGGGTAAATACCCAGTAGTGCAATTGCAGGGTCATAGGGTAGCTCTATTTTTAATTTCTTGAGGAATCTCCACACTGTTTTCCAAAGTGGCTGCACCAACTTGCATTCCCACCAACAGTGGAGGAGGGTTCCCCTTTCTCCTCATCCTCTCCAGCATTTGTCGTTTACTGTCTTGTTGATTTTAGCCATTCTGACTGGTGTAAGGTGGTATCTCAATGAGTTTTGATTTGAATCTCCCTGATGGCTAAGGATGATGAACATTTTTTCACGTGTCTGTTAGCCATTTGTATGTCTTCTTTGGAGAAGTGTCTGTTTATGTCTTCTGCCCATTTTTTGATGTGATTATCTGTTTTGTGAGCTTTGAGTTTGAGGAGTTCTTTGTAGATCTTAGATATCAGACCTTTGTCTGTAGTGTCATTTACAAATATCTTCTCCCATTCTGGGGGTTGCCTGTTTGTTTTGTTAACTGTTTCCTTGGCTGTGCAGAAGCTTTTTATCTTGAAGTTCCAAAAGTTTATTTTGGCTTTTGTTTCCTTTGCCTTTGGAGACATGTCCTGAAAGAAGTTGTTGTGGCTAATATCATAGAGGTTACTGCCCATGTTCTTCTCTAGGGCTTTGATACATTCCTGCCTCACGTTGAGGTCTTTTGTCCATTTCGAGTTTATCTTCATGTATGGTGTAAGAGAATGGTCAGGTTTCATTCGTCTACATATAGGTGTCCAGTTTTCCCAGCATCATTTATTGAAGAGACTATCTTTTTTCCACTGAATATTTTTGGCTGTTTTGTCAAAGATAATTTGACCATAGAGTTGTGGGTCCATCTCTGGGCTCTCTATTCTGTTCCACTGGTCTATAGGTATGTTTTTGTGCCAGTACCATGCTGTCTTGGTGGTCACAGCTTTGTAGTAAAGTTTGAAATCAGGCAATGTGATGCCCCCAGCTTTGTTTTTCTTTTTCAACATTTCCTTAGCAATTCGGGGTCTTTTCTGGTTCCATATAAATTTTACGATTGTTTGTTCCAGCTCTTTGAAAAAAACTGGTGGAATTTTGATCGGGATGGCATTGAAAGTATAGATTGCTTTGGGCAGTATAGACATTTTAACAATGTTTATTCTTCTGTTCCATGAGCATGGAATACTTTTCCACCTTTTTGTGTCTTCTTCAATTTCTTTCATGAGCATTCTGTATTTCCTCGAGTTCGGATCCTTTACCTCTTTGGTTAGGTTTATTCCCAGGTATCTTATGGTTCTTGGTGCTACACTTAATGGAATCGATTCTCTAATTTCCCTTTCCATATTTTCATTGTTAGTGTGTAGGAAAGCAGTTGATTTTTGTGCATTGATTTTGTATCCTGACAAATGACTGAATTGCTGTATGAGTTCTAGTAGTTTGGGGTGGAGTCTTTTGGGTTTTCCATATAAAGTATCATGTCATATGCGAAGAGAGAGAGTTTGACTTCTTCATTGCCAATTCGAATACCTTTTTTTTCTTTTTGTTGTCTGATTGCTGTTGCTAGGACTTCTAGTACTATGTCGAACAAGAGTGGGGCGAGTGGGCATCCTTGACGTGTTCCTGATCTCAAGGGAAAGCTGTCAGCTTTTCACCATTGAGAATGATATTTGTTGTGGAATTTTCATAGATAGACTTTATGATGTTGAGGAATACTCCTTCTATCCCTATACCTTGAAGAGTTTTAATCAGGAATGGATGCTGAATTTTGTCAAATGCTTTTTCTGCATCAATTGAGAGGACCATGTGGTTCTTCTCTCTTCTCTTGTTGATTTGTTCTATCACATGGATTGATTTGCGAATGTTGAACCACCCTTGCATCCCAGGGATAAATCCCACCTGGTCATGATGAATAATCTTTTTAATGTGCTGTTGGATCCTATTAGCTAGGATCTTGTTGAGAATCTTGGCATCCATATTCATCAGGGATATTGGTCTGAA
>CM052809.1:73399919-73458983 GCA_028533885.1 Nasua narica | reverse complement strand
ATTGTCTTTCTCTGACTGACTTATTTCGCTTAGCATAATACCCTCTAGTTCCATCCACGTCGTTGCAAATGGCAAGATTTCGTTTCTCTTGATGGCTGCATAGTATTCCATTGAATATATATACCACCTCTTCTTTATCCATTCATCTGTTGATGGACATCTAGGTTCTTTCCATAGTTTGGCTATTGTGGACATTGCTACTATAAACATTCGGGTGCATGTATCTAGTATCTAGTGACCCTTCGGATCACTACATTTGTATCTTGAGGGTAAATACCCAGTAGTGGGATTGCTGGGTCATAGGGTAGCTCTATTTTCAACATTTTGAGGAACCTCCAAACTGTTCTCCATAGTGGCTGTACCAGCTTGCATTCCCACCAACAGTGTAGGAGGGTTCCCCTTTCTCCGCATCCTCGCCAACATCTGTCGTTCCCTGACTTGCTAATTTTAGCCATTCAGTCAGTATAATTTTATGAACATCTTTTTTAAGTATAAAAAGTGTAGGGCGCCTGTGTTCCTCAGTGGGTTAAAGCCTCTGCCTTAGGCCTGGGTCATGATCTCAGGGTTCTGGGATCGAGCCCTGCATCAGGCTCTCTGCTCAGCAGGGAGCCTACTTCTTCTCTCTCTGCCTGCCTTTCTGCCTACTTGTGATCTCTCTCTCTCTCTCTCTCTGTCAAATAAATAAATAAATAAATAAATAAATAATAAGAAATGTAAAAGCAATGAAAAATTATAAAATGTAATAGAATGTCTATGCCTCAAAACAGTGTTATGAAAAAAATTATTTTTCCTAGTTTGACTTTCTAATTGGTCTATATGTTTTAGGATAGAAAATTTAGTTTTGTTTATAATTTACTTAAGATAAATTTACCAATTCAGAGAGTTTAGACACACAACAACTGCCATAATGTGATATAAAATATGTATACTTTGTCAAAAAGTTCCCTTGTGCCTCCTCATGATCAATCCCCATCCTCAACTACTAACTTCTGGAAAACAGTGTTATGCTCTATAATTCTGACTTATCAAGAATTTCATAAAAATAGAATAAAAAATATGTAGTATCATAGCTGGTTTCTTTCACTTAATAATTTTAAGATTATTAGATTGTTATTTGTATCTATAGTTTGGTCTTTTTTATTGCAAAGTAGCATTCCATGTTATAGACATACCAGATTTGTTTTTATTATTCTCCTTTGATGGGCATTTGGCTTGTTTCCAAATGGGTTATTATTAGTAAAGCTGCTATGAATGTTTGAATACAAGTATTTTTATGGACAAATATTTTCATTTACATTGTGTAAAAGAGTTGGATTGCTGAATTTAGGGGAGATATATATTAAAATTTGTAAGTAGATACAAAAATGTTTTTCAAAATGGATATATTATTTTTCATTACCAGTATCAATTAATGAGATATTTAGTATTGTCAATCTTTTTAATTTTATGACTGCTGTGTCTATTAATATCTTACTATGATTGAATTTTTATTTCCTATTACTGATGATGTTGACCATCTGTGTATATACTTACTTTTCGTTTGTAAATCTTTTTTTTCAAGAGTTATCTTTTAAAATTCTTTGTCCGTGTTTTTAACCAAATTGATTGTCATATTATTATTAGACTGTAAAAACTCTATCTACTCTGTACCCATCTCCTTTATCAGATTTATATTTGTCAAATACTTTTTCCTAATCGGTGGCATGGATTTTTAATTTTTAAAAATATACTATAAAGTATAAAATTGTTTTTAGTTGAAAAAATCCAGTTTAGCATTTAATTTTTTTTAGTTCCTGTTTTTTTCTTATCTAAGAGATCTGTTTTTAACCAAGAAACCAAGATACACAAATTTTCTTCCTTTTTTTCTCTATAAGTATTGTAGTTTTAGCTCTAGGATTTAACTCTAGGTTCTTACATTTGGAATTAATTTTTGTATACAGTGTGTGGTAAGGTCAAGTTATTTTTGAAATTGTTATATACCTAAATTTTAATTTGGATATTTAGTTCTTCCAGCGGTATTTGTTGAAAAGGTCATTCTTCCCAAAAAGTATTATTTACATTGTTGTCTTTTAAAAACCAATTGACCACACACACACAAACACACACACACACATCAATCTCTTTCCAGAATCTCAGTATGTTCCAATAATATTTTTTACCTATCTTTATTGCAATACCATACTTTTTTGATTACTATAGCTTTACAGTAATTCTTACAATCAACATTTCATTTGCTTTCACTGCTTAGCTATTGTGAATAATACTGTTATGAACATGGGTGTAAAAATATCTATTCAAGTCACTGCCTTCAATCCTTTTGGGCATGTATGTAAAAATGGAATTGCTGGGTTACATTATACTTGAATTTTAATTACTGGGTTCTTAGTGGTTACATCATGTTACATTTCCACCAACAGTGCCCGAGGGTTCTAGTATCTCTATATCCTCACCAACACTTATTTTTGGTTGCTGTTGTTTTTCTTACAGTAGTTATCCTGATGGGTGTGAGATGATATCTCATTAGAGTTTTATTGTATTCCCTAATGATTATAGATGAGCATCTTCTCATGCATTTATTGGTAATTTCTATATCTTCTCTAGAAAAATGTCTATTCAAGTCCTTTGTGCATTTTCAAATAGAGTAGTTACTTTTTATTGTTGGGTTGTAGGAATTCTTTATATATTCTGGATACCAACTTCTTATCAGATATATGATTTTCAAATATTTACTCTCATCATTGCTCTCAAAACAGTACCACATTGTTTTGAATACTGATATGATAAAGCTTTATCATAAATTTTTAAGTCAGGAAGTGTGGAACCCTCAACTTTATTCTTTTGTAAGATTGCTTTGGCTGTCTGTGGGAGCTTGAAATTCATTTGAATTTTAGGATAAATTTATCTACTTCTGTAGGAAACATCACTGGGAGTTTGATAGGCATTGAATTGAATGTGTATATTGTTTTGGATAGTATTTGCATCTAGACAGTTTTAGGTCTTCCAGACCATGAATATGGGATACCCTTCCCTTTCTTCATTTCTTCTTTAAATTTTTTCAACATTTTGTAGATTTTACTGTGAAAATATTTTATAACTATAATTACACTTATTCCTCAGTATTTTGGGTGATATTATATATAAATGGAATTGTCCTCATTTACTTTTCAGATTGTTCAGTGTTGATGTAAAGAAATGCAACTGATTTTTGCATGTTGATTTTGTATCCTGCAACTTTGTTGAACTTATTTATTTTAACATTTAATATTTAATTTTGTTTCATTTTCCTTTGTTTTGTTTCTGGTGTGGAATTTTTAGGCTTTCTTTTGTATAAGATCATGCTCCCTGCAGATAGAGTTAATTTTATTTCTTTCTTTCCAGTTTGAATACGCTTTATTTCTTTTTCTTGCCTAATTCCTCTGGCTAGAATTCTAGTACTGTGTTGAATAGAAATGGTAAAAGTTGGCATCCTTGTTTTTGTTCCCAGTCATAGAGGAAAGGATTTCAGTTTTTCACCATTGACTATGATGTTAGCTGTAGGGACACTTGTACGGACACATTTTTTGACAAAAAATCATTTCTTCTCTTGCGGTTTTTAAATAATTTGGAATTATTTATCTTTATGTCTTATATATCTCTTTAAAATTATTTTTATTATTTAATATTTGTTTCAGGAATATTCAAGAAAAATTAAAATATGTCAGATATTCTATAATTATTCAGCTAAAGAAATTTTGAGATTTTTAAATTATATTAAAAAACATAACTATACTGTGCTTCTAACTGACACTCTTATTCATGAAAGTGTGGTAAATAACCAAAATCCAACGATGCATAGTACATGAATTTATCCTTTAAGAGATATTTTAAAACTGACATAGTTTTAAATCCCTAAATATATTTTTACCAAATCATAGCCTCCAGTTTGTTGTGTTTCTGTTCCATTTGTTTTGCATAATGAAAAAACAACATTATTAAAAATAAAACAGTGTATTAACTGGAAGATGCTTTAACATTACAGAAATTGATTAAAAGCAGAGTATCAGCCGCCATTTCTTCAAAGTCTGTATGTCCACATAAATTTCATTCTTTTTCTATCTTCTAGTAAATGGTTACTTTTGTCTGTTCATATTTACTAATTTGGACTATGGATTGATATATTTTTGTTTAATATATTTATTAGAATGTGTCTTGTTCAAAATTTTGAAATGAGACATTCAAAATAAAGTGTACTGAATGGAAACTCAGTTCTTGAAGATTTTAACTACACCTACTTACAAGTTTTAAATTAACTGCTATTTTAATTTGGCTCAGAAGAAAAGCAAACCTGTAAGCTGCCAAAGATTTACATATTTAATTCAATTGCTTTATATTACAGTGATAAAATCAGTTTGAGACGCATAATGGGGAGGCCCAAGGAAAACATTAAAATTCAGTGGAAAATTAAGCCATGTATTTTGTTGCCACAATTGATTATAAACTCCAGAGGATTAAGCTCATGTATCTGGGACTCCCAAGACTGAGAAAAACAGTGATGAACATCCAAAGTAGGTAGTTCTGGAGTTCAATCATTGTTGTTTTCTTAAGTTTTAAATGCAAGTGATGGTAAACTGCATCTCTTCTTTTATTCTAACATAAACTGTACATTCATTGCCTTATTTTAAAATACTTATTTTGGAGCAATCTCCGAATAAATGGGACTTATATTACAGTAAAAAAAAATAGAATAGATAGTAAGAAGTATGGTTTAATGATAAATCCTCTTGAGTATTGCTTTGGACAAGTTTTCCTAAAATAATGTGTGTTTGATTAGAGCAGAAGTTCAGGGGAATGGCTTCTGTAGTTATTTTCTATTCCTGGGAGCATGTATTTTGCTTTTAGCTTTAAAAAAAAATGAATGAGGAACACTACATATCAATCCTTTGAAACCAACATAGAACTGGAAATTTACTCTATAGCATACCTTAGAATTCCTTCATTAATTTTAATTACATTGTATCTACATGTTAGTGGACCCAGAGAATGCAATAAAACCGTTACAGTCAAGAAGAAGTTGTTAGATCCTGTGTATGAGTTAAAATTATTTTAATCAAGAAACCTTTGCTTAGAATAGAAAAGAGACCTCAATTACAACTTCATATTTTAACCAAAATGAATAGTATATTTGTGGAAAGTTAAAATTAAAATTAACAGAAAAACAATATATTTTTCTCATGCAGTTGATGCCAACAAGCAAAATTAGAATTACTTGTTGATCCTTAAAATCAAAGTTTAGTTTAAAATTTGAAACACAGTTATTTAAGAGTCTATTTTTTTCCCTTACAAATAACCAAAGCAGTATTTCCTGGTACTTACCTTCTAAATGTAAACTTAATTACATTTTCCTATCTTTCTCCCAGCTTTTCTCCTTTCCTCCCTTCCTCATATTCTTTCTTCCTCCCTTCTTATCTCTGTTCTGCTCTTCCTTCTTTTCTTCCATTTTTTATTTTTTTACATTAGGAAAAAATAACAGTTACATATTGGATTAGATTATGGGAAACTATATTATCACATATAAGTCAGCCATTTCTCTATAATACTTCCAATTTTATATTCAAACTTCAGTGTATAAGATAAAATAGTTCTGGGGTGCCTGGGTGACTCAGTGGGTTAAAGCCTCTGCCTTCAGCTCAGGTCATGATCTCAGAATCTTGGGATCAAGCCCCGCATCAGGCTCTCTACTTGGCAGGGAGCCTGCTTCCCTCTCCCTCTCTGCCTGCCTCTTTGCCTGCTTGTCATCTCTCTCTCTTTGTCAAATAAATAAATAAAATCTTTAAAACAAAAAAAGCTAAAATAGTTCTATATAGTAATATAGTATATTCATATAATATATAAATATAAAATTTATAATTTGATGAACTAAGTTTATTCATTTATGAAAACTTTTGACTAAATTTGCTTTATAATATAGACATTGACTTTTTTTATATTATCAACTCTATGATGTATTTAAATCATATGATATTGTCTATATTAGAGGTTAAAAATCAGTAAGAGAAAAGACTGAAAAACCACATGATAAATAAAAGTACTGGAACTTGAGTCCATATTTGATTACTGTTTTCCATTACACCTATAGGAATCAACATGGTGCATTGCAATGTTTTCTGAAATGTGTCAACATGGTGCATTGCAGTGTTTTCTGAAATGTATCTCAGATATTGGAGATAGTTTTTATATAGTTGCCTTAGCTAGAGTTCTCTAGAAATATGACTCAAAACAAAGGTGAAAGTTACAATGTTAATGGTTGGGAGGAGAGGGGTGGTCCAAATCCAAGATGGAGATGAGAAAGCCTACTAAGAAAGAAGATCAGGTAATGCAGTCATGTATCACAGCACTAACTACCACTTTAAGAGAAGCTGGAAAGAGATACAGTCTCTTGCTGTGTCTAGGATGGTATATTTAAGACCTCTGGCACAAGTCAAGGGGAACCAAGCCATAGAGTAATCTATGGAAGCAAGGTAGGAAAGAGAATTCATCTTCTGGGTTCCTTCTGCCTCCCAGGTCCCATTGGTTAAAGTTTGCTTCATGGGCAATAAATTCCCCTGAAATTACAAGTGAAATCATTTGACCCATTTTAGAGGGTTCTAAGACAAGGCAGCTTTTATGCTGTGTAGTTATTGTTTCATTTAGGTCCAGAAGAAATGATAGAAGCCAATGACTCTGGTTCTATGGTTGCTCAGCCTGGTTGTACAATAGGGATAGTGTCTGATTAGCTTCAGACAAAGAAACCTAAGGTATGGATGAGTAAATGAGAAGAGGTGTAAGAGATGTGGTTCCATACAGTGCAAAGTGGAGGAGTAATTTTATTCTCATGTCTTTTGTACCTGGAATATTTTATACAAGCTTCCTATACTCGTGTCCGGGCTTGTTAATTTCCAAGATCCATTAACAAAACCCCATGTTCTCCCCTTAAAGTCAAATCTTAACTCCTCTACTTCCTCTAAAGCCTTGGGTCCCATTCCTTCTCTGGAACTGAATTTTTGACCAGCCCCTGCACCTATCATTATAGCCCCTCAGTTTTCAGCACCATTTCCCTCAGCATTCCCTCCTTCAGATTTTTAGGCCTGATTCCCGTTCTTCAGTTCCTATAGTTTGCTCAATTTTCCTATTCCTGGCCTTCTCCTCAGATGTGGTTTACCTCTCCACTCAGATTTTTAACCTCATTGGCTTTCAGCAGGTCATCTGTGAAATACTCCCACACCCATCCCTTACAAGGCAACTAGTCCTTTCTACTAGTCTCACACTGTTCTTCTTCACACCCCAGCTCCTGGTTTTTGTGCCAGCCTTTGTAACACCAGCCATACAAGCATGCGCCTATCTGTAGGCTTTGTCACCTTTCCACTAGCCTGTTGTTTATAATCCCTTCTTTTCAATTCCCTGTTGCATTGGTTTTCACTTCTGTCTATATTCTTCTCCTTCCTACTACATTTGTTTATGGAGTGATTGAGGAAAATCTTTTCAAAATTTTTCAAATCTTATTACCTAGACTTTTAATCTCTAAAATAAATGAAAAGACAACCCTTTGATATGGTATATGGCACATCTCTCTGATGAATAAAAAATAGAAGAATCTAGAGAAGGGAGGACTTCACTTTTCTCTCTTTACTTTGTGATTGTGTTCTCTTCCAGGGATGTTTATGTTACATAAGCTGCAGGTATAGTTCTGGAGTCCAGAAGTCAGATGGGAGGATTTTCCACACATTAGTTGGTTGAGAGTTACTGATAAGACATCTTTTCATGGAATGAGAATACATTCCAGGAGACGCTATTGTGACTTCATATCTAACAATTGGTAGATACATGAGATGTTTAAAAAGTGCCATGAAAAAATCTGTATATTAAGTACATAATGAATAAATAATTTAGGAGAGCACTCGTAAAGTGGGAATATCATAGAGTTTTGCATGAGACAAAACAAGGTAAGATGGAAATTGTGTGGAGGATTCAGACAGACCTAGCAGTGGGGCATACATTGATTTGGTTATTTCATTTTGCTGAAATTTAGTTTCCTCCTGTTCTAAAAATGATAAAAATTACAACACTTTGAGGATAGTGACAATATTAGAAGAGATTGCATGGTAGTAAGCACTTAAAACACAGTAAGCATTCATTACATACTAGCTCCTTTCTCCCTGTCCTCTTTCTACCTCACCAAGCACTGTAAAAAATGTGGGTAGTATGTGGTTGTCATGAAGAAAATACTGACTTTTTCTTAGTGCAAGAAAAGTTTTAGGAGTATTTATATTGCGAGGTCTGTGTAGGAAAGCTTAAAGGAAAACTTCTTTTCTTGGAGGGTGTGTGAGTGTATAAAAAAATCACCTCTAAGGAGAATACATTGTGAGGAAGAGGCATTATAGAAGCTTCTGGAAGAGGTTGATGGATGCTTCACAAGACTGTCTGAAAGCAGACATCTTCAGGCCCCCCAGGAAATAAACCCTATAACATGATCCATAGTAGCAATTTGGACAAAGGCAGGAACTTTCAGGGAACCTCTGGGTAGTGCACTTTGAGAGGTCATACTAAGACTGCTGCCAACATGCACAGCACCTAAAATTGCACTAGAAAAGGTACCATTTCCTTTAGAATACATTGAAGCACAGTGGCTAATGACCTGGTGAGTAAGAACAGGTCTCTGTCCTCTGAGATCCAAGTCTTCTACCAAATATAGAGTTGCCTAGCTCCCTTAACCCCAAACATCCCCAGGTCCATATCCTCCAGAGAAAGGAGTTCCACTTTCAGAGGCCATGTGGATTTCAACAATGATTCCATAAACCTGACCATTATGGATTGGAGACTCAAAGCCCTTTCCTAATTTTTGATAATTATATAACTACCATTTCTCCCAGATCTTTGAGCAAATTCCCAAATGACAAGCAAAAATGTGTCAACAGTGAAATGGTTGCCTGAATGCAGATTTAATTTCATTTACAGAAAACAATATTAAAAAAAACAGGTAAAAGATAATAAAATAAAAAAATAAAGAAAATAATGTATTGCAAAATTTTTGCACATCTGAGTTTCTAGGGTTTGATTTATAAAGTTTCTAGATGGGTTTTAACATTTTATTTTATTTTTTAAAAAACTTTATTTATTTATTTGACAGAGAGAGAACACAAGACAGAAACAGAACACAAGCAGGGGAAGGGGGGGAGGGAGAAGCAGGCTTCCCGCTGAGCAGGGAGCCCGATGTGGGGCTTGATCCCAGGACCCTGGGATCATGACCTGAGCCGAAGGCAGACGCCCAACAACTGAGCCACCCAGGTGCCCCTGGGTTTTAACATTTTAGATACTTAAATTGCTTCTTTGTATTTTATCACATATATATGTTGAAAGAGTTTTCAAAGAATTGATACAAGTATATATTACATGATTATTTTTCATATTGTTGAGCCCATGAATTCTTAAATAAAAAAGAGAAAACATTTTATGAAGGAATATATCCTATAGAGAAGGGAGTTCATAGAACAAATATAGAATTCATAACGTAAAATTTTATAAAATGTAGAGATGACTTCAAAATTGTCCTTGGTCTCAAAATCTAGTTTTTAGTTTATAATTCCATGATGCTTTCACAAAATTAAAATATTTAATTTGGTTCACTTGAGAGACAATTAGCCATATAAAGCAAAGTCTTTATTAAAAAAGAATAGTGTTAGATATAGATAATAATTTCAGTCTCTAAATCATCAAATATAAGCCCCTTTTGTACATAGACTTTCCTTTACATACCACCTGGTTTTTCTCAATCTCTAATAACAAGTAGAGCCTGAAATATAAGACAGATGTAGAATTTTTATTATATATTTATATAATATTATTATATAAATATATAATATATATATTATATATAATATGTAAATATAAATTATATAATATAATATATTATATAATAAAATATTATATATTTTATTATATATGATAAATATATATAACTATATATATAATTTTATTATAATACAGTTATCTGTATATAATCTTATGTTTTAGAAAGGAAATATTTAAGATTTCTCTTAATAAAGAAAATGTAATTATCCTTCTTAGCAAAATCATTTGCTACTAATTCTATATAAATATAGCTCATTCAAAATAAGAACTGGAAAAAATATTGTGAAATAGGCTTTTAATACAGTAAATCTGTGTGTGATTACTGAGTTAGTTGCTTGCCAATTATTTGATTTTGGGCAATTTACTTAAATGTCTAATTTTATCAGTTATGTCTTCAGTAATAGATTATTTTCTACATCATAATCTGGTATATATACAAAATAATATGTTGGTCCTAATACATAGTAAGTGAAATGGTACTTAGAGTTAATTTTTTTATTGATGTTATACCAAGAAATATCCATTTATATCAAACTAATTGGTAAAAGATATAAAGAGTAGTTTTATTGGGGCACCTGGGTGGCTCAGTTGGTTAATCATCTTTCTTTGGCTCAGGTCACAATCTCAGGGTCCTGGAATCCAGCCCCAAATCGGGCTCTCTGCTCAGTAGGGAACATGCTTCTCCTCTCTCTGCCTGCTTCTCCCACTGCTTGTGTCTCTCAGTCTCTCTGTCAAATAAATAAAATCTTTGTTTAAAAAAAGTAGTCTTATCTATTCATGAAATAGAAATTAGATGTCAAACAATTTGTAAGTCCATTTCAATTTACTGTTGCTTTGAAAATGGCAGGAGTTTTTATTCCATTTTACTCTGACACCACTAACCCACCTACATTGGAAATATTAGGGTTTATGTGCATTGCAACTGTTAGTATCCATCATGGCAACCATATGGAAAGATCCTGATGAGAGAGGAACACACCCGAAGAAAAGCAGCCTAACTGAAGCAGAGAAAGAGATAGTGCTGATGCCTTAATTTTACCACCTAAAATGAGCATATCTGAAAGCAGGAAAAAAATGTATTCAATATAGTTGTATGAATCAATCACCTTTCTTTTTTGCTTAAAAAATTTTAAATTCAAATACTTTAGTCAGTTATGCTAGCATTATAAGATTTACTAAGTAAAGACTTATTTTCTTCTACACTTGTTTTCTTTAAACACATCTCATTTTCTTCATTGATTTAAAGATTTTTTACATGTGACTACAAAAATAATATCATCTGAAGTGTGGCATTTAATATTTTGTAGGTGGTGGTATGTGATACTGACTCAAGATCTACAATATAATTTTATATTTGTAATTCTTTTTGGACAATATACTGGGCTATGGAGAGAAATATTACAGATGAATCCTTAATAGAATTTAAAATATTTTATTTATTTTTTATTATTTTTAAAATTGCTTATTGTTGGCACACAATATTACATTAGTTTCAGGCATACAACATAGTACTTCGACAACGCTGTAAGTTACCCTATGCTGACCACAAGTACAGCTACCATCTGTCACCATACAATGCTATTATAATACTATTAACTATATTCTCTACACTGTGCCTTTTATGGGTGAAGGAGAGTCGGAAATACAGGCTTCCAGTTTTGAAATGAATAAATCATGAAGATAAAAGGTATAACTTAGGGGACACCTGAGTGGCTCTGTCGGTTAAGTGTCTGCCTTTGGCTCAGTTCATGATCTCGGGGTCCTGGGATCGAGCCCCGCATCAGGCTCTCTGCTTTGTGAAGAACCTGCTTCTCCCTCTCCCTCCACCTTTCCCCCTGTTTGTGTCCTCTCTCTCCATCAAATAAATAAATAAACTCTTTAAAAAAAAAGGTATAACTTAGGGAGTTTTGAATATATTTAAACAATTTTATCAAAACTAATTTCAACAGCATTTACTGACTACATATTAATTAATAAAATTTATGCATTTTTATGTTTTTCTTTGCCTCTTCAGAAGAGCTTGATATTTTTTGTTTTTTCTCTTAGTGACTGGTTTATTTGTAAATCAATGTATTCCTAAAATATAGTTTAATTGAAATTATTAAAAATAACATAAAGCATTTGTCACTGTTTTGAAATTTTTTATTTTTTCTATATTACCTTGAATGAATAAAAAATGAAACAAAATATTGTATGTATATGTACAGAAACTTTGTCGTTAAACTAAATAAGATAAAACTAGCTTTTCCCCATTTAGGTTACTGTTGAAACTATAGCAGACCAAATATTTCACGGGGATGTTTTTCACTTAGCTCATTTACACAGGCATATTAGGCCTAATTAGTATTTTTTAGTCATAAGTTATTCTTAATAACCGGAGGACTATTGCATTAGTGTTACAATTTATAGGTCTATAGAAAAGCAAGTTCGAGAAGGGACAATCTCCTAATTTGCATGTGCTAATTAGATAGATATTAATTCTAATTTTAAAATCAGTAATTTAATATTTTTGGTAAACTAGGACAAGATAGTAATTCTAATTAGTTATACCAAATTGTTACTAAATGGAACAGATTTAATAGTCCCTTTGAATCTGTTAAGAAAAGTTTGGTTGTAATAAATATCTCTGTGTATTGTTTTGACCTCTGCTTCAACTACACAATCCCAATTTGTTTTAAATGTTTTCCCAGGTATAGGACTCCATGATTAATATCTCTTGCTGTGTTATCTCTGCAGCTAATGAAAAACATTGGGTGTTCTTTCACTTCACAGAATGCAAACGCAGATGAAAAAATTTCACAGGTGAACTCCTTATGAACACTTCTAATTGCTTAGGAACAGTGTTTGAAAATCTCAAGTAATTTGCCATTATTATAATGAATAGCATAAACTGTAATTTTTCATAGTAATTAACTTGTGTCAGCACCATTATTTTTCATTAATTATAAATGAAAAAGAATGAAAGAACACCCGCAGGAACAGATGTGCAAAATTGTCTCATAGAGAACCTATGGTTTTGTTTTTATTTTTTCCTTTTTTCCCTACTCAATATACTGTTTTGGATATACTATCAAGCATGAGGAAAATGAAGTTGGTGATACCTGTTTGGGGCAGAGAGGGATAAAGGACATTTAATTAGACTGTTGCCTATGAAGTTCTTCCAATGTTAACAAAAGTTGTTACTCACATGCCAGATAAAACTATAGGGAAAAAACCTTTAGTAAATATAGCTAAAATAGTTTGAGAAAATGTATTTTGACTATCTTTTTTTGTTGTTGCTGTTGTTATTAGAAAATAAAAGCTACTGTCTAGTTTTGTAAGATTTTAAGCCTATGGTGTGTTAATTAAAATCAAATTTAAGAAAAGAAGGGAGGCAAGAAGGAAGGAAGAAAAGGAGGAAGAGAGGATGAACTTTATAGAGATATTGTTGTGGTTGGTCGTATTTTTTTGAATAATTTTACATAACAGTTTTCATTTGGTTTCTAGGGGACAGAATAGAGGTATATGTTGGATGTTTTTATATTAAATCCACTTTTTAAAACCTCATATGGTAATTAACTTAAAATTATTGTATTCTGAATTTGCCATAACCTTATAGTCTATTAGGATGGTAACTTGACTGGCAGAAATCCAGAGGCATTATGCATGTTGGCTCTTCACAAATTTCGATCAGAACTGTCCTCACAATCATTTTTATCACATGATGGCAAAAAAGGCTGAATTGTCAATTTTCTACAAGGTGAGTTCCTCTGGAAAGTTTGCTTTCTTTTTTATCATAATTTTCTTCAGCATTGATCCACTTATTTTTCCCTTGCTTATTGGATTCCTCTAGATTCATACTGTGTTTCAGATACTTTCCTACCCACGGAACCCAAGTAAAATGTTCCTGCCTTGTAGTGCAGTTTTGATTTACATCTATTTCTTTATGCTATTTATTTATTTATTTTGTAAGGTAATCTCTGTTTTTTCTTTATGTTTTGTTAGTTAACATTCAGTGTAATATTTGGTTTCTGAAGGCAAATTTAGTGATTCATCACTTAACATGAAAAACCCAGTGTTCATCACAGGTGCCCCCTTTAATTCCCATCACCCATCTAGCCCACCCCCACCTACCTCCCTCCATCAATACTCAAGTTTGTTCTCTATCCTTACGAATCACTTATGGGGGTGCCTGGGTTGGCTCAGTCAGTTAAGTGCCCAACTGTTGATTTTAGCTCAGGTAATGATCTCAGGTCAGGACCTCAGGTCGTGAGATGAAGCCTCCCGTTGGGCTCTGCACTGGGCATGGAGCCTGCTTGAGATTCTCTCTCTCCCTCTGTCCCTCCCATCCTCACATACTTGGGTGCTCTCTCTTTCTCTCTCTCTCTCTCTCAAAAAAAGTGGCTTCTGCAAGAAGAGAAGTGCAGTGGGTAGTATTTCAAAGAAATTTAATTATTCTTGTTACCCTAGTCCTCCAGAGTTTCCTAATATTGTTATTAAACTTATTAGACTCCAGTAATTTCCCAGTAAAGAAAAAGATAGGATGAAGTTTTGAATCATATAGGTAGGCTACTTTGGCAACTAGTTATATCTATGTCTGTGTCTATGGCTATGTCTATATCTGAATGTGTTCCCAGTCCTATCAGCATAGCCATAAAATAATTTTTTTCAGCATGGTTATTTATGTCTTAGGGAGATGTCTAGGTAATGTCTAAGGGATTTGAATTTGTCACCTTAACTATCCAGTGTTTTGGTGCAACCAATTCATCCAGCCTAATAAACACTGTTAGTGTTTTTAGTCCCAACTGACAACTCTTATGTTAAATTGGAAGAACAAGTGTCCAGTATCCTGTGGGTTTTACTATCAATTTGCCTACATGATTTGATGACATATTTTACCATTATATGCCAATGGCTAAAGGCTTCCCATTCCATGTCTTTTATTATTTTTTAATAACCAATTCTGTATACCCTACTTTCCTTTTTTAACATATTTTTTTAATATTTATTTGAGGGAGAGAGAGCACCCGTGAGCAGGGGGAGGAGCAGAGCGAGAGGGAGATAATCTCTAGCAGACTCCCATGGTGTGCAGAGTCCCATGTGGGGCTCCATGCCAGCCCATGCACCAAGTCTAAACCAGGAGTCTGATGCTCAATCCACTAAACTACCCAGGAACCCCTGAATACCCCACTTTCATTAAGAAAATCTTATCAAAGTTTATAACACTACTACCAATACTGTTAATTGACTTGGCAGGAATTAACCAAATAAGATAATAATAAGTGCCTAAAACTCTATAAGTATTTTACACATTTTATCTCATTTAATATTCAAAATAACATTTTTTTAAAGATTTTATTTATTTATTTGACACAGAGAGAGAGATCACAAGTAGGCAGAGAGGCAGGCAGAGAGAGAAGGGGAGGCAGGCTCCCTGCTGAGCAGAGAGCCCGATGCAGGGCTCGATCCCAGGACTCTGAGATCATGACCTGAGCCAAAGGCAGAGGCTTTAAATCTTTTTTTTTTTTTTTAAGATTTTATTTATTTATTTATTTGACAGAGAGAACAAGCAGGCAGAGGCAGGCAGAGAGAGGAGGAAGCAGGCTCCCTGCTGAGCCAGATGTGGGGGGGGCTGGATCCCAGGGCTCTGAGATCATGACCTGAGCTGAAGGCAGGGGCTTTAACCCACTGAGCCACCCAGGCGCCCCTCAAAATAACTTTTAAAGGCAAATCTCATTAGTATATTTATGTAACAGAAGAGGAAATTAGAGTTCAGAGAGGTAGGTTAATTGGCCCAGGTCAAGGACTAGGAAGTAGTGAATAAAAATTCACACAAAAAGAGTCTCATTCAGCTCTGGATTTCACTAGTCTTCTGTGTGGCAAATTCATGGACTAGAACTGTATTTGTGTTTTTGCAAGTTTTATTTTTCTACAGTAAAGCAATTTTATTATTTTGGGTTAGGTCTTTATTTTACAGAATGATGGAACTCTTCTTGTACCTAAGAGTCAATTTTGCAAGCATAACACTTTGAAAATTATGATACTTAAAGCAACAGCTCCAAACTATAGGGACTCATTCAAAACAAAGAAATACTTCTTCAACTTATTAATTTAAAAGTTAGTGGTTTTATTGTGGATCCTTTGATTATGATTTTCTAGTTTTTCACATTGAAGCTTGAAGGTGTTTCTTAAATATTTAATTTTTGCCTTTTATTAAAAAATTTTTTGGCCTAAATTATAATAAATTCCTGAAGGTATTCAGTTGTAAACAAAATATGTTATATTGTAGAACAAGTCTTTGACATGGGTCTATTGAGGCAATTGTATATTAATCAGGTCTTTTGGATTTATTTATTTTTGCTGTGGCAAAGAGTAGGAAAAGTTTTTATGCTTATACAGTCAGTTTCTGCTGCTTCTCCTGCTGCTGCCGTTGCTTCTCCTCCTCCTTTTTTTTCTTTTGTTTTATATATTTAGGCACTTTGCTTTTTACTAATTTTTTTATATTCTTCAACATGTCTTGTATACTCTTAAGACAACCCTTATTAATCACTCACAAACATTTTTCCCAATAACATCCTGCTTTTCAGTTGATATTGCTGTCAAATCCAGGTTCTTTATTTTTTAATTTTCCTGATATAACTTCCTAAAATTAGATTTTAATTTTTCATTATATATATGTGTGTGTATATAGTGTGTGTGTGTTATATAGTACTCCACTCGAAGTTGGAAAGCCTTGAAATATAATACAGTATTTCAAATCATTTGGCCATACTGGACAAGATGATATGGTTGCTCATACTTATTAGATTTTATGCTTTCCATTTCTGAACCTTGATTTCTTTGGGCTTATTTTATTTTAATACAGAATTCATTTGCTTTTATTAGCTTATTTTTGCAGTAGTTTGGGAAGTATACATTTTTTAAAAAAATTCTTATTATTCTAAAAAACTTTTTAATTATAAAAGTTAATAATGAGGGGCGCCTGGGTGGCTCTGTGGGTTAAAGCCTCTGCCTTCAGCTCAAGTCATGATCTCAGAGTCCTAGGATGGAGCCCCACATTGGGCTCTCTGCTCAGCAGGGAGCCTGCTTCCCCCTCTCCCTCTGCCTGCCTCTCTGCCTACTTGTGATCTCTTTCTCTCTGTCAAATAAATAAAATCTTTAAAAAAATGTTAATAATGAAATAATATTTTACCATATGCCATCAACACATATCATCCCTATAAAATGTGAAAATTAGTAATTTATATCCTTCTATATTTTTCTATATTATGCTGCCTTGTGTAATATGCATTTAAGATTTTTTCCATTTCTTTTCATGGCTTAATAGCTCATTTCTTTTTAGCACTTAGTAGTATTCCACTGTCAGATATACTATAGTTTATTTATCCATTCACCTAGTGAAGAACATCTTGGTTGCTTCCAACTTTTGGCATTTGTGAATAAATAAAACTGCTATAAATATCTGTGTATGAGTTCTTGTATGAGCATAAATTTTCAACTCCTTTGGGTAAATACCAAGGAGAGTGATCACTGGATCTTATGGTGAGTGGCATTTAGTTTTATAAGAAACCACCAAACTCTCCCCCAAAATGACTGTCCCATTTTGCATTCTCACTAATTATGAATGAGAGTTATTACTCTACATTCTTGCCAGCAATTGTGTCTACAGTGTTTTGTGTGTTGGCCATTCTAATAGATGTGTACTGATATCTCATTATTTTAATTTGCATTTCATTGAGGACATATGATGTGAAACATCTTTTCATATGCTTATTTGCCATCTTTATATCTTCTTTGGTGAGCTGTCTTTTATGGTAGAGGTGTCTTTTAAAGTATTTGGCTTATTTTTAGACAGGTCTTTTTTTCTTCACTGTTTTGGTTCAAAGTAAATATAATTTATTTTTAGAAGTGATGAGTCATTTACAGGCACTTCAAGAGGCAATTAAAAGTAAATAGGAGTTGACTATAAGGCTCAGAGATTTCTTTGAGATATAATGGACATATAATTTTGCATATGCTTAAGGTGTAAAACCCATTGATAAGATGTAATTATATGTTGCAATGTGATTACCAGTATAGGATTAGCTAGCACATCTATTGGGTTATATAATACCATTTCTTATTGTGACGATTACTTTTAAGAGACAGTCTCAAGGAAACATCACCAAGGTGGTAACATAGGTTATTCCTGACTTTGCTCCCTCATACAAGAACAACTAACAACTATTTAAAAACAAGAGAGTACTAGAACATGGGGGTCAGGCTGACGCACCCCCCCCCTACCCCATACCACAGAGACCAAGACTGGCTGCATTAGATGAATAAGAGAAGTAACTACATACTGACTGCATTGCTCCTCGCCATGCCAGCTTAGCACCACAGGAGAGGTCTCCCTTGAACCTCTGGTTCCTCCAGTGGGAAAAGAAAACCAGGGGGGACAACCAGCCCACCCAGCATTGTGATCACTTTGTGGGAGTTCTTACTGTGATCTCACATCATGGGTATCACTGGGGAATCTAGGGCCCAACCACTAAGAATCTGATTCTGACAGAAAAGGGGGAGGGGCTGGCAACAACCAGCACATGAATTTTGGTAGACCAAACTCATACCTGCAGTGGCCAACTAGTAATCTCAACCAGACATTTTGTTTATCTGCAGAACCAAGTCAGGGGCTTGTAATCACCAGGGAATTCAGTGGGATATATAGATCCTCAAACAAGGAGCTTTGTTTGCCTTAGAACTCAGTTTTCCCATGCCCATGCCCAAGGAGCTGTGTCATAGTCCTGCCCACTGTGGAGAGTGGTGTCCAGTCCCATCTGACCAAGAGGTTTCACAACAAATCTTGGAAGTGTGGCCCAGTAGCACTTAAGCTAAGAGGTGGGAGAGCAGTGCTGATCACCTCAGAGCAAAGTCAGTACTGGGTATGGAGCATTCTCATGCTATGACAGGCAAGGCAATTAATATGTAGTCAGACTGAAGGTAACTTCCAGCCTCTCCCAACCAAAGACTCTGTTTGGAAAATTGAGAGTAGCCTGAAGTGGACCCCTCCTAACCAGGTAAGGTTGCTGAGACATAGCCCCACCTGCATTGGAGAGTGTCTTCAGGCCCCATATGACCAGAAGGGCTGACATCAACTCTTGGAAGCTGTGTTGGCCCAGTGGTGTTTGAGTTGAGTCAAAGGCAGAGCTGACAGGATACAGAGAAAACTCAATGGCCCTGTTGAGTCAGGGAACTTGGATTGCAGGTTGCAGTATAGCTTAAATTAAGACAACAAGCAAAGAGCTTTACTGACCTTAGAACTACTTCTTCCTCTGTACTTGGGCAGGGAATCTAATTTGTAGCTCTGTTCTTCACCAAATACAGCTTTCAGCCTATCTGAGCAGGGGACCTCACCAAAGCACATGGGAAGCTGCATAGCCCATTTAGTACCCTGTGTGCACTGGCACTTAAACAGAGATTACAGCCTATTAGCTGTATCTAATGGGGCTTCACCTGACCAAGAATTCATTGATTACTCTGGATTGATTTGAATCCTCAAATAATGGGCTGTATGGGCCCTGGTTCCTGACCTGCTGCCCTGCCAGGGGAGGTAAGCTAATATATAGCCCCATCTCTAACTGAATATAATCCTGAGTCCTTAACCATCTAGTAAACCTGACCAGAGAATCCAGGCAACCAGGAGCCCATCCTGTATCCTTACTTGAGTGGGAAATCAAGTGAGCAGTCCTATCCAAATATTCTCAGCCAATGGCACAATTCATATCCCTATCCTCAGAGGTTGAACAGTTACCTCATCCAAAAATAAATCATAATAGCAGGTCTTACCTGCCTGAAGAGATTACCAGCAGACACATCCAGAAACCCAAACTGGACTGACTGGTGAAGAACTGTCTCTGCAAAATCAAACCTGCAAAGTGTGGGAGAAGAGCCCCAATAACTCAAATGCACAGATACCAGTGTAAAGAATCAAAGATTACAAAAAATCAGATAAATATGACACCCCCAAAGGAAACAAATAAAGTTCCAATAACTGACCCTAAGGAAATGAAAACCTATGATCTGTCAGATAAAGAATTAAGAATAATCCTCTTAAGGAAGTTAGTTAACCACAAGAAAACAGAAAACTAAATCAAGTTAGGAAAACAGAACAAGAACAACACAAGAAGTTTGACAAGGAAAGAACCACCACCACCACTACTGCCACCACCACCACCAATAAGAAAACAACAGAAATCCTACTGTTGAAAAATTCAGTAACTAAACTGAAGAATTCAATAGAGAGTTTCATGGGGAAGAAAAAAATTAGTGACCTGGAGGATAGAATATTTGAAATAATTAGAAAATTATCCACTCAGAGAAGCCAAAAAAAAAAAAAAAGACTAAACAAAACCTATGGGAATTACGGTGTAAGATGAAAAGGATCAGTTTTATTTTGGGTACCACAGACAGAAAAGAAAAAGAGAAAGGAGTAGAAAGTATATTTAAAGCAATAATGGCTGAAAACTTGTGAAACTTGGGGGAAAAAATGGACGTCTAGATCAATAAGGTCCAAAGGACTCCAAATAGGTTGAATAGGGATACACTGAGACATATTATAATTAAACTGCCAGAATTCAAAGACAAAGAAAGAATTTTAAGAGCAGCAAAAGAATAGTTGCATCCAAGGGAACCTCCTTAAGACTTGGCAGTTTTCTTGACAAACTTTTCAGGCGAGGATAGAATGAGATTGCATATTCAAAATATTGTCTCTATTTGCAGATGACATGATTATAGAAAAAACCCAGAAAATGTTAGCTCTAATCAATAAATTGAGTAAAGTTATAGAATACAAAATTAACATACATAAATCAGTAGCGTTTCTATACACTAATAACACATTTTCTATAAAAGAAATTGATAACATTTACAGTAAAAAAACAAAATACTAGAAATAAATTTAGGAGGTAAAAGATCTCTACTCTGAAAATGATGGGACATTGATGAAAAAATTAAGAAGATACAAATAAACAGAGAAGTATACCATGTTCCTGGATTAGAAGAATTATTATAATTGAAATGTCAATGGTACTTGAAGCCATCTATAGATTTAATGCAATCTCTATCAAAATTCCAGTGCCTTTTTTTTACAAAAGTAGAAAAACTGTCCTAACATTTATATAGAACCACAAGACACCCCAAATGGTCAAGGAAATTCTGAAAAAGAAGAATAAAGCAAGAAGTATCACACTTCCTGATTTGAAGCTATATCATAAAGCTATAGGCATAAAAAAAGTATGGTACTGGCATAAAAACAGACAAATAGTCCAATGGAACAGAATTCGGAACCCAGAAATAAACCCAAATGTATCTGGGCAAATAATATTTGACAAGAGAGCCAAGAATACTTAATGGAGAAAAGACAGTCTCTTCAATAAATGGTGTTGGAATAATTGGATATTCACATATTTTTAAAAAATGAAACCAGGTTCATATCTTATAACACTTATAAAAATTAACTCCAAATGGATTAAGGACTTGAATTAAATCCTGAAACCATGAAACACCTAGAAAAAATCATAGAAATAAAGCTCCTTGTCATGGGTCTTTGTATTGATTACTTGGATATGCCACCTAAAGCACACTCAATAAACCAAAAATGAACTAGTGGGACCACATCAAATTAAAAGGCTTCAGCCTAAGAAAAGAAACAATCAACAAAGTGAAAAGAAAACCTACAGAATAGGGGAAAAAAATTTCAAACCATATATCTGAAAAGGGGTTAATATCCAAAATGTATAAAGAACACATACAATTCAATAAGAAAAACAAAACAAGCCACTTTGAAAAATGGACAAAAGACTTGAATAGACGTTTCTTCAAAGAAGATATACAGTAAGTCAACATGTACATGAACAAAATGTTCAGTATCACTGACCATTAGGGAAATGCAAATTGAAACTAGTATGAGATATCACTTCATGCCTCTTAGAATGGCCATCGTCAGTAAACAAGAGATAGTAAATGCTGGCATGGATGTATAGCAAAGGGAGCCCTTGTGCACTGTTGGTGAGATTGTAGGTGATGCAGCCACTATGGAAAACAGTGTGGAGAATCACTTGAAAAGATACATGCACCCCCATGTTCATAGCAGCATTATGTACAGTAGTCAAGACATGGAAACAACCTAAGTGTCCATCAGTGGATGAGTGGATAAATCACTTGTGACATATATATACACATACACATACATAAAATTCAATATTACTGAGCTATAAACAATGAGGAAATCCTACCACTTGCAATAATGTGGATGGACCTTGAAGGAATTCTGCTAAGTGAAATAAGTCAGTCAGAGAAGAGAAATACTTTATGATTTCATTTATATTGAAATCAAAAGAAGAAGGAAGGAAGGAAGGAAGGAAGGAAGGAAGGAAGGAAGAGGAAAGAAAAAGAAAGAAAAGAAAAAGGGAGGGAGAGAGGAAGGGAGGTAGGGAGGAAGGAAGGAAAGAAAGAGCCTCAGAAAAAGAGATCAGACTTGTGGTTACCCAGTGTGGAGGATGGGTGGGAATGGGGTGGTTGGAGGAATATAGTCAGAAAGTATAAACTTCCAATTAAAAGATAATTACTAGAAATATAATTAATGTGAAACATGATGACTATTGCTAACACTTCTATACAATATACAAAAAGTTGTTAAGAATAAACCTTAAGAGTTCATGTCACAAAAATATTTTTTTCTTTTTTTATTTTATTATATTTGTATAAGATGGATGCTGGTTGAACCTGTTGTGGTAATCATTTTATGGTATATATAAATCAAACCATCATGCTCTATGCCTTAAATTTATACAGTGATGTATGTCAATTATTTCTCAGTAAAACTGAGGGGGTTAGTCTCTTAACAACTTTTAAATATATAATGAAGTATTTCTAAGTATAATCATAGTGCTGGGCATTACATTTCCAGAAATTATTCACCTTTTAGTTATAAGTTTGTATTCTTTAATAGCATCTTCCCAATTCCTCCAACCTCAGCCTTTGCTAACTATCATTGTACTTTGTTTCTAGGAGTTCAGCTTTTTTAGATTACACGTATTAGTGATAAAGTACAGATTTGTCTTTCTCTATCTGGCTAAACTCAGCATAGTGTCCTCAAATTCTATCCATATTTCACAAGTGGCAGAATTTCCTTCTTTCTCATTGCTGAATAATATTGTATATAAAACACATCTTTATTCATTTATCCAATGGCAGACACATATTGTTAATGCTTCAGTAAACATGAAAGTGCAGATATCTTTCTGATATCCTGATTTTATTTTCTTTGAAAATGTACCTAGAAGTGAGATTGATGGATCATATGGTACCAGCAATTTTTAATTTACTTTTTTTTTTAATTTTTGAGAAAACTCCATACTGTTTTTCATTGGAATAAACAAATTTATATTCTCACTAACAGTAAACAATGATTCCTTTAACTCCACATCCTCAGCAATACTTGTTACCTTTTGTCTTCTTGCTGATAGACCATTCTAACAGTTGTGAGGTGTTACCTCATTTTGGTTCTGATTTGTATTTCCCTGGCAATTAGTGATGTTGAGCATCTTTTAATGTACCGCTTGGCCATTTGGATGTTCTATATGGAAAAAAAATTCTATTCAGTTCCTCTGCCCACTTTTTTTTTTTTTAAGATTTTATTTATTTATTTGAGATAGAGACAGTGAGAGAGAGCATGAGAGGGGAGAAGGTCAGAGGGAAAAGCAGACTCCCTGGGGAGCTGGGAGCCTGATGTGGGACTTGATCCCAGGACTCCGGGATCATGACCTGAGCCGAAGGCAGTTGCTTAACCAACTGAGCCACCCAGGCGCCCATCCTCTGCCCACTTTTTAATCAGATTGTTTGTTTGCTATTGAGGTGAATAAGTTCTTTACATATTTTCAATATTAGCCCCTTATCTAATATATGATTTGCAAAGATTTTATCCTATTTGTTAAGTGCCTTTTCATTTTGTTGATGTTTTCTTTTGTTGTACTTAAGGTTTTAGTTTGATGTAGTTTCACTTGTTGATTTTTGCTTTTGTTGCTTATGCTTTTTGTGTTTTATCTGAAAAATCATTACTAATGCTCATGTCTTGGAGTATCTTCCCTATGTTTTTTCCAAAAGTTTTATAGTATCAGGATTTATGTTTAAGTTTTTAATCCATTTCAAGTTAATTTTAGTGGTGTGCAAGATAGGCCCCAATTTCACTTTTCTGTGTGTGGTCGTCCAGCTTTTTCAGCATTTTTTGTTGAAGAAACTATCCTTCCCCATTGAGTTTTATTGGCCCCCTTATCAGATATAGTTGACCATATATACAGGAGTTTATTTCTGGACTTTCTGCTCTATTTTTTTGGTCTGTGTGTCCGTTTTTAAACTGATGCCATGCTGTTTTAATTATAATAGCTTTGTAATATTGTTTGAAATCAGAAAGTGTGATGCTTCCAGCTTTGTTCTTCCTTAATGGGATTGCTTTGGCTATTTGGGGTCTTATGCAGTTGCATACAAATTTTAGAATTTTTTTTCTATTTCTGTGAAAAATACTATTGGAATTTTGGTAAGGATTATATCAAACCTATAGATGGCTTTGGATAATATATTTTAAGGTACTTTGGATCATTAATATTTTAATGTAATTTGGTACATAAGAGCTTTGTGACATTTTACTAATATTAATTATTCTAATAATGAACATAGGATTTCTTTCCATTTCTTTGTGTTGTCTTCCATTTCTTTCATGAAAGTCTTAAAATTTTCAATGTAAAGATTTTTAACTTCCTTGGTTAAATATATTCCTAAGTGTCTTATTGTTTTTGATGCTATGGTGAGTGGATAAGTTTCTTTATTTCTTTTTCAGAAAAGTCATTATTAGTGTACAGAAGTTCTGAATATTGATTTTATACCCTGTAGCTTTACTGAATTCATTGATGACTTCTAATAACTCTTGGTTGCGTCTTTATGATTTTCTCTATACAGATGTTCTCCAACTTATCATGGTTAGATTTACAAATTTTCAACTTTACAATGATGTGAATACAGTACACATTCAGTAGATACCATATTTCTAATTTAATTTTTGATCTTTTCCCAAGCTAGCAATATGCAGTATGCTACTCTCTCATGATGCTGAGCAGTGAGATGGAGATGCAGTGAGGTGAGATGAGCAGTGAGATGCATCTCAGCAGTGAGATGAGATGCTCAGTGAAATGCATCTCAGCAGTGAGATGAGATACCAGTGAGTGACAGTGAGATGCAGCTCTCAGTCAGCCACACAATCAGGAAGGTAAATAAACAGTACATTTAAAACCATTCTGTGGGCGCCTGGGTGGCTCAGTTGTTGGGCAACTGCCTTCGGCTCAGGTCATGATCCTGGAGTCCTGGGATCGAGTCCCGTATCGGGCTCTCTCCTCACTGGGGAGTCTGCTTCTCCATCTGACCTCTCTCTCTCTCATTCTCTCTCTCTCTCAAATAAATAAATAAAATCTTTAAAAAAAATGTTTAAAACCATTCTGTGCCCATATAACCATTTTCTTTTTTCATTTTCATCACAGTGTTCAATAAATTACGTGAAATATTTAACACTTTATTGTATGTAATAGACTTTGCTGTAGATAAGTTTGCTCAATGTTAGGCTAATGTAATTATTCTGAGCACATTTAAGGTCAGTTAAATAAGATGTATTAAATGCCTTTTGACTAAAAATATTTTCAGTGTTCTATGGGTTTATTGGTATGTAACTCCATAATAAGTCAAGGAATATCTATATAAGATCATATCATCTGCAGATAACAACAATTTTACTTCATCTTTAAAATTTGGATAACTTTTATTTCTAGATTTATCTTATCTTATTGTTCTGGGTAGTATTTCCAGTGCTATGTTGAATAGAGTGATGGCAGTGGGCATTCCATTGTATTGTCCCTGATCTTAGAAAAAAAGTTTTCAACCTTTCATTGAGTGAAATGTTAGCTGTGAGTTTATTGAATATAGCCTTTATAGTGTTGAGGTATACTCCTTTTATACCAAATTTGTTGAAGATTTTTATCATGAAATGATGTAGTATTTTGTCAAATATTTTATGTGCATTTATTAGGATGACCATATGATTTTTCTTTTATTCTCTTAATGTAGTATATCACATTAAATTAAGCATGTTCAACTATCCTTATGTCTCAGAAATGAACCCCACTTGGACATGGTGTATGATCCTTTCAGTGTGCTGTTGAATTCCGTTTGCTAATATTTTGTTGAGAATCTTCTCATCTATAACCATCGGGGATATTGATCTATCATTTTATTTTCTTGTAATGTAGTGTTATCTGACTTTGGTATCCAGGTAATGATGGCCTCATGAAATGCATTTGGAAGGGTTCCTTCTTCCTTTCCTCCTCAGTTTTTTTGAATAGTTTGTGAAGGATTGGAGGTTTTTTTTTTTTTTTTAATGTTTGATGGAATTCACCAGAGAAACCACCTGCTGGGCTTTTGTGTATTGGGCGGTTTTTGATTACTGATTCAATCTCTACTCATTATTGGATTGTTCAGACTTTTATTTCTTCATGATTCAGTCCTGCTAGATTGTGTGTTTCTAGAAATTTATGTCTTCTTGTTTATTTAATTTGCTGACATATAATTGCTAACAGTAGTCTCTTATGATCCTATGTATTTCAGTGTTATCACTTGCAATGCCTCCTCTTTCATTTCTTATTTTATTTTTTTGAGTCTTCTTTTATTCTTAGTCCAGCTAAAAGGTTTTCATTGTTTTTTTTTATCTTTTCAGATTACCAGCTCTTACTTTCATTGATCTTTCCTATTATTTTTTCTGATCTTTATTTCTATTTCCACTCTGATCTTTTGTTTTTTCTTTTCTCCCACCAAGTTTTGGCTTACTTTGTCCTTTTTTGTTTTCCCTAGTATATTGAGTTGTAAAGTGAGGTTCTTTGAATTCTGTCTCCTTTCTTAAGTATTTATCACTATAAACTTCCTTCTTAGAACTACCTTTGCAGACTTTATATGTTTTGATACTGTTTTTATTTCAAGATACTTCTTGATATTCCTCTGATTTCTTCTTTGACCCATTTGTTGTTCAGAAGCATGTTGTTTAATCTACATATACTTGTGATTTTTCAGTTTTCTTTTTGTTACTGATTTCTAGTTTCATAACATTTTGATTGGAAAAGGAATGTGGTAATTTGAATCTTCTTGAATTTACTAAGACTTGTTTATGGCCTATCATGTGATCAATCTGTCTTACAGAATGTTTTGTGTACATTTGAGAAGAATGTTTATGCTGCTTTTGTTGAATGGAATGTTCTATAAATTTCTGACATGCATTTGGTCTAGTTTTTGGTTCAAGTTCAGTGTTTCCTTGCTGATTTTCTATCTGATCTGAGGAAAGAGGTTTATTTAAGTTCCCTACTGTATTTGTATTGTTGTCTCCTTCTCCCTTCAGATCTATTAGTATTTGCTTAGTATGTTTAGGTGTCTCAATGTTGAATGTGTATATTTGTTTGCTATTACCTATTTTTGATTAACTGGCTCCTTTATCATTATGTAATAATCATTTTGTCTCTCATTTTCAATTTTGGCATAAAGTCTCCTTTGGTGTATCACTATTTCTACTTGCTTTTTTCTATTTGCACGGAATATCTCTTTCTGTCTGTGAGCTAATAGAAAGAATATATTGATCTCTGCTCCAGGTTCTAACAAAGCGACTCTCAGTAGGCTCTGGATGACTCCTGGATAGGGCTTGGCACCAGAAAGACTAAGTGATGGTGAAAAGTTTGGGATTTTGGGTTGCCACTCTCTCAATTCTCTTGAGAATATAGAAGAGCTGAAAATTGAGTTAATGATCAATCATGCCTATATGATAAAGCCTCCATAAAAATCAACATGCCTATATGATAAAGCCTCCATAAAACTAAAACCTAATAGTATAGGTTTCAAAGAGTTTCCCGATTGTTAACACATCCATGTACTGGGACAGTGATGCACCTCTATTCTATGGGACAGAAGCTGCTGCACTTGGGACCCTCCCAGACTTTATGCTATATATCTCTTCATCTGGCTATTTGTGTGTATCCTTCATCATATCCTTTAATAAGGTAGTAGATGTTGGTAGGTGTTTTCCTGAGTTCTGTGAGCTGCTCTAGCAAATTAATGTAATACAATAGGGAGGGATGTTATGGGAATATCTGTTATATGCCCAAGTAGATAGAAGTTGTAGGTACCTAGGCAACTACTACTTATGATTAGCATCTGAAGTGGGAGGCAGTGTCATGGAACTGAACACTTAACCTGTGAGATCTGATGCTATCTTCAGGTAGAGAGTGTCAGAATTAATTGTAGGACACCCAGCTGGTATTGCAGGGAATTGCTTTGTATAGGAAAATCTCCACACATCTGATGTCAGAAATATTCTGAGTGTGGTAATGTCCTGTATAAAAGTAAGGAGGAGAATGGTAGGTTTTTTCAGTAGACCAGCCCTTCACTTTGATTCTATATGTGTTTTTATAGCTGAAGCAAGTCTCTTACAGACAGCCTACAGTTGGGTCTTGGGTTTTTGTTTGTTTTTTGTTTTGTTTTGTTTTTTATCCTTCCAGGCACTCTGTGTCTTTTGATTGGTGAATTCAACCCATTTAAGTTTAGAGGAATTATTGATGTGCAAGGACATACTAATGATATCTTATTAATTACTTTCTGGCTGTTATGTATTTATATTGTTGTTTTTCTTTCTGTTTCTACCTACCTTTGTGAATTGGTGATTTTCTGTGGTGATATGCTTGTTCACCTTTCTTTATGTTTTCTGAATCTACCCTAGGTTTTTGCTTTATGGTTACATGAAGCTTACAGAAATCATCTTACAGATATAACAATCCATTTTAAACTGATGGAAACCTAATTTCAATTGCTTACAAAATCGCTACCCTTTTATTCTTCCTTTCATATTTTTAATGTCATAGTTTACCTCTTTTATATTATATATTAATAATTTAAAGTGGTTATAGTTATTAGGTATTAATATACTATTTTTCTTAAACTATTACAGTTAAGTGTTTCACACACATATTGCAGAATTAGTTTTTAAATCTGACTGTATATTTATTTACATTTACTAGTGTGTTATATATTTTTATTTAAATTCATGTTACTAATTAGCATCTTTTCATTTTAGCTAAAGAACTTTCAGCATTTCTTATAAGGCAGGTATATGGTGATGAATTCCACCCCCTGTTCTCCTTCTCTCTCTTTTTTTCAGTCTAGAGAAGTCTTTATTCTGCATCAAATCTGAATGATAACATTGCTGGGTAGAGTATTCTTGTTTGGCTTTTTTTTTTTTCTTTTAACACTTTCAATTTATCATTATATTCTTTCCTGACCTATATGGTTTCTTCTGAGAAATTTGATAATAGACTAATGGGAGACCTTCAGTAGGTGATAATCCTTTTTTTCTCCTACTACTATTATTGTCTCTGTGATTTTTGACATTTCATTATAATGTGTCTTGGAGAAGGTTCTTTTAAGTCGATATAATAAGGTGATCTGTACACTTTGTGAACTTGAATGTCCAAACCTTTCCACAAGTTTGGGATGTTCTGGCCTTTCTTTCTTTCTTTCTTTCTTTCTTTCTTTCTTTCTTTCTTTCCTTCTTTCTTTCAAGATTATTTATTTTGAGAGCGAGCGAGAGAGAGTGTACCAGCAGGGGGAGGGACAGAGGAGGAAGAAGAACAAGCAGATTCTGTGCTGAGTATGGAGCCTGATGCAGGGCTCAATCCCACTATCCTGAGGTCATGACCTGAGCCAAAACCAAGAGTCAGACACTCAACCAACTGTACCACACAGGTGCCCCAACAGCCATTATGTCTTTATATAAACTTTCTATAATCTCTCTTTTCTCCTTCTGAAACTGTAATTATTCTAATACTTGTACATTTGATCATGTCCCATAGATTATGTAGGCTTTTTTCCTTCTTTTCCATTCCTTTTTCTTTGTTCTCCTGTGACTAGGTTATTCGAAATTCCTATCTTCTAACTCACTGATTCTATCTTCTGTTTGGTCTTTTCTGATGTTGATGCTCTCTTTTGCGTGCGTGCGAGCGCGCGCGCGCGCGTGTGTGTGTGTGTGTGTGTGTGTGTGTGTGTGTATCATTTCCTTTCAGCACTTCTATTTGGTTATTTTTTATGATTTTTATATTTTTTATAAATTTCTCATTTTGTTCATATGTTTTTCTTATTTCATTGAATTATATTTCTGTCTTTTTTTGTAGCTTGTTGAATTTCCTTAAAACAGCTATTTTGAATTCTTTATCAGCTAGGTTGAAAAATTCTGTCTTTGAGTTTGGTTACTGGAGGATTTTCATTATCTTTTCATGATGACATGTTACCTTCATTCTCCATGTTTTTTGTATTTTTTGTCTTGCTGTTTTCACATTGGGAATAGCCAACACCTCCACCTAAATCTGTACTTGTTGTCCCCCAGTGTTAGATTTTTTCCCATCAGCTGGGATCTTTCCCAGCTTTGTATGAATACATCTGCCCCCACTTCCTTCTCCCTCTTGTGGCTGAATTCTTAAGTTTGTATGTTTTCTCTTGTTCTTACAACTCAGTGGTCTTGCTGCTAGAAACCTCTGTTTTATTTTTTGGAAAGTGGCCCAATAGCTTAAGTTTGTGTTTTCTTCTTTGCCTGCTTTGGTTTTCTGAGCACATGCTATATTCAGCAGCATTTCTTTGCTGCTGCACTCATGAGCATTCACACGGAGCCAGCTGCAGAATTCAAAGAAGTGTAGGTTTAGCATCATTCAGTGGTGGGTTGGGAGTACCCTGGGTGGGTTTGGGTGTCCTTGGATGAGGTCCTTCCAGCAGCTTTGGACAGGCTTCCTGCTGGAGTCCTTACCAGTCAGAAGGAATTGCAACCCATTAATGCCCTTTGATATTCTGTTACGACTTTTCCCTGCTCTCCCCACTAGCCCCAGCCATGGAGATCCTTCCTTAGTACTGTGGGTACTGCTGGAGAGAAATGGGTTTCTCAGAATCCTGCACAACTGGAATATCTGGGTACTCATTCACTCCTCTCTTTCCTCTGTGAGAGAGGTCATTCCTGGCTAGTTCAGTTCTGTTCTGTGTGACTGGCTCTGGAGGAGGGACAATGCTGGCAAAGTTCCTCTAACTCACTTTAGTGCATCCAAATTCATGTTTTTTTGTTTTGTTTTGTTTTGATTTTTTTCCCCCAATATTTTTCCAGGGAATATTGAAATTTGTTCTCAGGAAAGCTGGACTTCTACAAAATCTCTGTTGTCTCTGAATGGCCAAATCAGCATTTTCTAGGTCTACCTTACATGACCAAAAAGAGATAGGCCTAGCATGTTGGCTTCTGTTGGTTCCACAGACAGTATTGAGGTCTGTCTGCTTAATATCCAATGCACATGTGGGCAAGGCTTCTCCCAGGTCCTTGTGTGTATGGTGCTGGATCCCATAATTCCTAGAGGTCCTTCTGTTTGTGAAGGGATGCTTATTTTTCATTGGTAAGAAGGGAGACAAAAAATGGGAGAGATGCTGTACTGCCATGATACTGAGGTCACCCTGATTTCTTATTGTTGAGTATACGAGTTATTTATATATTTTGAATATCAGTCCTTTATCAGAGTTATCTTCTGCAAATACTTTATTAATCAGTTTGTGGCTTATCTTATTTTCTTGGCATTGTCTGTTTTGGATCAGAGTTTCTATATTAATGAAGTCTCGTTTATCAATTATTTTTTTCTTGGATAAAGCCTTTCGTGTTTTATCAAAGAACCATCATCATATCCAAGATAATCCAAGTTTTTTTTTATTTTACAATTTAAAGTGTTAAAAAAGAATATGCAACAGATTCTATATGTGGCCTGTAATGTCTAAAAGATTTACTACATTGCCTTTCACAGAAAAGGTTTGCTGACTCTTTATATACCCAAAAATAATATTTAAGTGAAGTATTCTAAGGTACACAGATAAGATTCAAAGGAAATTCATAGCCTTGTATTTTTATATCAGATGATCTTTATGCCCTACATAAAAGCAGATACAATAAAAAAAAAAGCAGATACAATAACATCAATAAATAAGTGAAACATTTTAAAGGAAAATTAGATATGTAACATTTTCAAATTAAGGACCTTCAACTTATTGGAGTTTATCAGTAGTAAGAGTATGTATGTAGTTATAATTGTAACTGACAAATATTAACTACAATGCAGAATTTTACTATATAGAAATTACACATCCAAAAAGAAAGAAATTACACATCTATCATTTTATTTATAAGTATTTTGTGGAACTTTTATGAATGTCAGTTAGAATATCTGTATATATGTATTTTACTATAAAACTTTTGTTTGAAGGGTCACTAAGAAAAGAAAAAAAGGACATGTCTTTTTAATCTTGTGTTAGAAAGGATAATGACTGGTTTAAGCATTTTTATTCCAAGATTTACATACAGAAGTTTTTGAGGCTTAGAGAATCACTTTAAATAGATTTTTTCCAGTTGTCCATTCTTATTTCATAATATATCCTCTCCTCTGATGATAGCAGATTTAGATCTTAGGGATTTAACAACACATTCTCTGCACAGGTTATAGGACTCTAGTGAGAATACATATATTGAAGGGTACCTTGGTCAATTCAGTGAATTTAATGTAATTGCATAAAAGTGTCTATTTTGGGAGGCGCCTGGGTGGCTCAGTGGGTTAAAGCCTCTGCCTTCTGCTCAGGTCATGATCTCTGGGTCCTGGGATCTAGCCGGGATCATGCTCTCTCCCGAGCAGAGAGCCTGTTTCTTTCTCTCTCTGCCTGCCTCTCTGCCTATTTGTGAACTCTCTCCTGTCTGTCAAATAAATAAATAAAATCTTAAAGAAAAATTATAAAAAAATAAAAGTGTCTACTTTTTGTAGAACTTAAGTTCTCCTATTATCTGAATTAGTTTTTATTGTGTATATGCATTGATACCTTTAAATTTCTCAGATCAAGAGATAATTAAGACTTTTTAGCTTATTAAATTACAACTTTTCTCATATTTTATTAATAGAGTTTTAGTTTTAAAGAGATGATAGCAGGATTTTTTCTTTCATGGAATAAATTAATGTACAATATAAGCATCTTTAGAACAAGGTGGCTCTATGAAAATTCAAAGTGAAAATGTTATTTTCAAGATAAGAAAACCACAGATGCTAATTGTTTGATGTTTCTTTGTTTCTCCCTCTTCCCCATGTAGTACCGATATTTACCTGATGAGCATAGTATGATTTGATTGTCTAACACTTCTAGAGACTATGAGAAACAATGTCCTCAAAGAGTTCATAATGAGGAATTGAGAAATGATAAGCTAGAATAACCTGGAAATTAATAGAAAGTAGCTTAAGTGCTAAGAGAAATATATATTATATGACCCTACATATATAAGATTAGCCAGCTTATTTTGGGATTGGGGGAAGTTCCACAACTCAAGAAAACATTGAGTTGAGTAGAGTTTTAAAGGATTGGTAGAACCTTAAAAGGGTAAAAACATAGGTAACTTCATTTTGAGAAAAATGTAAAAGACTTGACTATTTACAGAATGGTGAGAATTACAAGGATGTTCACTATAAAGTGTGATATACAGGCATCTACAGAAGAACCTGAGGAGTCTGCCATGATTTTTGTGCAGACTTAAGTTTGATTTGTTTTGTTGAGCTACTATAATTAACAGTCAGCATGAAAGATGATCTGGAATAGGTTAAGGAAAATATTATTTTAGTTATTTAAAAGACAACATAAAAGATTCTTATCTAAGAAGAATTGGGGATGGATAGATATAGGGTTCACATTCAATGTTAAAGAAGTCTGGAGATGAGAGAGAAGGAAAAAATCTAGGTTTAACACTAAGAAAATTATACTTAAGTAGTAGACTGGAAAGTAATTCAATTACCAAGTCTAAAGAACTAAGAAGTAGAGAATGCATTTTGTTGGGTAATAAATTCAGCTTTGTACTTGAAAAGAGTGAGATTGTGTAGTGTTTTCAGGTTACCCAGATGGTTATGCTAAAGAGCAAGAAATGTAAGTTTGGAACTTTGAAGGTAAGTGTAATATAAAGATATGGTTCTAAATTCCATAGACTTAAAAACAGGATGGTAAAATCAATGCACTTTTAATTCAATGCACATACACTGTCACATATACATACTGAAAAGTGAATACCATTTTAGTGATATCTGATTGTTTAAAATCATGAGGGTATATCAGTTTATCCAAGGAAATATTTTGAGTTAGAAAAGAATACAACCTTAAATGGAACTTGAATCAGAAGTAGAATGGACCTCATAAGATAAAAAGAGAATAAATAAAACAACACAAAGAAATAGAGGGTAAATAAATTGAACTTACTATGAGTTGTGCTGAAAAAAACAAAAAAGACAAGAGTTTTAGATATTAGTAGGAAGTTCACCATTGAAATGCTATTCTGTAATCAATTTGAGTAAAAGTAAAAATTTGAGGCACCCACGAGGCTAAGTAGACTAAGCATCTGCCTTGGACTCAGGTCATGATCCTAAAGTCCTGGGAGTCTACCTACATCCAGCTCCCTGCTCAGCAAGAAGAGTCTGCTTCTTCCTCCCAACTCATGCTCTCTCTCTCTCTCACACTCTCTTTCTCTCAAGTAAATAAATAAAATCTTTTTTAAAAGGTAAAAATTTAATATAGGACATAGTTTATCAATTATAAAATTGTTAGTAACTTTAGTTGGGATAAATTCTTCTGATGTAGTAAGAGAGAATAGACTGTAATAGATTGAAAGATGAATGCCCATTTTTAAAAATTAAAAAATAGTAATTAAATCTATTCTTATTTGATACTTGGATACTGTTAATGTATTATATTATACTGTTAATGTTATGCATTCATATTAACCAGTGAGCTTTATATTGACTAAACTCCCATACTTTTTTCTTTAGTGAAACTGTCCCAAATATAGTTTCTATAACAGTAAGTGGTAGTATACCACATGATCTCACCTGGACCTTAAATGCATTGAAATTATTCCAGAATCTGAAGCCTAATGAATATTCTTTCCATTATAAGTGTATTGGGTTTTCTCTACATTTGGTCAATAAATTTCCTTATTACTTCGATTATTTAGAGGGGATTTCTGTACTTTGCAAATGAAAAAAAAAATGAAAACACTAGGTCGTAAAAGCCCCTATGTTACTCTCCAAAAATTCCACAATAAATTGCTGAGAGAAATATAAGAAAGAAACTAACAATTCTAGTACTCCAAACTCAGTGATGAATGAATATCTGACATGACAAATCTCCATTTTCATTTAATAGATGATTCCACGTTTCCCTGGCTTTGGGGACTTTGAGGTCCTGCTATCCTGATCTCCAATTGGAGAAAAAGTCAGTAATTGTGGTGACAGTATGGCTTGTCTCCTCTTTAATTTGTCATTTTTAACCACTTCCTTTATTTCTATTCAAAGAAATTTTGCACTTATAATTTGCCTCATTTTCTTTTTTAATTCACTTACACCTCAGTTTTTCATACTTATATACACTTTTTTAAAAATCTTTTTTCCCTTCTCTTTCAGCTCTTCTTCAAGAAGGTCTTTGTTGACCTCTCCCTCTTTCCACTTTTTCTCTTTATTCCATTTGTGAATCAAAGAATGACCTCCCTTAAGGATAATAAGCATAAAAGAATGCTAATAATAAACATATATTAAGGAAACTGCAAGTCATGTATTTTAAGTGAATTTAGTCTTAAAGAAAAGCAGGTGACATTAAACTTGATAAACTTTGAAATTGCTTAGAATTTCTCATATGAATCTCCTTTACTTCCATCTGCCATCTTTTATTCTATCTACCTCTTTTATTCTCCTTTAATGAAAACTCTTATCCTTCAAGAACCAGAATTCATAGTAACTTTTTAAATCTCCATCCACATTTTTTTTACTTCTGCAGTTTTAATATTTTCACTGAATTACATTGAAAACTCTTTTTTAGAAGCAACATGTAATAAAACTTATTTGTTTACTATAATCTAGAACATAATTAGTATTCAAAATACTGTTTCTGTGAGTAATCCATTTTACCTTTTTAAGAAAGATCTTTTCAAAGTTGGAATATCCCATTATTATGAAACACTGAATAAATTAAAAAGAAACTGAAATAAAGAATTTAAAAGCAATCTTCAAAATAGGTCAATAAAAAAAAAGAAAAGAAAGACACCTGAAATAGTATGAACTCACTGTTTCCATTAGTATGTCTTTTCTTGGGTAATCACCAGTTTATTCATCAATGTTAACATTTTACCAGCGGTGAGCAAGTTTCCCCCATGATTAGAAGCATCTAAATCTGAGCAGCACTCTTTGGCATAACTCTAAATTATATGCCATTTATTTAAGCAGTTACTGTGTAATTAGTGTGTCTTAATTTGAGCATTAAAAATGTATTGAGTTCTACATGCAGCATTTATAATTACAAGATCAATTTGTGGTTAGCTGATTTCACTGCTGAGATTTTTGTATCTGGAATATTTATATGCTTTTCCAAAATTGCCACAGTAGAGAATTTTGTGTTGGAGAGTACTTCAGTAAAATAAATCATTTGTATTTTATGGTAGATTAATATTGAAATATGCTAAGTGTAAAACCAATGAAAGAACCAATAATGTACCAAAAAGAAACTATTACATAAGCAATCATTTATATATACATGTATATATTAGTACTCACATACAATACACACAAGTATGGCCAGTCCAGGTTAATTTGCCCTGTTTAGGAAGAATAAAGCCTTTATTGAAGCTTGATTTGTATTTTTCTGAAACCAAGCATTTTAACCTAGCATGATTTTGTTTAAAAATTTGTTTTATGACTTCCATAAGCAATGTTGTGAAAATATTCCTATTTGTATTTCTATATTGGCAGAAACATTTAATCTCTTACTCTAGCAAGTTCTTATGCCACTTAAACATCAAAATGACACAAGCTTGACTTTCTCCTAGCATCAAGCATAAACATGATTGACTTAGTAGATTGTGTCATGATACAGATACGTTTATTCTTTGACTAAAGTTGATAAACTCATTTTCCAAGGAAAAAAACGGAAGTTTCAGAATGCCATTACTTGGAGTTGCAGAACATTAAAGAGCTATTTAAGAGCATACATCTGGAGCACAGCACAATCTGCTGTTGGGAAGCATAATTAGACACTTAGTTTGGTGTGCAAAATTTTGCATGAATGACCCTGTTAATTTTTCCCCTTAAATCAAAACAAAAAATACCCCCAAAGACTCATCTTAAAAATGCAGCTTCAGCAAAGTTGGTATACAGTACATTTGGGATTTTAAATGATGCACTGGGCTACCAATTTGGGCATCAATGAATAAAGTATACAAGAATAGAAAACAAAAACTGAAAAGGAAAAGGAAGATTTAACTGGAGAGCTTGAAAACAAAATCAAAACAGTAGTTATCTATGAAACAATAAAAGATTTAATATTTACCATCAGATGTATATTTTGGAGTTAAATATAAAAATTAGAAATTAATATAATTAATATATAACTTTTAACATTAATATATGATACTGTAATATAATTAATATACTTTATATTAATATAATAGTAAAATTAATATAACTTAGAAAAGAAATGTGAAATCTGGAGAAGATATTTCAAGAGGTATACATTTTACCTAGCACTAGTGGTATGTATTTAAGTCATAGACCAGTTGTTTTGTCTGCAAAGTAGTCCCTTCACAGATTTTCACCCAGCTTGTCTGAGAAATCTTGTTGATTGGCCTCTACTCAAGTAGCCATTAAAAATGAAGCAGTATTTTCTTTTTGGAATTGTTTCATGGCAGATCCCTGGCACAATCAGGGCTAAACCTATTCCCAGTTCAAAGGGTTTTAGAACATGAAATGGAGAGAAGAAAAGAATGAGTGAGGGACAGAGAGAGAAGGAAGAGAGAAAAAGGGAAAGAGGGAGGGATGGAGGAAGGGAAGAAAAGACAAGACATGAGGGAAGGAGAGAGACAGAGACAGGAAGAGAGACCCAGATATGGAGAGAGATGGCTCAAGAAAGAGAAGTTTTTCTTTGATGGCAGCAGTACAGCAAAATGTACCTACAGACTATTATGCTATCTGTAGTAAAAAGTAGAAGACACTTGCTGCAGGAAGAGTGAAGAATGAAGCAGAAATGCATGGAGAAAAAAAAAGAGGAAATATTGTCTTGACATCTAAATATGTGGTTCCTAGTAGATTTTAATGTGAGTTATATCCTTGTCTTAGGTTCTTTGATATATACTATACTTTTTTATTCTTAAGCTGGTTGAATGGGCTCTGTTACTTGTAACATAAAGAATCCTCATTTAGTGAAATACAATTATGTGAGAGAGAAAAAGTGCTAATTGTAGAATAAGTGTTTTAAAAGTAATTTAGGATTAAAGATTAAGTGAAAAAAGCAACAACTCATTAGAAAGCAACATGTAATTATGGTTTAAATATATTCATGTAAATATTTCATATTAAGAAAAGCTTTAGGGCGCCTGGGTGGCTCCGTGGGTTAAAGCCTCTGCCTTAGGCTCAGGTCATGATCTCAGGGTCCTGGGATCCAGGCCCACATCAGGCTTTCTGCTCAGCAGTGAGCCTGCTTCCCCCTCTCTCTCTGCCTACCTCTCTACCTACTTGTGATCTCTCTCTCTCTCTGTCAAGTAAATAAATAAGATCTTTAAAAAAAAAAGCTTTATTTGTAGAGGAAAACCCAAGGTAGAGTTCCTGGTTAAGGCAATAAACTACAGCACACAATTAGGTACAACAGTTCAAAAATGTTTAGAATTTACATTTTTTCATCCATCTATAATTCACTGCAGAGCACTCTTGTAGGTAGAGTCACTGTTGCAAATTATGGCCTGTCAAGAATTGGATTAGTGAGATTCAGCATTTTTCAATCCATTTTCTCATAACAACATCCCATTCACTTCCAATTTCAACCTCTAAGTGCTATCTATATTTGTTTTATATTAATGGTCTGGCACAATTTCTGTTGCAATAAAATTCTTTATTGATAACTTCTCCCAAAGAGCTTTTGGATAAGAATGCTGTTTTGATTAATAAGAGTTCAGGTCTCTGTTAAATGTCCCTATTAATAATAAACTAGAGCTACTCTAAAGATGAATGTCAGTAGCCCTTTGTCAACACTTTATCTTAAAAATATGCCTTGCCTCAACACACACAGAGATACACAAATATCAGCTGAGCACCAAGACAGTAGTGAAATACCTGTACTTAGTGACTAGAGACCAATGATAAGATACATATGCAGTTTTTAAAGAAAATAGAGCTTGTTATATGATGAAGAAAATGGTAAATCACTGACTGGCAGTGATTAGAATTTATCAGAAAAGCAATCAGAATAAGAATGAGTCTTTTATTTTTGCTACATTTTTGTTTGGTTGAATAGGTTAGAAAAAGGACACCCAGTTTAATCTTTCTGCTTCCTTTAAGCTTTTAGAAGGAAAACAGTCCAAATGCAAAATATTATCACTTCGATTGTTTCTATAATTTAGAAAGAAAGAGCAGCAATCTCCTCCCACATAGTTTATTCACTTTTACTCTTGACATCCATATTTCTTATCGAGGTTCAATTTATAAAATATAGCAGAGGATTTGTTGATTGCTAAATGAATCTAAGAAATAGAATTTTGTAGTAATTTTTAAACAGTTAACATAAATTATCTCTCCTGCCTGGTTTCCTGGCTTAATTAAATATAATCATCTTCGTTAAAAATATGTTTTAAAATGAACTTTATACTCTATCAATGTTGCTAACAGTGCATCAAAAGTATAAATATATTCTTTCCTTTTCTAGTTTTCCCCTTTTTTTTTCTTTCCCTGGTGTGAACTGAATCTACATTCTTTTGTGTATGCTTTCCTCGAAGAACTTATGCTATATCAGTCCTTCAACTACCATATCAGTACAGGTGACACAGATCTATAGCTAAAATATTTTACTTGGCATTATAAATTTAGTGACATTCCACCTCAGGAATTACAAAACTAATAAACACCTTAGAGACCATATTTTTTACTTCTCTTATAGGAGATTAAATTATGGTAAAATAACATAGGATGCAACAAAAGAAAAGCACAACCAAATAGAAATCTATGCTTCTTTTATATCACTCTTTTTAATTTTGGACGAGAAGTTACACTACTCATAGAGTAATCTTCAGTTTCAAATACTTAAAAGCAGTGAAGTTAAATATCATCTTAATTTTTTTCAATCAAACGTCACCTCTCTAATTCATTCTTAATAGTGTAACATATATATTTTTTTGTTGTTATTGCTTGGAAATTACTTATCAATATATAGGAACTTTCTAATTAAATGAAATTTGAACCTCTAGTTCCTTAGATTAGAAATAAGCCAGAGATTAGAAATAAAAATTGTAAAAGAGTACTCCAAAAATCTATTGTAATATCTATTAAAATCTGGATGAAAGAAATACTTTAAAAAATTAGAGTTTAAGAACTTATGAAGAAACAAAATTTAACAGAGATATAAGAAGAATGAAAAATAAAATAACCAACATGATACTTCCAGGAGAAGTCCAGGCTGAGAAAATTGCAGGGGTGAATTCAAGCTAAAATTTAACCCTTTCAAGGCTTAAGTTATTTTTACAGAGGCAGCATATCAGTAATATGAAAATCTAACAAAAAAATATTAAAAATTAAAAATATCTTATTATAGATGTGCAACTTTATTAAATGTTAACAATCGTAATTCAACAATAGAGCATAGACATTTGAAGTCACTCCAGAAAGGCAAGAATAGATTGTTTGTTCTAAATTCATTAATGCAATTCAACTTAGTAATATAGAAACAGGGCAAAAATAGTATAGACGCAATTCACAAAAGAAAGTAACAATAAACTTATGAGGGAAAAGGAAATAGGTTAAATGAAAATCTCTAGAAAGCAATGAAATACATACTTAATAACATTTCACCTTCAATTTATTAATGATGAAATAAATTATATTTAGTGACATTGAGAGCTCAAACAAGTACTTTATTTTACCTTTTTTAGAACAGTTTTGTGTATATATATATTTTTTAATGAGCATATTTTTTAAGTATGCTAATGCTAGAAATATATCCTATGTAAATAATTATTAACTTGCTCAAATACGTAACTATAATAACATTCAAAGCATTTTAAAATAATACAATGGAAGACTGGTTAAATAAAGTTGATTGCATATTTTATATAATTTAATGATGCTACTTAAGAATAATGCACTAATCATTATAATGTACTCAGTGAAAAATCAAATCAACTTACAAAGAAGTATGCTTCCTCTCTTTAAGGCAAAGGGCTATTAACCTGCATACATGCACGCACGCACACATACACACACACACACACACACACACACACAGGGCAAAATCATACATATGAGCATTATACTGGAAAGAAATTCTGTAAATTTCAACACATTTCCAAAGGCAATTATAATTTTCACAAATGCAAAAGAACATTATGTTATAATTATGATGGTCTTACAATTTAGAGAACACTGGTGATTTTAATTTTCTTTTTATTTAATTTTGAATTAATTTTATAGAGTTTAAAATTAATAATATAATTATTGGATTGCTTACATAAATAGTCCATTCTCATTGATACCAAATGGTTGTAAACTTTAGACTAGTGCTAGAGGCCATTATAAAATTTCCCTCAGAATCCTCATGTACTGTTGGTGGGGATGCAAACTGGTAGTTCCTCAAAAAGTTAAAAACAGAACTACGCTAAGATCCAGCAGTTGCACTACTAGGTATTTACCCAAAGGATACAAAAATACTGATTCGAAGGAACACATGCACCCTTTATCAGTAATAGCTAGATTATGGAAAAGCCCACATGACCATTGACTGATGAATGGGTAAAGATGTGGTATATATACACAATGGAATATTACTCAGCCATTATTGTCAATTTACATGGATGGAGTTAGAGAATATTATTCTAAGCAAAATAAGTGAGAGAAGAACAAATACCATATGATTTCATTCATATGTGGAATTTAAGAAACAAAATAGATGAACACAGGGAAAAAAAAGAGAGAGGCAAGCCAGGGAACAGACTCTTAACTATAGAGAACAAACTGAGGGTTGCTGGAGGGGAGAGGATAAGGGGGTGGATTAAATAAGGTGATGGGCATTAAAGAGGGCACTTGTGATGAGCGCTGGGATATTGTATGAAAGTGATAAATCACTAAATTCTACATCTGAAACTAACATTACACTGTATGTAAACTAACTGAAATTTAAATAAAAATTTGCAGAAAGAAAAAAAATTCCCTCAGTGCACATTCTGTTTTGTATTAATGAGTACCTTTTTTTTTTTGAAACGCATTCAAAAGTGGACAAAAGACATTAACTGGTCTTTTTCTTACAGATTTCCTTAGAAGTACTCTTTTTTTTTCTTTAAGATTTTAATATTTATTTATTTGACAGAGAGACAGATCACAAGTAGGCAGAGAGGCAGACAGAGAGAGAGAGGGAAGCAAGCTCCCTGTTGAGCAGAGAGCCTGATGCAGGGCTCGATCCCAGGACCTGAGCCAAAGGCAGAGGCTTTACCCCACTGAGCCACCCAGGGGCCTCTCCTTAGAGGTACTCCTGATTGTGCTTTGATAATGATTCTTATAAATTAGTAGTACACGTGAGACTGAGTAATGTTTTACCCCAGTTTTCTTGAAAAATCAGCACCAAGACATGATTAAATATGTGAGGATTTTATTAGAAAAAAATGGCTAGATGAGAGATAAGGGGTCTGAACAGACTGAGAGGACAATGCAAGTTTCACCCTGAGTGCAAGAGAAAGAGAAAAAGTTGTATGAAATCATCCAACTGTACTGCTGTGCAGTGTAAGACAGGTTTGGCAAAAGCTATTGGGAAATCTTCAAGTCAAAGCTAGTGATCAGAGAAATTTGTTTACACCAGAAACAGTTCTCGGTTAGTATCCTTGTTGCACGGCTATGTTGGCTGGGAGCAGCCCATCAGATACGTATGCTTGCAAAAATGTGGTTATGAATCTCAAAGTGCAACAGCTGTTTCACTCATCTATTATATCTTCGAGGCTGCTAGAATTAGTATATCTTAATATTAACTTTCAAATTACTAATAGAATTTATTATATATTTGTTTTCCATTTTTTCTATTTATATAATTATTTGTTTCTATGTATTTTATATATGTGATATATGTGTGAATATGTATATCACACAATAAATATATAGAAACAAGTAAGTATATACTTAAAAATATGTGAAAAATATAGAAATTTTGTATTTCTCATATATATCTGATATATATATCATATATACCCATATATCTGATATATATGAGAAATATTTATGAAATATATATATGGTCTTCTCAAATACAACATTTATTTCTGTGTTCTCCCGGAAGAAAGAGCAATGTAACATTATCTATGACTATAAGATTCAAAATATAAACACATATTTTATATACTATGTCAAGTTCAAAATAATTAAAATGATTGTCATATCATATACTTAGAAATTTAAAGATTCGGTTAAGAAAGCAGTCATTATAAAGATCAACTATATAAGAAATAGGAAAACATGTCCATTTTAGTGTGTAGAACCATAGTAAATGACAGAGGGGAATTCCTAAAATTACTAAAAAAATTTGGTAGTATACAAGTCCATGTAATTTGCAACTTTCTATTTATTCTCTCTCTAGTTTTGGCCTTATTTTTGTAAGAAATGTACATTTCAATTAATTAAATTTATTAATACATAAATTTCATAGTACTGCATTTTAAACTCCATTGAGTAATTTTTGTCTTTTGTACTTTTTCTTCATCAGTCTTGTCAAAGCAACACAAAAAACATGAGTAATGTTCTTTCAACTATAGTTTTTAAAAATATTTGCTGTTATTTTATTGATTTCTTTTTTGTTTTTTTATTTAAATTAAATTAGCCAAGATATAGTACATCATTAGTTTTTGATGTAGTGTTCAATGATCATTTATTGCATATAACACCTAATGCTTATCCCATCCTGTGCTCTCCTTAATGCCTGTCACCCAGTTACCCCATCCCCCACCCATCTCCCTTTCTACAACCCTCAGTTTGTTTCCCAGAGTCAGGAGTCTCTCAAGGTTTGTCTCCCTCTGGGATTTCTTCCCTTTCTGTTTTCCCTCCCTTCACCTATGACCCTCTGTGCTATTTCTTGTATTTCACTTAGCAATTTTATTGATTTCTATCCTTATTTCTTCTCTTTTTTATTTTACTCTATTATTTTTCTAATTTCTTCAGGTGTTTTAATTCTTTCTTTTCTGGTATGTTGAAAGGTAAATTTTCTAAGTATGAATTAGCATTTGTGTTTTTCATGTAATCAGTGTATGTTTTCATGTTTACAGGCTGAAATGATAACGGAAAAATGTGTCTAGCTAAATACTAGGAACATTTTTTAGTCTTTTAAGTTGACAGAAGATAGAATGTGGCCTATTGAAAACTTTCAGTGGTCTCTTACCTCTCCCAACTTGTAAGCAGCAAGTCAGAGAAGGTACATGGTTTTTATGGTAAATTGGAACTGAATAATTTCAAGTCATTATTGATATAGTTGAGAGGTCAATCTGTGCAAAGTGGATGCTGGGGTAATTAAGGTCAATATCAACAGCATTTTAGCTTTCTCAGCACTTCTAAGCGAGCCAATGTGGTTAGACTATTCTGTTTTTCAAAGTGCTCAGATATATTTTGGTATATGAATCATAACAATGGTAAAACTTCTCAAGCCAGAGTAAAGAAATATACAGCTAATGAATTTAAAGTGTTCATATTGGGGGTCTAGATCTGTATTACAATGTCATAGATCCAAAACCCATTTTGTTTTTGTGACCTGACATTCTTATTTAGGTAGTAAAGGCAAATATCTCTAAAATCAAGAGGCTATTGATTCAGCTGGTGGGAATGCTACTGGCTCAAAAACAACTCAGAAAATTTTATTACTTATGGCAGTTCTTTCTTCAAACTGGTTTCTTGACCTTAGCAATTTTCTTCTCATCCTGTGCTTCAAGGGGTCAATGCAACTGCACATGTGGTTGCCAGGATACATGTGCATACACTGCCTGATGCAAGCGCAGTGGAACAGCTTGATTTGTCATCAAAATGGAGAAAGCTTGAGGGAAAAGTGATGTGGTGGGTAGCAACTAGAATTTGCAAATGCTAATTGTCCTGTAAATTAACAAAACAGTATTTATATAGCAAGTTGATACCATGCACAAATGCATGTGTGTGTTTATCTATATACTGAAACTTAGTTGTATAAATATATGTTTCTAATATGAAAGGCACATGAGTAGAAATAATAATTTATAATTGATATGTGGTTTAAGAGTTTGCATTTCCTATTTAGAATCAGCAAATAATGACATTGCATTATTTCAGTTAGTTTGCCCCACCTGATTACTCTTACAATACAGTAACAGTTGCCTTATTTTCCTGGTTAATAAATATTACCCTAACAGAATTTCTGGAGGAATCTTAAATAACCCACTAGAGCTGAATTACGTTTGTTATTTCCACACCATTTCCAAAACAGACATCATTTTGAAAGATTGTTAACTAAAGACTATTGAAATGAATTTCAGTTTTGTGAATGGCAATGCTATTTGAAATGTCCACTAGTAAGAGTTCTCAGGGAGTTGGAGTTCTCTGCAGTCCTAAAAGATACTTAAATTCTTACATATCATTTCTCTACATGAGCAAGATGTTTTACAAATTTTTTAATTATTTCACAACATTGATACTATACAGAAGAAATTGTAATATACTAAAATATTTTCTCTTGAATAATTTTGTTACCTAGAATCCTTCTTAATTTTATGATTCTATGTAGCTTTCTTTTTAACCTATTAACTTTTAATGGAATGAAAATGGTCAAAGATGACTGATATAGAGAGCTAAAAATGAGAAGGAAAAGAGATTCAACTTTTTTAGTGCTAGGAAGTTAAAATCATAAAGGAGATGTGAAGTGACTTATGGGTCATTTACTATTTAAAAATCATAAACATTCTATAAATTAAATTCCCTCAGTTCACCCTTTCCATGGTGAAAGGATCTTATCTTATTTCCCGATCTTATCTTTCCTAAGATAGAAAAACTCTTAAAGGAATTTCAAGTTGTAAAGAATTTCTGTGTCAAAATCTTACATAACATATAGACATTTAATTGAGGATATTAATTTTTGTACTCTAGTTGCTGACACATAACCATTTAGCATTCATGTCATTGACAGATATTTATTTCACCACCGCAAGCTATAACATATAAAAATTTAATTATGGATATTCATTTCCTTCTTTTAACTGTGATCTATACCCATTTAACTATCACATCATGGATACATTTATTTTCACCAGTGCAAGCTGTGAAATGTTAAAATTAAACTGCAGACACCTATTTTCTTGTTCTAGTTCAATCACATAAAAACTGGGCACAAAATTATAGACAAACAGATATTTTACTCTCAAATACTTTTAATATGATATTTTCAATTTTAGTAAGTGAATATTTAATCTTTCAGAGAACTGTAACTATAAATTCAGATATAAGCAATTGTCTAACAAATAATAATGAAACTGAAATAATTCAATACTTCAAAAATAAAACCTCAAACTGATTAATTTTTTATAAAAATGAAGCATATGTGCTATAAAATGTCAAGAAAAGGGAAAAAGCACCTAAAATTAAAAACTCGCACCAAAATTTTAACACTTGAAGATAGTCTCTGACAAAATTCACTTACAGAGAATATCTTTCTATTGCACATAAAAAGTTACAAAGGTAAAGATATACAGGTAGACAAATGAAGATATACAAAGAAAATAGTGCTTTAGAAGAAAAATTATTAAAATGCAATGGCATTTAACAAAGGAAATAAAGCTAAAGTACCGAAATTGATGAATTTCAGATAAATCTTGTTTTACCACAAGACATATAGTTACTATAAAATCTGTTTAAATTTAGAAAACATGCCCAAAACTGTGTGGCTTCACATTGGATCATCAAAGAGAGTAATTACAATTACTGATGCCTGAGTTTTACCCCCATAAATTCTGATTTAATTGATCTAGGTGGGTGTGACTGGATTATCAGAAGTTTTAAATGTTATTCTAACATGAAACCAGAATTGAGAATCACTGATCTAAAGAGGGGAGAGTTATAGTGAAAACCTTCAGTTATGTAAAATTTAAAGTTATAAATCTTTTTTATTTATAAGCTTATATTTAAAGCTTATTTATATATATAATAGTTACAAAGCATACAGCTTCATAAATGAAGAAATTAACAGATTTGCACTGCTGTTACTACTTTATTATTAATATTTTTATTTTGCTGACCAGGAATTAAATATATTTTATAAATCAAAGAATTCCCATAGTTATTTTTTAAAAGATTTTATTTATTTATTTGAGAGACAGAGCACGACTGAGACAACAGGAGTGGAGGGGGAGGGGCAGAGGGAGAAGCAGACTCTGCCAAGCAGGGAACCGGACAAGGGGCTCAATCCCAAGACACAGAGATCCTGATGTGAGCCCAAGGCAGACACTTAACTGACTGAGCCACCCCCAACAGTTTTTTAATCTTAGTTATTTGAATTCACTCAGTAACAACAATATACTTTCAGTAATCTTTCCTCTTCCCCCTTTGCTTTTACTAGTATCTTGAATGGCTGCATTTAATTGGTTTCTGTCTACGTACCTATCTATTCAAACATTTATATATGTATTTCATGTATTTATGCTATAGTTTTCTTAGAATGAAATTCTAGGAAATAAAATTCTTGGTTTACATTGTTTTATATAAAATATTGTAGGTTTTACTGTACAGGTTACATTAAATCCCTTGAATATTGCTGTAGAGAAATATGAAGTAAACCAGAATTTTGCCTGCTTTAATTAACTTTTTTTCTTGTTCATGTGTCTGTGAATCTTCTTTCTCTTTTAAGCTTAGTCTCTTGATGTTTATCATCATTTTTTTTTTCTGGTGAATTATACTTGATTATGACATATCCCAAGTCTTTACCCAACCATTATTTCTTTTTAACTCCTTGTGTAAGTGCACGTTCTATTTTGTTTTGTTTTTCAATATAACCAGTTATTGGATTTCATTTGCCTTCAGTATCTATCATTTTAAAAATATATTTGTTTGTAAAGGATAAACAAAGGAGCTTGCATGAAAAACAATAGAGAAATAATGAACAATATTTTAAAAAATTGTGCACCCTCTACTCAGGCCAATAAGTGGAATTTCTTAGAATCTAAGAGGACTCCCTAAGAGTTTCCTTCTTATTCCCCCCACTGCAGGGTAACCATTATTCTAAATATTGTGTTTTGTTCATTAAGTTTCTCTATAGGATTATTACATATACTGTTATCCCTAAGCACTATATAAAAATTTTCAAGCAAATAAATAAATTCATGTCATATATTCATCTCTGACATGTTTGTTTTACTCAGTGTTATATTTTTGAAGTGAAAATAACACTGATAAATATACTTTACATTTCATTCAGTTTAATTGCCATTATTCTATAGTGTAAATATTTCATGTATTTTAAAAATGTGTTTAACTCCTGTTGAACATTCCATTGTCTTCCAAGTTTTTTACTTTTTATTTTATTTTATTTTAATTTTATTTATTTATTTGACAGAGAGAGAGAGATTACAAGTAGGCAGAGAGGCAGGCCAAGAGAGGTGGGGGAAGCAGGCTCCCCGCTAAGCGGAGAGCCGGATGCAGAGCTTGATCCCAGGACCCTGATCCTGTAGTATTTTGTAGATGGGTCATCTTCCCCCTGACCCCATGTCTGATTGGTTTTGTACAATTTGGTATCACACTTTATAAACGTGTAATCCTTTCTAACTCCTGTTTACCCAGAAGCACAAAGGAGGGTCAGGGACATCCGGAAGCGCTTGTTAGTGTTGGAAAGGACATGAAATGGAGCCTGTCTTTTGATCTGTGTATTTCTCTGGATTTCCGTGGCTCTGCTGGCAAGAACCGCGCGCGTGTTGACGATCAGTCTGTACCGCTGTTTGCAGAGTCCGTCACAGCCGAGCCATTCCAATAAACAGAACCTGCCTTTGCACTCAAAAAAAAAAAAAAAAAAAAAAAGCTGAAGAGCTGAAGACAGAGGCTTTAACCCACTGAGCCACCCAGGCTCAGTGCCCCTAAGTTTTTTACTTTTTAGAATACTATTATAAACATTCTTACATATATTTCTTAGACCATGTATATGAGTTATTAAAGGTCAATATAGCCTAGTAATATAACTGCTGAATCCTAGGATATGCTCATATTCATCTTTTGTATGGTAATATCAAATTTTTTTAAAGTTTATTAAAAATTTTACTCCTCGAATGAGAAGTACAAATAAATCATATATCCTCATACATTGTATAGCTTATATATCTTCAACTGCATTTTACTTTGTCTTACTTTTTTTTTTTTTTTTTTTGGTTATCTGGTACATGAAACATAATACATAATTGTGGATTTAGTTGTATTTTATTTTCTATTGCTTAATTTAAATATCATTTCTTTGCGTGTCCACACAAATGTATAATACACATTTGTGTTATGTATTCTTTGAAATTCCTGTTAACATCTTTGCCTGTTTTTTTCCCCACTGAGTTGCTTGTTCTTGTTGTTTTGTAGATATCCTCTATTTTGGATATTTATCTTCAGTTATATGTTTAATATATTTATTTACCAAATACAGTAGACTTCTATATTGGTAGTCTCCACTGAAATATACCTTTTTGTACTCAAGCTATGAGTATATAGTACCATTCCACATTGTTTCTGAATTTGGTCATGTACATTTCTTTGATCACTTGGCTATTAATGAGGATGATATAAACACGTTTCATAAGCATTTTCTTATTGGACCTTAACCTTTTGGAAGTTTCTTTACTGATTACCAGCCATCATGTCATATTCTATTTTGAACTCATCAATTTCTGTTGGGGATAAGAAGGCCATAGATTTTTTTCCTTCTCAGTCTAAAGACCTTTGTTCCTGCAAAATAATATCAAGAGAGCTACACTTGAGGAATTCCCCAACAAAAACTCATGTGCATCTGGACTCGATTTAGATGATGAGATTCTAGACTTCAGGATGATGTCTGATGCTACAGTAGAATGAGACATTGGGGAATTTGTGGACATTGAGTATAGTTTGCATATGTGGAAGAGATGTGAGTCATTAGGAGTCAGATAGCAGATATCAATAGACTGTTACATGGTGTCCTGCAGCAGTAATGCCTCCCATAGTCAGATCTTTCATTAATATCCTTCCACATTGGTTTTGCTTAGCCAACTGACTTGTTTTGGCCAATGAGATATTATCAAGCAGAGGTTTGATAAACACTTATACATTCGAATTATCCTCTTGCAATGTTTTCTGTTGGATACCAGCTGCCATACTATAAATAAACTGGACCAAGAATGATAAGAGGCCAAGTGGGGAGAGATTCTGAAGGATGAGCAGCCATCTCGGATGCTCCAATCCCAGCTGGCTTCAAACTAAGTCAAACTGCCTGAGTGACTTTAGCTGTATCATGTAGAACAGAAGAAAATTCCAGCTGAAGCCAGTCAACCCACAAAGTTAAGAATTAGTACATTCTTATTTTTCTAAACCTCTTAGTTTTAGAATCCTTTATATCCATTGGTACGTAACTAAAATATCAAATTTGTCTTATTAGTCTTTGTATAGTGTCTTCTGGTGAACAAATGATCTTAATCTTAATGTAGCTAAATACATTGGACTTTTTCTTCCTGGTTTATATTTTTATGTTCTATATAGTAAATATTTCATGAGTTCATAAGGGTACTGTATTATATTTAAAGTATTAATAATATTTTTCAGTAAATCCATGAGCAATTTTTGTGATCTGTGTGGTCATGTGTGTGTATGATTGTAGTCCAATTTTATTTCACTTTTTGGGAGGTTACTAATTTTACTAAAATTGTCTTGTTTTGTTTTATTTTAAAAGACCACAACTTCTCTACTTACATTGCATATTAAATTTGTGTGTATGTATGAGTTTGTTTCTGCATTTTCTGTACTATTGCTTTGGTCATTTTATAGCCTTGCATTAACACCAAATTTGTTAGATTTATCCTTAGGTATTTATACTTTTAAGCAATTATACAAGCTGAAAGGAAATAACAAAGCCTTAAATAAAATTAGAAGGACTCCAGATCCTTATCTGAGATGATAGGGAATTATTTGAGTGGTTTGAGGAGAGGAATGATAATGTAATTTAAATTTTAAAAATAAACTAGGACTAGACCTCTTTTAATTCATAAAGAAGAGAAACAGGAATTAAAGCAAGACAGGGAAGAAGTATGGAAAGCATGGAGTCTGATTTAAAAGGTTTTAAAATAATACAGACATAAATATATAATTATTGTTGGTAGAGACAATGGGAATTTTTGAAAGAAAAAAATTGAGGAAAGACTCAATTTTTCATTTGTTTTCCCGTATTTATTTATTTATTGCCAAAGTAAGTAGACGTATTAGGTTACCATTTTCTGAGATAAAAGAAAGTGTGTGAAGATAAGGTTGAAGTGGGGGAAGTATGAGTTCAGTTTTGGATCTCTTAATTATGATGTGTTTATTTAATATACACACGGCACACATGACTCTGTTGAATAAACAGGTATTTTATCCTGAAGCCTAGTAGGTAAATACTAACCTAAAATATAAATTAGGGAATTACCAAAGAATGAAAGATATTTCTGTACCCTGGGAAAAGAGATAATTAAAATAGAAAAGAAAATACGTTTGAATACAATTTTGGAACCCTTCTGCACTGGTAGTTCTAGGTGAGATATAACCATCAGTAGAACACCTAGTGGAATTGTGAAGGAATACTCACGAAGCAAGAGAACCAGGAGTATGTGATATCTTAGTTGATAAGAAAAGAAAGTGTCGCAACAGGGAAAAGAAGAATCTACCATGTTTAATGTCGTTAAGTAACATTAAAGCTGATTAGTGACCTTTGCATTTAATATCACACGCTTCATTTGATAATCATTATTACAACTGTGTTGGTGGAAGTAAAACCCTGGATGGAGTAAGAACAAGAGAACATTGAAAGAGAAAAGACAAAATGTGTGTGGAAAACTATTTTGCATAGTAATGTTATAAAGGGAAGGTTAAGAAATTGGATGTAAGCTCTTGGGAAAATTAGGATCAAAAGAGGCTCTTCGGAAAAAAAAAAGAGAGGCTCTTATTGTTTTTTAACATGGAAGAAATGATCACATATTTTTCTTGCTTTTTGAAAAATATGAAGGGGGCACCTGGATGGCTCAGTCAGTTAAGCATCCGACTCTTAATTTTGGCTCAGATCATGATCTCATGAAATCTGTCCTGCAACGGGCTCGGCACTCAGCACGGAGTCTTCTTCTCTCTCTCCCTCTGCATTCTCTCTCTGTCTCATAAATAAATAAGATCTTAAAAAAATATATGAGGAGAGAATCTGAAGATGTAGGAGATAAAGGGAATAATAAAAGGAATGGTGACTTGATTAGGAAAGAAGAGACGGACTCTAGTGTGCAAGTGCCGAGTTTGGCCCTTTCTAGGAATCTTTGCCTCTCATCAATAATAAGAGGGGGCACAGGCAGGGTATTGGGTATAAAGCAAGGAGATGTGAAGCTGGGACTTTGTAGAAATTGTGTTCTATCTATACAGAACTATGGAAGCTATCTATATAGAACTATGGAAGCTATCTATATAGATATAGCTATATAGATAGCTTCCATTCTCAAAAAGAAACAAGTACTTCAGTTGTAAGTGACAATAGGGGAGGATTTGTAGGTATAAAGGAAAACATATATTAAGGAATCACTCACAACCCTAGAATAATTAATATTCCTCTCATAATACATATGTCTTCTGGGGAGCGCTCAGGATTTTTTGAATCACCTCCTCTTCATTCTGTTGCTCAGAGAAGGATCCCTGCCATAAATAGTGTGAAATGGCTGAGCACACGATATCTGACACTGGATGGATGATATCAATAGCAGTTTTACTAGGTGCATATACTCACCTGGGGGAAAACAAGGATCCATGCAGGTCCATACAGGGGTTATACTCAGGAGCAGAGTAAACAAGAAGGTATTAGGGAAGGCTGGCTTTATAGTAACAAGAGGGTAGGTGACACCTGTTTTCTACAGGGGGACATAATTGGCTTCATTGAGTAATTTCACTGGCTGGTGGAGAAGTGAAACCCCTCAGGTTGAGGTCCCAGTAGAGTATGGCTGGTCAGGCTGATAGTGGAACTAGCTGAGGGGAGAGCCTTTTCTAATGGGGCATTCTTGGTGAAAAGTGGTAACTTGTGGCTAGGTCATTGGGACCCTGTGATGCTCTAACGTGTCAAGCTGGCACTTAATATTAAATCTTAATTTTAAGCCTTAAGCCACAAGGACTCATTAGTGGTTAGTTGTGAATTTAATATCATAATAGTCAAAATATTTGCATACTTTATATTCCATCATCTATATTTGTTTGTTTTATATTCTCTTCTTTAAATGCCTATGAGTACTTTTTAAGACTTTTTGAGACAAATATTTTATCTACAGTATCTATTAAAGTATCGGTAATTTTTTCATTATAGTCTTGTTGTGTTGCTATGGAATTTCCCCCCAGTTCTTTCCTAATTCTTCTCACTCTGCGCAGGCCACAAGATGCCTCTATTTTGATTACTTCCTTGAATGATCTCTATATAATTCATCAAATAGTGTTGATTACAAAGATGGAAAAAGCAGGCTGGAATGGTTTACAGCCTTGCTTTAGTATGTTGTGTCAAATACATATTCACCAAGTTTATTAGTGCTTTAGGGATATGCCTTCCCCTGTTTTTATGACTTTGCAAGTTGTTTGACAGCAATAATCAGTGGATCATATGGATCAAAACCTTTTATGTAATAATGGCTCTCATTTGCTCGTTCACCACATTTTTCATATAGGACATAAGATTAGGTAGAGATAGCAGAGACGCTAAATATAATACAGTAAGTATAGATTCTCCTTCAGTTCCAACTCCTGTCTTACTATGCAGTTTGAATAGGGCCTATCTGCAGCTGTGGAACTTAGTCTACAGCCCTAATCTTATCCTCCTAATCAAGGGATCATGGAGAGATATTTATGTTAGTGAAAATTTGAAGAAAATTAGAATATTTTTAGAGGCATAGGTGGTATATGTTGACTCTTAGTTTGCTGACTCACCTTGGTATACACACAGTGTGTAGCTATGACAGTGTCTTTGTTTCATCACAAATAGTGTTCTTTCTATATCTTTTCAAAAAGTATGTTTGCATAGGAGTTCATGAAAGAAGAATGGGAAAGGTATTTCTACATTCCTATCGTTAACTGGAATTGCATTTCAATTTATAAACATGAAATTTGTTTTAAATTATCAATGAAAGAAAAATCTAAATGGAAAATAAAGATGGGGAAAGAAATAAATTTTTAAATTGATGGGGTACTTGGGTGGCTCGGTTGGTTAAATGTCTGACTCTTGATTTTGGCTCAGGTCCTGATCTCAGGATTATGAGATTGAGCCCTGCATCAGGCTCTATGCTCAGACAGGAGTCTGCTTGAGATTTTCTCTTTCCTTTTCCCTTTCCTTTTGCCCCTCCCCCTGTTTATGCATTCTCTCTCTCTCTGAAATAAATAAATCTTTTAAAAATAAAATAAAATGATTATTGATTTTCTAGGTACTGTCAAGAATGACCCTCGACAAGGTAAACAAAATTGTCAGAGTAAGGATTTTGAAATTCTCTTCCTCTTAAAAGCAATAAGAAAATTGGCAGACATTGTCATAATCAATTATCACACAACTCTAGAAATTTGCCAAAGACTTACAGAAACCCAGGGAGCGTTTATTTAAGAAAAACAGCTGGATCTCTATAAGAAAAGTGAGCTTTTTCGTGCCTTTCAATAATTTCATACTTGCTCTCCAGCTTCATAATAGCTTAGAAAACTAATAGGCTGCATTCCCAATCAAATGCAAATACCTAGAAGGTACTGGAGGGAACAGACCAGGATTAGAACTCCTTTAAATTCTCATTCTGAGAGAATTAATATTATTTGACTTTTTTTGGTGGTTCCCTGAAAGACCTACTTGCAAGACTGTCTGAATTTGACACAATCCAAAGCTTTCCAAGTATGAAAAGCCTTTTTCCAGGGGGGTGGAGGGGTGATATTAGAAACAATTAAAATCAATTGTTTAACTTTGGACTCCGTGAGATGGTGAAAAAAATTGGAGAGAGCAATATGCTAACCAGAATGTTGAAAAGCAGATGTTTTTGAAATACTCTGACATAATCTGTGGAATCAGGAAGGCCATGCAAATGCTGTGTGTATACGTGCCCATGGCTCCATGCAGGCTTAAGAAAGGCTTGAGACTGCCCTTAGTCCTCATGTCTGGTTGACCTTAAGGTTCTGTACAAGTAGGAAGTGAAGGCTAAGGTGTAGTTGTTAACTCCCTGGCTGAGCATTAAAGGCGTATCCCAGTACACATGTATAGCTCCTTAGCAGATAAACACTGGGAGACTTATTGGTTCTAGGAATTGAAGGAACTATCTGCCCCATTGTTAGATTACCACTAAGCTACCCAAACAGAGGCTTTAGGTTACACACAATAAATACCATAGACTTTGCAAAATTAATTTAGAAAAGCTATGGCAATTAAACTACATGGTACTGACATAAAAAAGACATACAAATCAATGGAATAAAATCAAGAGTCTAGAAATAAACTCATACGTTTATTGACAAGTGATTTTTGACAATGGTGCCAAGAATATTGGATGGAGACAGTCTTTCTAACAAATGATGCTGGAACAACTGGATATTCCCATACAAAATAAATAATTTGTATACTTACCTGACACTACAAAAATTTAAGCCAAAATGAATCAAAGACCTAAATGTAAGAGATAAAACTATAAAAGCCTTATAAAAAAACAAAAATGTAAATCTTCACACATACAAATCTTCCTGACCTTGGATTAGGCAATGGTTTCTTAGATATGACACTAGTAACCAAAGAAGAAATAAATAAATTGTACTTCATCAAAATTAAAAAAAAAAGTACTGTAAAGAACATTTATCAAAAAAGTAAAAAGGCAGCTCACAAAATGAGAGAAACATTTGCAAATCATACATCTGCTGAGGGACTAGTATCATGAAACAGAATTGTTTCAACACAACAATTAAATAACAACCCAATTTTTAAATATGTACAAAGGATTTGGATAGAAATTACTCCAAATAAGTTGTACAAATGGTCACTTAACACATGAAAAGAAGCTTAACATCATTAAGAAAGTACAAATCAACACACAATAAACCACTCACACTAGGGTGGCTATGATTAAAAAGATAATACAATAACAAGTGTTGAAGAGAATATCGAGAAATCTGAATCCTGATTTATTACTGGAGATAATATAAAATTTTACAGTCACTTGGAAAAGAGTCTGTAGGTTCCTCAAACATTTAAACATAGAGCTGTCATTTGACACAGCAATTCTATAAGCATATACCTAACAATTGAAAATATGTTCATAAAAAAATTGTATATGACTGTTCAGAGACTAAAGAGTAGAAACAACTCGAAAGTCTGTCAACAGATCAATGAATATACAAAAAGTGATATATCCATACAGTAGAATATTTTCCAGCTCGAAAAGTGAAAAACTGATACATGAGTATTATGCTAGTGAAAGAGTCAGACAGAAAAGGTTACATGTTTCATGATTCTATTTATATGAAATGTCTAGAATAGGCAGATTCATAGAGACAGCGCATTAGAACAAACTGGAATTAGTGCTGTTAGTGGCACAACCCTGCGAATATACTAAAAACAACTGGACCATACACTTTAAAAAGGTGAATTTTATGGCATGTGAATTATACCTCAAAACAAATAATGAAATAATACATGTAGGTAAAATCATCAATGGCTATTAAAACTATTAGGTGAAGGGTTTATTGAAGAACTTCATGATAGATGAATCTGTATGACATCCCCTGAACGTTATTCATAATGTTACAGACATACATTAAGTGCCTCCTGGTGTGATGCTCTAGGAAGAACACACATCATTTAAGAAATATTCTTTCTAAAAGAATTGAACTTGAATTTATCAAGTCTATAACCACCAGTTTGCAGGAAATATGAAAGACAGACATGTTAAATGATATCATAGGACTGCAAGAAATCAAATCAAGACCATGGGGATTTAAGAAAGAAGTGACTTAATGTCCTTAAATAAATGATTTGAAGAAAAGTGGAGGAAATGGAAGTATAAATTCAAGTAACCTAGGCCATAAAAGATCTAAAAATTTTAACAAGAAAAATAATTTTTAGACAAGCTAGGATAATATACAGAGGTGGGGTATTAGAAGATTGTAAAAAATTAGAATACCTCTTAAAGTTAATAATTTCTTAATATCACCTAATACAAATCTGTATATATTTGCACAGATTGTTGATTCTGGGTGGTAATGGACACTTGGGACTGATAATACTATTTCTTCCCTTTTGTATATGTTTGAAAATTTCCATAATGCAGAGGTTTAAAAAACTCTAATATTCAGCAGCAGTGGGTTGGTATTGATAAGTTCATCTAATGAACTAGGATTGTTTCACTGGGGAAAGCATTATAGAGTCAATGGGATGATCTCGGGTCTTGTACTCCAAAATGTCTAGGTTTGAACATGGGTCTGTGACTTATAAGCACTATCACCTTGGGCAAGTTAGTTACTTTTCTAAATCAGTTTCCCATCTGTGAGCAAGGAATAATGTTACCTATGGCAGAAGGTTTATAGAGGAACAAGTGAGATTTTATAAGTAAAGTGGGCATCACTTTATGTATATATAGTGCCTGGCATAGAATAAGATAAATGTCATAGAATAAAATAAATGCTCTATAAATGTCAACTACTTTAAAATCTGGCTCTACAAGTAGTAATCTCTATTGAATCAGATTTCTAAATAGTAAGCCATGTTTGTTTTCAATTCTAAGTTAATTCTCACAAAAGAAAGCCAATCAATAGTGTTTCCCTAAATCCTCATGCATCTCCATACTGTATTAGGGAAGCCAAAATAGCCAACTCAGAATATTTGAAAATAAATGATTTTGTGATAGTACCTGATTTTGTAAAGAGGCTTCTTGATAAAAGATACGCCTATTTGGAACAAATTCATTAAAGATAAAAATGCCAAGAAATAAGCTTATAAACAAATAAACTACATATTTCATTATATTTGAGGGGAAATAAATACAGCTCAAATTATTATAGTCACTAATAGTAGTAAATTCAAGACAGAGTTTTGAAACTGTCTTTCCTGATGCTATTAGCCATTTTTTAAACTAAATTCAAGATATTATATATAAATTTCTATAAACATTCTTATTTTTACTTCAACTTCCTCATCCCCAACTTTGAATCACTTATAACATGGTTACCAAGAGCCAGGATCTATTCAGATAGTTTATATTCCAAAACTATGAGTCATTTCTATATGTATAGATTATATTCCTTACCGTAGCAATTTTTTGCCAATTTGCCAATTTTGCCAAAAATTTGCCAATTTGGATGCCTTTTATTTCTTTTCGTTGTCTGATTACTGAGGCTAAGACTTCTAGGACTATGTTGAACAGCAGTGGAGATAGTGGGCATCCCTGCCGTGTTCCCCATTGCGAATGATATTCGCTGCGGGTTTTTCATAGATGGCTTTGATGATGTTGAGGAATGTGCCCTCTATGCCGACACTGGGACGAGTTTTGATTAGGAAAGGATGTTGTACTTTGTCAAATGCTTTTTCAGCATCAGTTGAGAGTATCATATGGTCCTCGTTCTTTCTTTTATTAATGTATTGTATTACGTTGATTGATTTGCAAATGTTGAACCAATCTTGCATCCCAGGAATAAATCCCACTTGGTCGTGGTGAATAATCCTTTCAATGTACTGTTGGATCCTATTGGCTAGTATTTTGGTGAGAATTTTTACATCCATGTTCATCAAAGATATTGGTCTATAATTCTCCTTTTTGATGGGGTCTTTGTCTGGTTTTGGGATCAAGGTAATGTT
>CM052809.1:73376788-73399419 GCA_028533885.1 Nasua narica | reverse complement strand
ATGAATTTAGTGCCATTGCATTGCCTGTATGGTGACTATTAACTGTATATTGTCTCTCCTCTTTTCTGGTCTGTGTTCCTTTTAGGCTCTCTCTTTGCTTAGAGGACCCCTCTCAGTATTTTCTGTAGGGCTGGTTTGGTGTTTGCAAATTCCTTTAGTTTTTGTTTGTCCTGGAAGCTTTTTATCTCTCCATCTATTTTCAGTGACAGCCTAGGTGGGTATAGCATTCTTGGCTGCATATTTTTCTCATTTAGGGCTCTGAATATATCATGCCAGTCCTTTCTGGCCTGCCAGGTCTCTGTAGATAGGTCTGCTGCCCATTTTATATTCCTGCCTCTGTATATTACCGATTTCTTGTCTCGAGCTGGTTTCAGGATTTTCTCTTTGTCACTAAGACTTGTAAGTTCTACCCTTAGATGACGGGGTGTAGAGCTATTTTTATTGATTTTGAGGGGGGTTCTCTGTGCCTCCTGAATTTTGATGTTTGTTCCCCTCAGCAGATTAGGGAAATTCTCTACAATAATTTGTTCCAATATACCTTCCACCCCTTTCTCTCTTTCTTCTTCTTCTGGAATCCCAATTATTCTAATATTGTTGTGTCTTATGGTATCACTTATCTCTCGACGTCTTCCCTCGTGGTCCAATAGTTGTTTGTCTCTCTTTTTCTTCTTTATTCTTTGTCATTAGGTCTTCTATGTTGCTAATTCTTTCTTCTGTCTCATTTATTCTAGCATTAAGAGCCTCCATTTTTGTTTGAATCTCATTAATAGCTTTTTTGATTTCATCTTTGTTAGATTTTATTTCTTTTATTTATCCCGAAAGGGCTTTTATTTCTCCCGAAAGGGATTCTTTGATCTCTTCCATGTTTTTTTCGAGCCCAGCTAGCATCTTGATAACTGTCATTTTGAACTCTTATTTCCGACATATTACTGATGTCTGTATTACCTAGTTCTCTAGCCGTCGGTACTGTCTCTTGTTCTTTTTTTTGTGGTGAGTTTTTCTGCCTTGTCATTTTATCGAGCTAAGCATAGATGAGTGAGAGAGAAAAGTACTCTGGAGTTCCACAGTTCTCACCGATTGATAAACTTGGGCTTGGCTGGATATTCTCAGTGATCTTCTGGGGAGGGGCCTTTTCAACTTGGTTCTCAGATGTCTTTGCCTGAGGCGGAATTGCCCCGCCCTTGTCCAGGGTGGGGCCAAGCAATTTGCTCAGGTTCGCTCTTGGGAGTCTTTGTTCCCTTAGCGCTTTCCATTTTGCCCTGGAGGCTGGGAATGCAAATGGCGGCTCCCAGTCTCTGGCCGGAGGAGCTAAGTGCTGGAGTCCCTGAGCGCTGGAGTCCCCGCTCCTCAGTGCGCCCTCAGAGGAAAGCAGTCAATCACTCCCAACTCCTGGGTCCCCGCCCAGGCTCTGAGCCCAGCCACCAGTAGTGGCGCATTTCTCTCTTTGGCTCATGGCCCTGTCTGGAGTCTCCAAACCCAGCAGATTCCTGCTGCACACTCCTGCACCACTCCTCCCCAAGGAGGAAGGAGAAGGTCTCTCCGGAATGCCTTTTGTGGTCCCCGCTCGAAGGGCTGCGGCCACGGTCTAGGGTAAGCCCCAGTTGAAAACGCACTGTGCAGCTCTTTCTCTGCCACCAGCTTCTCCGCCCCCATATCTGGGAGCTCTGTCGCACTCAGACACCCCCGGTCTCTTTATGATCTCACAGTTCCTGAAACCACTCTGTTCCCGCGGGGGCCAGACCTCCGGCCTAGCCTCTGGAGCAATGTCCCTTAGCGGAGCAGACTCTAAAAGTTCCGATTTTATGCTCCGCGGCTCTGTGGCTGCAGGGAGCCGGCCCCTCCCCCCGCGATCTCTCTTCTCGTCGCTTTGGAATCACTTTTCCAAACGTCCTACCTTTTGGAAAGTGGTCGATTTTCTGCTCCGAATTGCTCTTCTTCCTCTCTTCTCTCTCCTGTTGAGTATGCTGGCTTTTAGAATGATTTAATAACTATGTAGATGAACTTCTGGGATACGACTCTATCTCAACCTCCTACTTCTCTGCCATCTTGCTCCTCCTCCTTTGATACTCTTCTGTGTGATTCTTTTTACATATTTGCCAACAGATGTCATGACTTTTGTGATGTATTTGAGAAAATATTTTCCTGGTACTGTTTTGATTCTCATATTTTGGGCTATTTTTTTTAAAGATTTTATTTATTTATTTGACACAGAGAGAGAGATCACAAGCAGGCAGAGAGGCTGGCAGAGAGAGGGAAGCAGCCTCCCGGCTGAGCAGAGAGCCCAATTCAGGACTTGATCCTAGGACCCTTAGATTGTGACCTAAGCCGAACGCAGAGGCTTTAAACCACTGAACCACCCAGGCACCCATTGGGCTCTTAGATTACTAAATCAAGAGAGTTCAGCTCATGAACTGGGGGAAATGAATGGACTTAAGCATTCAGTTAGTCCTTATCCCAACCTGGAAATTACTTAGTAATGTAAAATTAAATAGATTTAAATGAAATATACTTTTAAATCACAGTTTGTTTATTATAAGATTAATAGAAGCTAATATTAAAAAATGGAATAAAATAATTTAGACCAAAAAATAGAATAAATGCCGTATTCCTCTGTCAACTCACTGATCTTTTCAATCAGAAATTTGTGTATGTCTGCATGTTAAAATTTTAAAACAAAATACTATACATGCTATTGTGTCACTTGATTTCCAGTTACCAACTTATTTTATGAAATTTTCATATCACAGCAGTTAGAGGTGGATCATTTGCTTTAAAATTTGTATGGTATTTCAACTTAAAACTGTACTATGGTTAATATAATTAGTCCTATTTAGACAGATTTATTTTTATCTACAAATTGATGATATTGAAATGATGCTACCATAAAAATCCTTTCATATATATCATAGCAAAGTAATGCATCTTTTTAGATGGATGCATTACTAGTGATTTCCAAATCAGCTTCCAAAATGTTCGCCACAGTTGACACTGACAACAAAAAGAATACCAGCGCCTTTTTTCTCATATATGAATAAACGCTTGGTTTTACCAAATGTGTGCAAATTTTACTTTACTCTGAAAAGTAAAACATAGCACTTTGTGATTTCATTTCTCATATTCTTTAGATTATGAGTGAGACACATCATTTTCCTACCTTTGGAAGAACTTTATTTTTATTTCATCTAATTTTGTAATTTTTCTGTCTATGAATATCCTTTTCTCACTCTTCCATTTAGTTATTTTTTCTAATGGATTTATATAAAAACAAGATGGAAGGAATTAGTATACAGGAGGCATTGCAATTATTTCTTCACAGATAATAACGATAGACCCAGAAAAAGCATTTGATAAAATCCAATACCCATTCATGATAGTAACTCTCAGTAAACAAAGGATAGACAGGAACTTCCTCAACTTGGTAAGAATATATATAGAAAACCTGTATCCAGCATTATATTTAATGGTGACAAACTTGAGGTTTTCATATTAAGATCAGGTATAAAACATTCTTGCCTCTCATTACTCTTACCACTGCTTTTCAGTATTGTCCTGGAAGTTCTAACTAACGCAACAGGAGAAGAAAAGAAAAAGTATATAGGTGGAGAGGGGAGACATAAAGCCACCATTGTTCACAGATAACATGATCAATAGTGTACATAATAAAAAAAAATCAACAAAAACTCCTGGAACTATTAACATATAGAGCAAGCTTGCAAGATATAAAGTTAATATGCAGAGGTCAAATATTATCCTACATATCATCAATGACCAAGTTTCAAATTTAATTTGACATTAAAAACATAACATTATGCACATAATTACTCCCCATAAATAAATACTTAAGTATAAATCAAACCAAAAAATTACAAGATATATATGAGGAGAACTACAAAATTTGATGAATGAAATCAAAGAACTAAATAAATGGTGAGATATTTTATACTCATGGATTGAAAGGCTCAACATTGTTAAGATATCAGTTCTTCCCAACTTGATCAGTATATTCAGTGCAGTCCCAGAAAGTTATTCTGTGGATATCGGCAAACTGATTCTAAAGTTTATTTGGAGAAGCAAAAACCAACTCAATATTGAGGGAGAAGAAAAAAGTTGGATAACTGACCCTTTCAGCTTCAAGATTTATTTTAAAGCTACAGTAATCCATATAGTGTTGTATTGTTGCAAGTATAAACATATTAATCAATGGAACAGAATAGAGTGCCTAGAAATAATATAGTCAACTGATTTTTGACAAAGGAGCAAAAATGATAAAATGGAGCAAAGAATGGAGCATAATGTAGCATCTTTAGTAAATGGGGTTGGAACAACTAGACATCTACATGCAAAAAATGAATCTATAGACTGTACCCTACAGAAAAATGAACTAAAAGTGGATTACACATGTGAATTTATAAAGCAAAACTATGAAACTTGTAGAAAATAACAGGAAAAAAAAACGTAGGTGACTTTGGATATCATTATGACTATTTAGATACAACCCTAAGAAAAAGAACTGATAAGCTATACTTAATTAAAATTAAAAACTTCTTTTATGCAGAAGACAATGACAAGACAGCCAGAAACTGTGAAAATATATTTGCAAAAGACACATCTGATAGACTATTACCATCATAAAGAACTTTTATGAAAATTAAAAGACTGGAAAAAGCCGATGGTTCTTTTAAGAGATGAGATGAAACAAGATATTAATATTTAGTGCAATAAACACTCATACTTTGAAAGGATGGAATATTATATAATAAGGAAAGAAAAATATATAGCTTCTTATTACAATGTCAAAAACATATAGAGGATATTAGAAAAATAATGAGGGTGTGTTTAAAATATATCTGCAAGAAAAACTTTGCTATTATATATCGTTTACAGTTTTGTTGTTGGCAGTGAAATTATTATTGAATGAGTACACAGAAATGCCATTCCAGGAAATAATTTTGAGGTAAAAAAAATAGCTGTAATCGGAGCAGCCTTTAAGTTAATGTTTTTTATATGATACCAAGTAACATAACTTTTTAAAAATGCAATATGTAGGTAGTTCAGTGTTCACATGGCCAATTTACATTTGATGTTTTTCCTATCAGCTCATTTTTCTGAAATGATTCTGTACTGTGTATCTTTGGTCTTAATATTTAGTTTATCACCTAATATTAACCTATCAGTGCAAACAATGAAACATTTATGCAAATTTATTGGATAATTTTTGATGTTCTCCATAGAAGTAGCCACCTTACATTTCTGATAGAATTTTGATGGACTGTTCATTTATTTATCTCATTTGTATTTTAATAAAAATTGAATACATTTAAAGTGTACAACATGATCTATGTTATATATATGATATAGATATATATATATATATATACACATACACACATTGTAGTAATTATGGCAGTCAAGCTAATTAACATATGAACTCCTCACATCACACATTACCAATTTTTGTGCATGTAATGAGTGTACCTGAAATATTCCCTCTGAATATGTTTATAATGTTTAATTCAGTATTATTAAGTATTGTCATCATGCCTAAACATTCAATCTCTAGACTTATTCATTCTACTTAACTGCAATTTTGTACCCTTTGGCCAGCATCTCCCTATTTCTTTTACCCCCACCAGCCCCTGGTAACCACCACTAAGAGTTCAACTCTTTCTCTAACCCTTCTCTTCCCTCCTTTGCCCCTCCCTTCCCCAATCCTTCCCCCCTCCTTCCTCTCCTCTTCTCTTCCTTCTTTCCTGAGTCCATATGTAAATGAGATCCTACAATATTTGCCTTTCTCTGCCTGGCTTATTTCACTGAACATAATGTCCTCCAGGTTTATCCTCATTGTTGCAAATAGCAGAATTTCCTTCTTTTTCATGACTGAATGATACTCCTGTGTGTGTGTTCCATCCTTATCCATTCATCTGCCATGACTGTCCATTTTTATTATATTTATACTACAATAAAATAATTTTACAATGGGAGGGAGAATTAATAGAAAAGACTTTATGATCAGATATGTTTAATATAAAATTATAATAAATAAATGAAAATTATCTGATACATTATGTGTCTACAGAAGAAACACACTTAAGTATTTGATAATGAAAGGGAGGTGCCAGTATCAGAAAATAAAAAAATAATAAAATGTAATAGTTTTTACTTTACAAAACAAGTAGATTCATTCCATATAGAACACATATTTAGTGAGTATTTATAACTATAATCAAATTTAAAAAAATCCTCTTTTACACAGATATACTAGTGTCAGGACCATCATCTGTTTATGGTTGCATCAATATTCCCCCCTCAGGTATTTTTTACAACTTTATCTTGGTTCAGAAAGTAGGAAACAGCATTCTGTATTTCTTTTCACCAGCAGTAGTTGTTTGCATCCATGTTTTATTAAAACTCCTTAAATGTGACATTTATTTCTTTGATGTATAACTGAAAAAAACTCAGAATGTCCTCAGATGGACAATGAAAATATAGCTTATTTGATAAAATTGCTCCAAATTTTCTCATGAGCTGAAAAAGCAATTTTTAAATTTAAATGATTTTTATAAAATTTAAATGATTTTCGTATTATTTACAAAAATAAGAGTTTTCAGTAAGATAATTTCAAGCTAATACCTTATTTCTTTGGAATACTCAATACGTTTTGGGTTAAGTGGTCAGTTTTTGAGATATTCTCCATAAACTTTCTCTTACCCACAATAATATCTGTGTTCATAAAGGATGGTGTCTGACTTCAAGCTACCAAGGTGACTTCACTGAATAGGGAGTTAGTTCCAACTCAGTGAAAGCAGATACTAGAGGATTTGGTCCAGAACCATAAGCTGAATAGTCAGTTAAAGTAATTTATTCTCTTTTGGTTATATTCTCAGTCTTTCAGAACTCATCCCATTCCCTTTTCTTTCCGTAGTTGATATCAAAGGGAGTAAGGGAGGCACCAATCTCCTTTATCAACCCCAGAGTCCATTGCCTAGTAAGGAGGATGAGAGATGGAGAAAGAAAAAATTAGGTTAATTTATTAGTTGTAATCTCTCCTCAAAATGTGAATATTAAATTTAAAAAGGACTTTTTGCCCAGATTTTCATATCTATGACTGCCCTCTTGCCACTTGCTACTCTGGTTAAGACAAGGTCACTAGATCAAATGGTCATTCTATATTCTGATGGCATTCATGTTATAACTTTTTATGCTGTTCATGTATTTAGCTTGATATTAAGGGATAAATTCAGCATTGAGACTGAGATATACATTTCATAGTCTGGTTTCTCTCCAGACTTCGGCAAGGCCTATGTCACTCTGGCCAAACTGGCTTCCTTTAACATCTTAGTGAGACTTTGGGTAGCGCTGAGTCTTAATCATCTTCTCCATCCAGCCCCTGAGAGAGTCACTGCACCTGAAGTCTCTTTATGGAGTCACCATGATCCTTGCTGTCTTAGGGCCCATGGAGGACTTTACTATGGAGGAGTGACCATCATTCTCCTGAACTTCCACCAGAGTTTCAATCAGAATGTAGCAAATAATTTCTCCATTATGCACTTTTGAAACTTAGAAATATGACCATGACACAAATATGGCTATATTTCTTTCTTATCTCTATCTTCTTTCCCTGCAGAGAATACTGGGAATGAGGAGGGAACCTTTGTTTTACTTTTTATTCCACTTTGTATGATTGATTCTTTCTCATTTTTATTGAAATATTCACATAATATAAAATTTCACATAACTACTTTATAGGGTATAACTCAGTAACTTCTGGTATATTCACAAGATTGTACAACAACTGCCACTGTTCAATTCCAGAATATTTTTATTACCAAATGAACCCTCTCAACTGTTGGCAGTCACTCTCAATTCTTTCCACTCTCCAGTCCCCAGAAACCACTAATCTACTTTCTGTCTCTGTAGATTTACCTATTCTGGATATTTTATATAAATAGAATATATGAAATGTGGCCTTTTGTGTCAGGCTTCTTTCACTTAGCATATTTTTTCCAAGTTTATCTGTGTTTCGCATATTTCATACCCATTAGGTTGGCTATAATTGAAACGATGAAAAATAATAAATGTTGGAGAAAGTGTAGAGAAACTGGATGCTTCATATATTACTAGTGGGAGTATAAAATAGTGAACCTTTTGTGGAAAACAGTTTGGCAATTCCTCAAAAAATTTATTCATATAGTTACCATATGACCCACCTAGTTCAATCCTAGGTATATACTCAAAAGAACTGAAAACATAGGATGCTATGTTTTCATAGATAAACTTATATGCTAAACTTATACATATGCACAGCTAAACTTATACATATGCACAGCAGCATTATTTCTAATACCAAAAAAAAAAAATGGAAACAATCAAAACGACCATTAACCGATGAATGGGTAAACAAAATGTGGTATGGCCATACAATGGAATATCACTTAGTCATAAAAAAGAACTTAAAAATCTTTTTTTAAATGTTATGCCCCCTTTTTATCAAGATAATTTTTGTTTTCTCCCTTCCTAAAACAAATAATGATATGCTATGGAGAGGTAGACAGACATTGTATTACTAGTAAGACATTTATGTCTTCTATATCTATACCTATATCTGATAATATTTTTGAGATTATTTGTTGGATTAATTTCAACTGCTGGTAATGAAAAATCAAAACTTCATGTAGCTTAGATATGAGAGAAGTTTTACTCCCTCACATTACAGAGGAATTTTAGAATGAAGATGGTGTTCAGGTATATGCAATCAAGGTTGCAGCTCCATTTCACACAGATTCTATTTTTTTTGGTTCTTTTCTGTATGTTAGCTTCAAACACAGCTTGATAGTAAGTTGAACTTAAATTTATTGAATGGAGAATGTAGAAATTCATTACTGAATGGAGAATGAAATTCATTTAATTTAATAAAAGTTTAGGTTAGTTTAGTTGAAAGATATGAGTTTATTTTGAAAAATTTAGGCAAGTCTAAAACATCTTGTGGAGAAACAGAAAAATAGCAAGAAAGACACTGAAGAAGATTTACATTCTTCTGACATATTCATTATTCTTGTGAGATATTCTGAATTTGACCAATTAAATCAAGGAATCAATTTGACCAAGGAAATCCAACTGAGACAGAAATCTTTTTACTACTCTTAGTTGCTGTGGAAATGAAACTTTTCTGTATGATAATGACAACAGCTATATGAAATCAAAATGTACAGCAGTTAAGGTGAAGAAGAAAGGGATCTAGACAGAGATAATTTGGGGGATGTTTAAGGGAGGAATTTGGGAAAGGATAGTACAGAAAGCAAAAAGTAGATCACTAAGAGAAAAATTTTGGATAGGTTATAAAAACTTTACACAAGACATATATTTAAAATTATTTTTAAATTGTTGGCTCAGCCCAATGAAGTCCAGCTGACTTTGGTTGAAATTAGTGTAAGTAATAAGCTAAATATAAATCTAAGTTTATTTGGTGAAACAAATCCTAGATGTATTAGAATTGGTAAGTTAGCAGCATCTCCAAATGCCATTGCCCATATGAAAATGGAATTATTTACTAAAGCTCTTTCACAAACACGAGACAACCCCCCAAAATATTTTTTTTTATTTTTCTTGAACCATATTAGGGCAATGTCCATTCCTCAGTCTGTTTCTGTAGCCATAAAGTGTGAGGTGTTGATACACTTCATCTTTCTAATATAAAAATCAGTGTGTCATTATGATACAGAAGGTGATCGACTTGAAGAGTTAGAACTTCTTACCCCCCAAATCTGGAATTGTTTCTCCAGGCCTTAGTACAGAATTTATGTATGTGGAGGAGATTATAAAATGCCCATCTTTCATAAAATAATTTTTGAGTAGTTATTGTGTATGTGGTAATGTATAGTAATGGTAAAATAATGAGGTAGACAGAGTCTTCTGTATCAAGTAGCTGACAGGCTAATAACTAGTTAGATGTAAATATTTAACCTAATATTTAATGAAGAATAGTATTCTACTTGAGGGTGGAGTATCAGGCAACATAGTGACCTTCATGTCCCTTGAAAATGGACAATGCACAATGATATATGAAGGGAATGACAGGAAAAAGCCTGGCGTTCCAGGCAGGGAGGAGGAGCATCTGCAAATAAACTAAGGCTTAAAATCACTCTGGCTGAGTTAGAGTGAAATGAGACTGATGGAGTAGGAGGAGCATCCATGGACAAATCTAGTATGAATTTGTAGACTAAGATGGGGAATGTAAGCTTTTTTGCACAAACTGTGGACAAAATATTGGTTAATTATATATATAATTTACTATCCATTCTAACATCTATGTGAAAAATTATGTATTGTACAAAGAGAAGGGTGGAATTAGGAGGCCTTTTATACATTGGGATAAAGACAGGTGAGACATCTAAATGGAGAGCATGCAATACTGAAGTATGGAAAAAAGATATGGACTCTAGACATACAGATTTAGGATTCAGCTGTTGTTTTTTAATTATCAGAGCAATTATTGCAGAATATAATTATATTACTTCATATTATATTCAGATGCACATATACACACAATCACATACAATATCTGGGTTTATAGATATTCAGTTGGAATCATTTAGATTTTCAGTGTGTAGGGAAGGAATTTAGAGCACACATATCTAATGAATATTTAAATATTCATAGAAATTTTCCCACTGGAATATTTTAAACCAAATTGAAGTTTTACTGTTATTGAAATGAAAGCATAATACACAAGATTATAAACATTTTGTGTTATTTAAAATATAAAGTGTTTATGTAAGCTTTCCATTAGCTCTGAACTTTAGCTATTTTGTTGATAACAACATTAGGCCCTAGAAATACTATTTGTGTAGCGTCATCCCATAAAACAATGATTTCTCTGAAGATTTTAGTGAAGACCATCCTATTTTGATCTATATTTTTGTTACCCTTGGGCCTAAAGTTGAAATCTCTTGAATTACAGTTATCCTCTTTCATTGGGAATAGTTAACCATTTTGGCCAACATTTATATACTTTTAATGCCTTACCACAGTTAATTTACATTTTACATTCAATATTAACTCTTTTGGATGTATGGGATACTTCTTAAAGAATTAATTGATGTATAATTCAATAGCATTCATTTGGAAGCTCCTGCTCTTAAGATTTTAGGGAAGATAATTACTAGAGTTGAAAGATGGCTTTTGGTTTATTTTCTATAGTAGGAAATATGCTTTACATTAAAAACTTATCAAATATGCATAATACATTATTAAGACCATTATTTACTGAATAAATATATGGACTTGACTCCTTTTGAGTAGTACAATATACACATATTAAAGGTATTACACTTAAGTCCATTGATACCACATTACAGTTAACTGTTTCACTTTATAAAGCGGTTTTGTAAATGATTTTGCTGATTAGGGTTTTAAAGAATATAGAAGGGAATTGGGGGAATACTATAAGAAAAAGACTAATGGCCTCATTAAAAACTGTTTTTGCAGAAACTGCATGCACTAAAATGCACACAGTAGCAACAATTAGTTGAGTGAATGGGCAATGAGTCCCGATTCTCTTACCTCACCAGTAAATTCTGTCAGTACATAATTTGTGAGGCATAACATTACCTGCTAATGACTCTATGATATAGTTCAGATAGATTTTTACAAGAGGAATCAATAACTTCAGAAAGCATTTAGAAGGTTTTACTTAGATTGCTAATATGATTAAGTGAGGGGGGAAAAGACATCTATAATTTCTTTAAAACTTTGTCTTTACTGGAACAATGCCTATATATAAATCTATATTGCTTCCTACCCTAAAAAAATAGTTTAGCAATTTTTTTCCAGTGATTTTATTGTGATGGCTGTACATATATTTTTACTTATTTGTAATAATCACAAGTGTATTGCTAAACATGTTGCTGAAGGAAATAACATCTACAGTGAGCAAGCTGTGAAAAAAATAGCTTCCATTTTGAGTAGATACATTATAGTTGCATAATACAATTTTAAATAGATTTGTCTCCCTGAGTACACAGTGTTGCATATTATATTGCTGTGAAGGATTAGTCCACACTTTTATGGTCTTGTGGAATCTCCTTTTGTGTCGCAATAGAAAATTTTAGGTTTCCTCAGGCTTACTTGCTTCTAGATGTGGACTTAAGATCCTCTGGGAGAATTTCAGATGGAGCCAGGGAATGAAGTAAAAACTCACTGGTAGAAATTATGATCTATCTTTGCATTTGCATTTTTTTTGAGAGTGCAGGCACACAGGTGAACAGAGGGTGGAAAGGGACAGTGGAAGAGGGAGAGAGAGAATATTAAGCAGGCTTCACAGCCAGGCAGAGCCCAATGCAGAGCTCAATCTCACAACCCTGAGATCATGACCTGAGCTGAAATTAGGAGTCTGACACTCAATTGACCAAGGCATCCAGGTGCCCTCTGCATTTGAATATCTTGACTCTTCCTGGTTTGAATCATAGCTTTACTATCATTTACATGTAGATTTGGAGGCTATGTGTGTGATCTGTATATATCTATGCGTGTATATATCTGTGTGTGTCTGTAAGTGCTTTTAACTGCTGCTGATCCATCTCAGAAGTTTTTGTGTCCTTTTTAAAAAAACTCATCTGTATTTTTGCTTCACATGTAGTAAAAAAGTAGTTTTGTATAGATTAGCCATTTTTTAATGTGTTTGTAGACTTAATTGACATTCAAAGATACCATGTAAAATACAATCTTAACCATAAATCTTAAAAATTCTTTTTCTCAACTATGCATTTTGAAGTCCAGTGCTTACGATCATCTTGTAATGATTGGTGCTTCATTCATTTAGTTTCCTGGAAATTATTCAGTGATGCATATTGCCAACTTCATAATATGTTAGTCTTAGTGGGGTACTTTTTAGACATCCAGTGGAAATTGACACTTTTTAAATTTTATTTATCTAGTTTATATGATTTATTTACTCATTTATGTATTTTGCATTTTTTAAATCTGACTCAGTTTGTGTTCACTGATGGGCTTAATGTTCTGGATGCCACAGAGAAAGCTAGGCATAATCCTCCCACTTTAGGAATTCTATTGTACTTTTTTAAAAAGAAAATTAAAGCATTTAATTATCTTTAACAAAAGCTAAATACTATCTTTTCTCAGAAAGTAAATTACCTGATGCTGTTTTCATAAATCTTTAGAAACTATTAATATCAGTCATTTACTCACTCGGCACATATTTATTGAATACTCAACATGTTCCGGCTCTTTTCTGAGATCAGGTACAATAATGGTAAATAAGAAAAATTTCATTCCCTATGGATGTTTCCTCAGAATTGAACAAAGGAAAAAAAAAGACAGCTAAAATATGGTGTAATGGATATAAAGAAAGTACCATTGGAGGACCCTATAGCCTAAGCTATACTTGGTCTAACTAGATCAAGATTTTGTATTCTACCTGAGAATAAATGATATCTAAATGATGTAATAAATGTTCTACAAGCACTAGTTCATCAATGAGTTCAGAGAAAGTGGAGAAGTATTCTAAAAAGAGGATACAGCATATACCCTAAACCAGAATGAAACAGTGGTATGTTTGAAAAACTGATAGATTATAAATATGCAAGATGGGATGACAATGAGAGATGAAAGTGGAAAGGTGAATAGGAGCCAGATCATGCCATATTTGGATGTTACAGATGAGTGACGGGGAGCCAGTGAATGGCTTTTTAAAAAAAAAATAGCAATCCAGTCAAATGTATGTTATTTGGGAGCATCGCTCTGTACACAGTGCAGAATCTGAATTGAAGGGGGAAAGATTGCATTGGAGGTAGACTGATGATGTAATTCAAATGAAGGATGACAGTTATGTGAACTAGTAGAGTAATTGAAAACTGGAGAACCATTTAGCAGAAGAAATGCAAAGAGCTGGATGGTTGGGTGGTTCAGTCAGTTAAGCATCTGGTTTCTGCTTAGTTTGGATCCCAGGGTCCTGAGATGTAGTCCCCCATCCATTGGCTCCTTGCTCAGTGGGGAGCCTGCTTCTCCCTCTGCCTTCCACTCCCCTTCTTGTGCTTTCTCTCTCTTTCTCTCTCACTCAGACAAATAAATAAATAACATCTTAAAAAAGAGGGGCGCCTGGGTGGCTCAGTGGGTTAAGCCTCTGCCTTCAGCTCAGGTCATGATCTCAGGGTTGGAATTGAGCCCCGCATTGGGCTCTCTGCTCAGCGGGGAGCCTGCTTCCCCCTCTCCCTCTGCCTGCCTCTCTGCCTACTTGTGATCTCTTTCTCTCTGTCAAATAAATAAAATCAAAAAAAAAAAAAAAGAAAGAAAGAAAGAAATGCATAGAGCTTGGTTAAAAGGAATGGAAGGAGAGGTGGAAGTCAAAATTGCCTTCAGCATTTTGTGTAATTCTTTTGTTTTCAATTTAGGTGGATGGGATTACCATGAATCAGCTAAAGAAACACTTTGGGAGGAGCAGATTGTTGGGGAAAATAATGAGTTTTCTTTTAGATAAAGCTTAAGATGGCACTAGCCAAGGAAGTGAAGATGTTATTTATGTTTAGCTGGAAATGTATAGTCAAGATGTACTGAAATCCTGGGCTTAGGTGAATTTTGCTGAGACTAAATCAAAAGAGAAAAGAAAAGGATGAGAGAAAAGCCATGAAAGAAAGAAGGAACTGCTAGAGAAATGTCAAGTGAACCAGGAAATCTTAGTTATTATCAAACCTGGGTAAGAGAATATTACAAGAAGGAAAGAAAGTTGCTAATGCCATTAAGAATTTAAGAAAGATAACAACTGATATATACATTTGATTTAGTAAAAAAACAAAACAAAACAGGGGTGCATGGGTGGCTCAGTGGGTTAAAGCCTCTGCCCTGGCTCAGGTCATGATCTCAGGGTCCTGGGATCAAGCACCACATGGGACTCTCTGCTCAGCAGGAAGCCTGCTTCCCCTCTGTCCCTGCCTACCTCTCTGCCTACTTGTGATCTCTCTCTCTGTCCAATAAATAAATAAAATCTTTAAAAGAAACAAAAAACAAAAATAAAACAAATAATAAAAATTGTTAACTTGCAAGAACATTTTTGGTACTTGTAGTAGGTATACTAGCCAAATCTAAAGGGTAGTTCAATGATTGGGAGGTGAGCAGATAGAAAAAGCAAATTAACATAACACTACCTGAAAGTTTGGCTATTAAGAGAATTAATAATATTCCCTAGTCTTAGGTGCCTGCTAATTCCAACCTGTTTTTTCTGGCACCTTAAATAGAAAGGAGACAGAATTTACATAACAAAGAGGATGTCTCTCTCTGCAATTATTAAGTTCTGGCTCTTCCAGAGAAGAGAAAATTACTGGAGTGTCCATGTCCCAGGGAGAACGTTTTTTTCCTCCATTTTGCATATAAAATAAGATTAGGTTAACATCATTACAAAACGTGGCTTCTCATTTACAGAAGAAATATAGAAAATGTTTCTGTATCACACCTGAAAAAAAAGCATGAATTAAAAGACCTTATACTGTCTCTTACTTATAGCTTATAATCTAAGTCAAATTATTTAAATCTCTGAAAATCAATTCTCTTGATTAGTAGACTAGGGACAATAATAATGTTTACCCACTAGGATTGTGGTAAATGAAGAGAGATAGTTAATGAAAAAATTCCCAGAATTCGGTAAATTCCCAATAAGTGATGTTATTATTGATGACTTTCGTTCTTAGTAATAATCTTACAAGTCTCAAAGGACTACATTCTCACCTAGGTTAGACTTTCAAGCTTCTTTAGATAAAAAAATGGTCAAATGCTGATGATGTCATATTGTTCACCTAATAGTATCTAAAACGAATGATGTCACATGCTTGACCATGAGATGTTGATAGGGAGTGTTTTGAAGAGATATGTTTCCCTTTTTCTACCATATTTAGGAAATGAGAACTCCTTTTATAAAAAAAGAACAGATGAAGATATTTGCTAGTGTGATGAAGACAGTAGCCAGTTTCTAAAAGGTTGTTCAGTGAGTAGTTAAAAATATTGTTTCTTTACAATTTAAAGATTGTATTCATGGTTTTATTTGGGATTGAGTTTGTTATAAAATCAAGGAATAATAAAATTCTTAGTAAATAGTAAACTTTATTTCTTGTGCACATTGTTCATTATTAATATATTACTATTAGTTAATATTAATGAGTTTCCTAAATATCAGTGTACCTTTTCTACAGCATGTGGTCATTTTAAATATCCTAAACCTCATTTTAACAGTGCTCCAGATGGAGCTCCCTTTTTAAAACATTGGTATGCAATAAATATTAAATTGAGTAATTATGGACACCAATTTCTAATTGCTCTCTCTGATTATAGAATAAGCACTCAACTGGGCATAACACTTTATGTATAATTAAATGGAAAATGTAATTTTCAATACATATTTTTCTGTGGTCACAAGGAAGCAAAATGAGAAATGCTCTCTAGCAAACGATTAATTTTTTTACTGTGATTTCCCATAATTAATTTGAAATCCCCAGCTAATATACCTCAGCTATCAAGTACACTTCTCAAACAATCTTCAGCTATAGTCCATGAGTTTCTGTTCAGGAAACAAACTAATGCTAAAAAATGCCATGCATATTTTCAGCCAGAATTTACTATTTTAGGGTGGAAGAACATAGAGGAGAAAGAAGAACTTGGAATTAAATTAAATTCAAACTCAAGTAGAAATTCTGTGGGATTATGTGACATTGTGTAGAATATTCTTATATTCCTCTGTTTGGAATAAAACAGCGTTTTAAAAAATGCACCTACTATTTCTTTTCTTGACCTTTAGCAAGTTATTTCATCTCTTGGTGCCCTAGTTTCCTCAGTTAACTTTCCCTATAAAAGAATTTGTAGTGCCCTTCTCAATCATGGTTCTGTAAAGGAGGGATTCTTTTTATGAATACCTATCCTGCTGTTCAATTTTTAAATAAAATAATGCACATTTGCTGGGTGCCAATTAGGTAATGGGAAATATTATATAACACAGAGTAGAGTACTATAGAAGACTGGTAGTGAAAGAATGAATGTAATATTTTTTTCAAACCACAGTTCAAACGTTTGAGTGTTACTTAGTGCAAGGGTAGAATGACAGGTCTTAGAGGAAATTTGAATCCCTTACTTCTATGAAAAAAAAAAAATACCTGTCTCTTACTTAGAAACTTAAGTAAAATCAGTCAGTCAAACAATCTGTGAAAGTGTTGCAAAAAAATGCCTCACTGAAAAAAATATGGACTAAAATTTGTAGTATTAATAGAGGGCTAGGAGAACCTTCATCCCTGTCTGCTGTATGCAAGGGCAGAAAGGTCTTAGATGTGTCTAACTCTCAGTGGATAAATCAGACCCAATTTTAAAAAGGATTTTTTTAATCTTAAAAGGTCTATTTCTATGCCACAATAAATGGTTTGGGGATTATCTAACACTTTGGATTATCTGCACCATTAGTGAGGATAATAAAGAGCTGACTGCATTTTGCATTGAAATAGCATGGTCTATTACACTTATGAATAGTCTGAGAATAAAGCATGGGAAAGTCTTACTGAATTTATGCACAACAGTTTAATTGACTGCCACGTGGTTGATGGGGTTTTTAGGTTGTTTATAATTGATAGTACAACTATCATTTATTCAATGATTAGTTTAAAATTTCAAAACTAATTATAGTAAATAATTATAAAGATATGGTATCAAAAAGATTTCTTAATTTCTTAATTTCTATTTTTAGAAATGTAGCCCTATTTCACAACTATCTTGTCATGGGTTTCTGTTCTTTGTTTTTTTTTGTATGTGTGTTTTTTTTTTTTTCTTTTTTGACAAGAACTAGTTATCATTTTTGCCCTCCTCTTTTTTTCAAAGGCATCAAAAAAATTATCAAAATATTAATAATTTTTGGGAAATGTATTTTGAGTAATGTAAAGCAAACCAATCTCAGTTGCCAGAGTTTAAAACTCTGATAGAGTGCCAGAAATTCATTTTCCCTAAAAATATTCTAAGCATTTCTCTTTATGGAAATCATTAAAACCTTAAATGAGCCACCCCACTTTCCCCTAAGCATTACCACATGTCTGGGACTTAAATATTCCTATCAAACTTATGATAAAGATAAAATTCCTTTGTGGTCCTCTCCAAAGCTATTTTTGTTATTTTTCCATGGTTCACGAAGCATAGTGATGCTGGAGAAAATGGCATTCTTCACTCACTAAATCAGGCATGAATTTGCAATGGTATTTCATCCAAAATGTCTGGCATAGATCATATTACTCTAATTTTAAAATTTTAAAAATAACTCTACAGTTTATTTCTTTTATAGAAAATAACTCAAGTACTAGGAAATCTTGAATGATAATATTAACATTATTTATCTCACAATAATAATATTTAATTAGAAATAACCTTGGGTACTTTTTTCTGTATTTATTCAGTTACCCAGGAAATAATAAAAACATAATTTTGATATTGCTATCATTAAAGAGATTTATTTAAATGGCCTTGGGTGAAATGTCCCATATAACAAAGTGTATTCATTCATTTTTAGATTCTTTTTTTTTTTCCACAATATAGCAAGCTCAATTTTAATTTGTAGGTAGGGGTATGTTTTAGAGAAAGGCAAAAAAAAATTCCTTTTTCATAGAACTTATAGTCTAGGAGGGTAGATAAACATAAATAATTAACTACTCTGCTTTTGACTTGAGCAGAATGCCACGATTTAGAGTAAGGATCTTGCTTAGTTAGTAGCTGCCAGATGATACAATCCAAAAGGATAGGAGGAGTTAACTCTCTGAGAAATGAACTTTATTTAGTGTACATTGGAGATGGTAAATATATCGGCAGATAATTTCCTTCTCATTTCTCCTTTCCATGTACTGTTACCAAAAAGAACAGAATTAACTTTATTTTTTTATTTTTTAATGTTTTTTAAGATTTTATTTATTTGACAGAGGGAGAGAGATCACACGTAGGCAGAGAAGCACACAGAGAGAGAGGGGGAAGCAGGCTCCCTGCTGAGCAAGGGCTTTATCCCAGGACCCTGAGATCATGACCTGAGCAGAAGACAGAGGCTTTAACCCACTGAGCCACCCAGGTTCCCCAAAATTAACTTTAGATTGAGGATAAAAAATTTTTCAAACAAAAACAGATAATTTACTATCAAACTCTGACCAAAGAAATTTCCAGTATATGAACAACAACAACAAAAAAAAGGTAAACGTAAGGATTGATCTTTAGAAATAAAAATCTTAGGGACACTTGCGTAGCTTAGTCAGTTTAGCATTCGACTCTTGATTTTGGCTCAGTTCATGATCTCAGAGTCCTGAAATTGAGCTCTTCATCAGGCTTGCACTCAGCATGGGAATCTGCTTGAGATTCAATCTCTCTTTCTCCCTCCTGCTCTGCACCACTTCCTGCACACACTCTCTCTCTAAAATAAATAAAATTTTTAAATATTTATAAATAAAAAGCTTTTATTATGAACAACTTCATACATATTCTAAAATAGAAAAATATTGTAACAAACTCATATATATATATCAAATAGTTTTAGCAATTATCAAAGATGGCTAATCTTGTTTGATCTGTTATCTCATCCATTAGAAATCCCCTATTAGATTAATCTGAAATGGGGGCTCCTGAGTGGCTCATTTGGTTAAGTATCTGACTTCAGCTCAGGTCATGATCTCATGACCTGAGGATCTTGGAATTGAGCCCTGAGTCCATCCTCCCCTCCCCCATACTCTGTGGGGAGCCTGCTTCTCCCTCTCCCTCTGCCTGCCACTCCCCCTGCTCCTTCTCTCTCTTTCTCTCTCTCTGTCAAATGAATAAATAAAATCTTTAAAAAAAGATTAATTTGAAGTGAATCCTAGCATCTTTGTCATTTCATTGAATTATTATAAACTATAATAATTGTTAATAATAAGCCATTTATAATGCTTAAAAATAAGTTATCAGTAAATAGTCAATACATGTCCGTTTCCCTGACTAAATCATACTTTTTTTTTTCCACCCAGGTGTCCCTAAGTCGTACTTTTTTTTTTCTTTTTTTTTTAATGTTATGTTAGTCACCATAAAGCACATCATTAGTTTTTGATGTAGTATTCTATGACTCACTGTTTGGGTATAACACCTGGTGCTTCATGTAATTGGTGCCCTCCTTAATACCCATACTTTTTAACAGTTTATTTACTTGAATATTCAAAGAAGTTTCATACAGTGCAACAAGTAACTATTACACTATTAAATTGTAGGTTTAAACTATGGGTTCTCTCTCTCTCTCTCTCTGTGTTAGTGTGTGTATATATGTTACAATTTACTTGTTGAATAAGTGAAGTCAAAATTTTGAGAGAATTTCTGAGAGTTGATTTTGCTAATTATATACATATGCTCCTATTTAACACGTCTAACAGGTTTCTTTGTCTCTGTACATTGGTAGATAGAGCTCAAGACTTTGGTAATTTGACAAGTTCATTGTAAAGTACTGTTCTGATTTCAATTGGCTGTTTCTTTTTGTGATATTAGCAAACACTGAATACTATTGTTTAGAAACATCTTTTAAGTAGGAGGTGCAAAATTATGGTATTCTTATTATAAAATTAGTTTTTACGTACAAAATTACTTTATAAAAAGATATTATTTGGTATAATCAGCTATTTGGTTACTCCAAGATGCCCTTTTTATAAAAAAGGTAGAAAAAAATGGTATCAATTTTCAAAATAATGAGTTGAACATTTAACATTCATCTCTGTTGGCTTTTTTGTTTTAATATAATTATAAAATCATGCAATAACACACATTTGATATTTTTAAATTCATTACCATTGTGATTCTTTTTGATGATCAGATTGTCTGATCTTCACTCAGAGGGAAGGGTCATCTTGCTTTGTTTCCTGAGTCCTGATAAATTTCGTACTCTTTAAGTGGTATCTTTCTTTGTGGCATGACAAGAATTTTCAGGATTATCTTTACCTTTCTGTACCAAATCTGGAATTGGTCTTTCTCTCTCTCTCTTTTTTTTTTCCATGAATCTCTTGTTCAGAGTAAATATTGATTTATTTTGGGTTATTAGTGTAAATATATATGTTAAATTTTTAAGTATTCACTATTAGAAATTAGTAGAATATCTGACATGCAGATTGGTAGAAAACTATGAAATAAGAAAATGTGATCCATCAAGCCAAAATATGGTGAGAATAAAAAAATAAATGTAATGAAAAATATGAAACAAATGAAGAGACAAAATAAGATATAGGCAAGAAATTTAAATTTGTGACTAATGACAGTCCCCTAAAAGGAGATAAAATAGCTGATAAGTAAAGATGTATTTTGAAACTGGATTTTTAAAAAAATCTGGTCCTTTGCTATTTGCTAGAGACACACCTAAAATCTAAGAACACTGAAACCTTGATATTAAAGGATTAAATAAAAAGAGATAACTGGATAATGCTAGCAAAATGAAAGTTGTCATCAATATATTAGTATATGTGACAAAATAGATATTAAAACAAAACACCTTCTATAGGTAAAGATAATCATAAAGAGAAGCACTTAAACTTAAGAAGAAAATATAACATTCTTAAATTTATATATACCCAATAGAATAACCTCAAAATACAGAATTCTAAAATGAGAGATTTATAATGAAAATTCAATAAATCATAATCATAGTAGATTTTAGCTTGCCTCTCTCAGTAAACAACACATTAAGAGAAAAAAGTCATTGAAGTGAGAGAAAATGAATATATCAACATAGAGAACACATGCCCAAAATGAGGAAAATACTTTTTCAGGTATTATCCCTTTTATAGATTTTATACAAACATATCCCTTTTATATATTTTCATACAAACACACAAAATACTTGTTTCAGTTAATTTTATAATCTCAACCATTCAACTAAGAAACAATTATTTTTTCCACAGAATCTTCCAGAGGATATAGAAATATTTTTATGATATTAGAATAGCTTTGAAGTCAAATAGGGTCCAGAAATTTATAGTACAAGTATCTAGAGTGACATATCTAATTGTTAAGTTTTGAGAGAGGCAATGGATATATCAAGGTAGCTTTTGTCTGTTTCTTCTTCCTCTTCTGAATGAGCCAGACTTTGGTAGCATACATTCTGCTCCATCTTTCATACCATTACAGGGGCAGACTATTTTGAAGATTTGGGAAATAAATTCAAATCAGAAAGTGTTATAAAGGATAGCTCTTTGGAGGTGCAAAGCGTAAAGATTCATTTGGAGTAGATAATACCTAGCTTTACCCTTTAAACTGTTGGCTTTTGGCAGTATTTTGTAATCAGGAGGCCGTGCTGTTTGGTTTTTAATTTAATTTATTTATTTATTTTTAATTTTTTATTAATATATAATGTATTATATGCCCGAGGGTACATGTCTGTGAATCATCAGGATTACACATTTCATAGCATTTGCCATAGTACATACCCTCCCCAATGTCCATAACCCTACCCCCCCCACAACCCTTAGTTTGTTTCGTGAGTTTAGGAGTCTCTTATGGTATGTCTCCTTCCCCATCCCATCTTGTTTCATTTCTCTTCCCCAACCCCCCTTAACCCCCTGCCCTGCCTCTCGAATTCTTCATATCAGAGCGATCATGTGATAATTGTCTTTCTCTGA
>CM052809.1:73340284-73370449 GCA_028533885.1 Nasua narica | reverse complement strand
TATAGGTATTAATTCTTCTTTAAATGTTTGGTAGAATTCCCCTGGGAAGCCATCTGGCCCTGGGCTCTTGTTTCTTGGGAGACTTTTGATGACTGTTTCAATCTCCTCACTGGTTATGGGTCTATTCAGGTTTTCTATTTCTTTCTGGTTCAGTTTTGGTAGTTTGTGTGTCTCCAGGAATGCATCCATTTCTTCCAGATTGTCTAGTTTGCTGGTATATAGCTGCTCATAATATGTTCTTATAATTGTATTTCTTTGGTGTTGGTTGTGATTTCTCCTTTTTCACTCACGATTTTATTAATTTGGGTCCTTTCTCTTTTCTTTTTGATAAGTCTGGCCAAGGGTTTATCGATTTTATTAATTCTTTCGAAGAACCAGCTCCTAGTTTCGTTGATTTGTTCTACTGTTCTTCTGGTTTCTATTTCATTGATTTCTGCTCTGATCTTTATTATTTGTCTTCTTCTGCTGGGTTTACGTTTTATCTGTTGTTCTTTCTCCAGCTCCTTGAGGTGTCGGGTTAGGTTATGTATTTGAGATCTTTCTTGTTTCTTGAGAAAGGCTTGTATTGCTATATATTTTCCTTTCAGGACCGCCTTTGCTGTGTCTCAGAGATTCTGAACAGTTGTGTTTTCATTTTCATTTGTTTCCATGAATTTTTTTAATTCTTCTTTAATTTCCTGGTTAACCCATTCATTCTTTAGTAGGATGCTCTTTAGCCTCCATGTATTTGAGTTCTTTACAACTTTCCCCTTGTGATTGAGTGAGGATTGGTAGCTTAAATATACAAAGAGCTCTCAAAATTCTGTAAGAAAATCAAACTACCTAGTAATTTATTGGGCAAAGGAAATTGATAGTGATTCCAAAGAAGAGGACAGATGAATGACCAATGAAATATTAAAAGATGTCTAAGCATGACTTTAGTAATACAGAACTACAAATTAAAATACAATATGATACCATTTCATTAAAATTAAAACACTTAAAAGTCATACAATACTTTTACCTAATCTCCAACAATGTGGAGCAAAGCAAGTTAGTAAATGCTACTGTGGTGAAACTGTTCATTGATGCAACCATTTGGGAAACCATGTGGAATTATGAATTTGAAAATGTGCATTCTACAAATCCACTAAATTCACTCCTAGGTATGCACTATACAAATTCTTGTGTATATGCAACATGAGTAAGAGAATGTCCGTATGAGTATAGTTAGTACTAACAACCCAGGACACAATTCAAATGCCAATCAAGACCAGACTAGATAAATATAGTATACCGATAATAAGGAATAGTATACTGCAGTAAGAATGCATACACTATTACTTATTGCAAGACTTGAAATAATCTTGAACATATAATTTTGATCACATCAAAAATAAAAAGAAAAAGGCTAGGAATATATTTAGTATGTCCATATGGAGAAAACATTAAAAAAAACTCTTGGTCAAAATGGAAAATTCTGTTTCCTTTCTATAAATGGATAGAAAAATCATCTTCTTGGGTAAGAAGACAGCATAATTAAGTTTTCACTTTTACTAATATTAATTCATAATTTTAATATTAAATGTTATATAATATACATATAATAATAGTTAAATTTATATACTCTCAGTGTTTTAGGTGTATTTCTATGATCTTAACATATATTGATTTATGTAATCCTCCAAATAATCCCAAGACATAAATAGTATAGTTGATATCACTATTTATAGATATGCAAAAGGATTTAACCCATCATCTGTGTCCTTAACCACAATATGCTAAACTGTGACTAAAAAAAGCAAACATCATGTTTTTTTTTCTTGTGGTAGTTTCTAATCTATAAATTATAAAACAAAGAATTATGAATATACAGAAATACACACATAAATCTGGAGGTCATAAAGGTTGACAAAGGTTACTACATTTAAAATCTAAAAAAAAAAATAAAATGAAATCTAAAAGGGAAAATATTATAAGCAAATGGAAAGATAATTATATAGTAAAAAAATACTGGCAACTCATCATAGACAAAAGGGCTATTGTCTTTTATAGATAGGACTCTAAAAATTAATAAAACAAACTCAAAATTCAATAGAAAAAAAACGGAAAGGACATACATCCATATTAAGGGACATTACACAGAAAAATAAAGATCGGGGCAACTGGGTGTTTCAGTCAGTTAAGTGTCTGCCTTCTGCTGAGGTCATGATCTCCGGGTCCTGGACTTTAACCCTATATTTGGCTCCCTGCTTCAGCAGAGTTTGCTTCTCCCTCTCCCACTACCCCTCCTTACTGTTTGTGCCCTCTCTCTCAAATAAATAAATAATAAAATCTTTAAAAAAAATAGAAAAAGAAGAAAAAGATTGATAAGTGGTTTAAAACATACAAAATGTACTCTCCTTCACTTATAATCAGAGAATTGCAAGTTAAGTTATATTGAGATGCCTTTTTTTTTTTTAAGACATTGAAAGAAATGCAAACTGTGACAGTACACTCACTGGCAAGATCGCAGGGAAAGTTTTTTCATAAATTTTGGGATGAGTATAAAAATGCTACAATTCCTGTGCAGTATTTTAAAAATATATATCAAAATTAAAAAGGCATTCATTTACCCACTTAACCCAGTAATCTGACTTCTGGGAATTTATTGTCTGTTTATATCTGCAAGTTTACAAAGTAACATTCAAGACTAAATGTTGAAGAATTACTTATAATCATAAATAATAAACAATATTGGAAATAATACTCTGCCATTTTTATATTTCCATCAATTTCACCAATAGGGCATAATTTCAATAAAATATTTATCTTCTACAAAACAAAATACCATAAATCTCTCTACATACTGACATGGGTAGATTCTTCAGGATAACACTGAAGATGTACAAAAGAAATTGGTAAAATTTTTACAGTTGTGCCAATGAGATTAAAACTTCTTATTTTTGAATCATGTAAAATATGTCCTTCTTGAATAGTAACTACAAACTAAAGGTAATGTTAAATAAGGCTTTTGTTTTAATGAAAACATTTAAGTGAAGTTGGTTTGCTACCAAAGAATTTCTACTATAATGATACTTGCAGTTTCAGGATTTTATGTTTTGTATGTTCAAAATGATCACGATTGTATTTTATTAATCAATTTTAAGCGAATAGATTAGTGCTTCGATGCTTTATTACCTGAAAATATATAGAGATGTTGATTTAGATTCATAGTTTATACACATATAACAATTGGCTATAATGCTTCATCAGATTTCTTAGTTCTAATCCAAATCTTATTAAGATTAAAAAATCATAAAATTTAGCAATGAGCTGAGTGGCAATCTCTTCTGAGAGCAGGTGGGAAAAAGTGGTTAGAAATAAGTGTCCCTGAATTGGAACAATTATCTAGATATCAACTAAGCCATTCCTAAGCATAAAACAATTATAGAAACTAAGCCAATGGCAAGCTTATTAGTATTTTGCTGCTTTGACTGGCTAAGGTAATTTTACTGAGTTATTTTACCTAAATCTTGAAGATAAGTGGTATTTTATTTCAGACTTGAGAAAGATTTAGTATTGATCACATCACTTACTGTAATGCAATACCGCAATTTTATTCTTTGGCATACCCATGTAACACAAATATTTTCTTGTGTTATGGTTAACATTTGATTATGAACAGATTATTCACATTTCTTATGTTACATGTCATACTGGTCTAACTGAAAGATGGATACTAGGTATTTTTATGTTCATGATTTTCATAACATTGTCATTGTTGTTTTATTTGGGATTTATTTTGGTTGAAAATGATGCCCTCTAACTTTCCAGGTATTTTTGCCAACATCAGTCAGGTGCTTTTCCATAAGAACTTAAATTAGCAATGGCTAATGCCCAAGGATATCTCTGTTCCAACCAGGTTTTGAAAAGAAAAGAATTAGATTCTGTCTAATGTTGAAGAAGTTTGATGCAGTTATTTCTATAATGGTGTCCAAACAAGACTGGCTTGATAGTCACATTTTATACCTAAACATGAACCTGATATCTCCTTATATTTTGACAAAATGTAATACAAAATTTGTTCATTAAGTTACAGTTGTGAAATGGGATGCATTTAGTCTGTCTTATTACAGTCGCAGTTTCAGTGCTGAGAGCAGTCAGAGCCTATTTTTGGTAATCGCATCAGTTTTTTTCTTACTATACTGATCCAAATGGTAATCACTTTGAAATTCTAGAATAAAATGCTGATAGATAGGGGCTGATAGATGATTTTCACCCTGGAAAATCATCTGCTTCTTAGCATTTGCCACTTAATTAAAATAGCATCTGAAATAATGGAAGGAGGGTGCTGAATATACTCTAGGAAACAAATTCTGCAGAGAAGCCTTGGCGCCTGTGGTTAGACAAGCACTATTATTTATTAATTTATGGATCACAGTGCATTATGGCAATAGAATCAACAATATGGCCTTGAAAACAATAAAAATCTGAGAAGGTATGCTCTCCTTAAACAAAGAATAGCAGTAATGCCCTTTTGATTTGATAAGAAGAAAACTGTAGAAGCTCTGAGCTTCTTGACAAATACCACATCCAGAATTTTAATTCTCAGGGAAATTAAATTGCCTTAGATGACCTTTGATCAATTTTAAAAGAGGAAAAATTGTAATGCTTTAAGCCACAGTCTATTTTAGATTAGCACAGTTTATTCTAAGCCTTAACGGTTATATTTCCTACATCAGTTTTCTAAATATGTCTAAAATTTCTATCAGCTTTCTGTAAATGTACCCATCATTTTTGTCCACATTAAATAAATAAAATTCATTTATTTTTTTCAACTCAGAGGAGATTTATTGTCTTTAAATATGAAGTAAATAGAATCTTCTGGCTAGTCCTTTAAAACATGCTGGATATATTCAGAGCGTAGGGAAAAATGAAAAAGGAAATTCTGTTTCAAAAATCTTAATGAAATTACTGAAAAATAAATACATTTAATATGAGGGTATTTAACTCCGTACAGTAGCTATGGCTGAAGACATTCTGTTCTTGTGATATATTGGAGGATATAATGATTGTTGTCTCCCCAAAGGCTATTTATGATGTTGTGATATATGTTTACTCCTATGGCCTCTAAAAATGCAATCCAGAAAATAATTTATTTAATAACTCAAAAGGAAAAAGAAAAAAACAGCCATGTTGACTGCCACTGGAAATAAAGGTACTATGTCACAGAATAGGTTAAAATGAAATGGTCTTTCAAATTTTATATCAGTGTTCCCATAGTGAAATTATTAAAATTGGTATGAAAAAAATCCCTATACATCAAAAGTTAGAGAGGAGCCTATGTCAAGAAGAAGGTGGAGATATGGGAAAATTAAAAACAAAAGAACCTGGAATTGGATATATTGGAATTCCAATACCTGAAAATATTGATGTTAATTCATAATAATGATACTTTTTAGAAAGTTGGTTCAAGATATTTTTTGAGGCATCTTCTTCCTGAAAAAGCTTGCATAATGAAAATAAGTCATCTTCTTAAGCATTGAAGTCAAAGCTTTTCTTCAAATGAATAGACAAACTACATGCCCATGTCTAGCTTTCTGATTTCTGCATCTTGCAAAATGGTATTTAATGGGCAGATTGGGGGTAGAAATTGAAAATTTGTAAACAAGTTGTGTAAATTGTTTTTATTTTTAATTTCATTATCAGCTTCTTTAGTGTAACTTTTAAATTGAATTAGAAAATAAAAATACTTGATTTGTGTTTTAATTTTAAAGTTGGTTATAGTTAAAATCCTCCTCCAAAAATTAATACAGTTTCACTTGACAAATATATATTGTTTTTCTCCAGCTTAAGGCACACTGCTAGAACTGGGGGAAAGGGAAATATCAGTCAGATTTGTCATTGACCTTTACCCTGAAGCTCATTAGAAAGGTAAAATAATAGTTATAAAATGATGTAATAAGCAAAACTTTAGTCTGTCTGCTTACATTGGCATAATCCATAGTGATAATTGGACAGTCTTTACTTCTGGATAATGATACTTATCTATAAAGGCTGAAGTTCTCATAGCAAGAAGTTCTCATGTGTAAACAAGTCCTCTGAATTGATTGGAAAGCTGACCTCTAAGGCATGCTCATTTGAAATAGAAAATATCAATTGTACATGAGACTGAAGAAGTAAAAATATTTTCCTTAATTAAAAGTTAAACAAAAAATTTCACCTAAGATCAGATTCAGGAAAGTAGAAAGGCCATATTTATTCACTTAAATAACTGAAATATTCTTGGGAATGTTGTGTACCGGTAAGATCAGGGAATGTCCTGGGAATCAATGAACTAGACTTTTGTATGAATAATGCACTTGTTATCTGTGTAACCCTGAGCAAGCCTCTTGGATGTCTGATGATCAATTACCTTAACTGTAAAATCATAGTTTTGCAATAAATGACCACTCAAAATCCATTTTTACTCTCAAAAAAATCTGTTGTTATGATCACTATAACCCCCCTCTTCAGAAAAATTAGTTTAAAAGACTTTCACTATCCACAGACATTCAGTATAAGTATTTAAGGAAAAAAAGGCAATTTACAATAACTCATAAACAAATTATTCCAATGCAGGATTAATGTAGTAGTTAATAGTGGAAATAAAATACATACATAGTAATAGGACATTGAATTAATACATTCTGATACATCCGTATCATAGGAATAATGTACAGGTATTTAAATTGTATTTTTTCAATAATATTAGATATAAGATGAATTTCCATGATATAATGTTTGATCAAGTATATATTTAACATAATTTTTGTTAAAAGTATGTTATCTTAATTAAATAGCTATCTATATAAACATATAATGGTAGCTAGATAGATGCACACATGGTCGTGTATTTGTGTCAGTACAAATATACATAGCTATACACATACATACGTACTTTCCCACCAATAAATCTAAGATCAAAACATAAAAAATGTGTTTATCACTAAATAAATCATAGGTACATATTCTTCATTTCAGTTTTCTGTATTTTTCATTTTCTACAGTAAGTATATACTTCTATTGTTTTTATTTTTATCTTTTTAAATATTTGTTTATTTTGAGAGTGAGAGTATATGCGAGTGGGGGAGGGACAGAGGGAGAAAGAGAATCTCAAGCAGACTCTGCACTTAGTGTGAAGGCAGACCCAGGGCTAGATCCCATGACCCTGAGATCATGACCTGAACCAAAATCAAGAGTTAGATGCTTAACCAACTGAGCCACCCAGGCACCCCATACTTCTATTATTTTCGATAGAAATCATGATTATTTAATATTTTAGTCAATATTTAATATTTTGGACATTTGCTCCATGCATATATTATGCTAAGGGTTTTATATCACCTTTTCACAACTAACTCTGTGAAATACAAATTACTTTTTATCACACTTTACAGAAGAGTAAAGTGAGGCTGAAGGGGATTGCTCAGATTTGCATGGAATAATAATCCATCCTTTTAGAATTTTGTGTAGAGTTTTGGGATGCCTGGGTGGTTCAGTCAGTTAAGTGTCTGCCTTCAGCTCAGGTCATGTGGGATTGAGTCCCACATCAGGCTCCTTGCTCGGCAGGGAGCCTGCTTCTCCCTCTGCCTGGTGCTCCCCCTGCTTGTGCATGCACTCTCTCTCTCTCTCTCTGACAAATAAATAAATAAAATCTTTTAAAAAACCAAAATGGAATGTTGGGTGGAGTTTCAATGAAAAGTATATCATATATAACAAAAATTAGAGTAAAATTATATGTAAAATATTAAAGCACCTAATTTTTGTTGTGACAAGAATAAACTTTTTATGAATCAACTGCAAGATGGTCTAAAAAATAGTTGGTTATCAATACAGGATAGAGAACATTAAAGGGAAAATGATCATTTATAAAAGAAAGAATAGCAGCTAAGGTCCAGTTTTTCTGTTACTGTGTATGATGGATGAGTTAATTCCTCAGACTAATGAACCAAGTCTTTCTTTTGGCCAGAACTAATGAGGTAGGATGTTTTGCAGACTCAATATTGTAAGGTAACCACTCCTCTGAAATAGACATGGTTTTGATGACAGCAATCATATGTTAAATAATAATCATGGTGAAATTTTACCTGGAGTCACTGATTTTTTTTTCCCCTTTAAGGTGTTTGAAAGATCATGGAGGAAGAAATGAACTATAACTAGGAGACAGTAGAGGGTTACCTAGTTTTGGAAATATGAGATTTAAGCAGGAACGCAACTTGACAATATTATTTGTATAACTTGACAATACATTCAATGGCTTTTGTCCAATCTTTACTTACATCATCTCAAGTACATACAATAATCCAATGATGGTAATATCATATGGGATGCTCTTTTATATAAAGAAGAAAGTAGAATGATGGAGTAATACTGAATGACAAAGGAGTTCCTGACAAATATGGAATAGGAAGGGACATCAAGACATCTGATGAATGAGACATTACACTGATACTTAAACATATTCACAAACTTTTCTTAGCATTCTCAGGGAATATTTTAACATCAAAGACACCTGGACGATGGATATCCCTTTTGTTAGCCTTGTGTTCCATTATCCATTGATAATCCTTCAACTATAGAACTTACAAAAATGAGAATAGTCAAAAGAGGATGAACAGTGTGATTATACTATAAAGCACTTCTTGGCTATTACTTATCTATACTGTCTAAGGTTTCCAGAAAAAAGGTGCCTATTTTAAATTGTGCCTGAGACCCATATCAAATTACAAAAAACCTCTTATGTATTTGAATGTGGACTAATATAGGCAGCTGGTCAAAAAAAGAAAAAGAAAAAATCAAATAGAATTTAGTATATACGGTACAGCTAATGAAGTATATAGAGCAACCTTTTTCAGTTTTGCTTTTCAACATTTGCAAATATCACTCCTCCAGCTAAAATGATGACAAATTACTTAATAAACATACAGAACTTGCTATATGCCAGGCATTCTTCTTAATTTTCATAAGAATAATTCATGTAATCTTCATAAAAATCCTTGTAATAACAGAATTATTATTCCCATTTTATAGATGAGAAAGTATGAAACAAATAGTTTAGAAATTTGCCAAGTTACCCAGCTGCAGGTGACTGATCTGGGGTTCAAACTGTGCAGTCCAGCTTCAAAGTCATTGCTTTTAACCACGAACCTTGGGGCGCCTGGGTGGCTCCGTGGGTTAAAGCCTCTGCCTTTGGCTTGAGTCATGATCTCAGGGTCCTGGGATGGAGCCCCTCATTGGGCTCTCTGCTCAGTGGGGAGCCTGCTTTCCCCTCTCTCTCCGCCTGCCTCTCTGCCTACTTGTGATCTCTCTCCCTCTGTCAAATAAATAAATAAATAAATAAAATCTTAAAAAAAATGTTTAACCACAAGCCTTGTCTGTGTCTCCATGTGCTTAATAAACTCTTAGTTGATTAAACTATGGGCAGAATCAACTGGGTTTCAACTCCATTTCTACCATTTATAAGCAAATACAGTCTTGGTCACTAGCTTTGATTAGTCCTAGTTTCTCTATGTATGAAATGGAGGTCATAGCAGTGATCTAATTCACTTGTTACAGCGGGAAATGGGATAATACAGGAATGCTGTTTTCTTTCTCTTTGCTTTTTTTCTCAGTGTTGGAAAAACTAAAGGAAGGGAAATGGAGTTACATTTCTTGGAAAAATATATCTTGTCATCTAGATCTTTTTCAATTTCATGCCTATACCTGCAGTTGCTCTTTTTCATTAACATTATCAGATATTTTTTCTTAATTGGATACCTGTCAATATTATGACTTGTGAATTTTTCAGAGTTGACAGAATAGCATCATTCTAGATACTGTGACATGGAGTCTCTGTAATAAATAAGCATTTGTGCAGAAAATCATTACTCTGGGATCATGACATAAGAAGGATATGACCAGGTGGGATTTGAGGTGACTTATAGAGATGTTCACATTCTGGCACCTGATTCCTATCTGCTGGGTACTGATGTTTTAGGGTTTTTTGGATATACTCCTAGAAAAGCTGAGAAGGTGCAATCCACAATTTTTCAATGTGCAATTTCCCCTGCATATATGCCCAAGAGAATGACTAATGTGATCAAGGCACTAATTTTCCCACCCCTCCCAGATCTGTCAGGCAGCGTTCCACTGAGCCATTCTTGGACAAATAAGGGAAGAGCATCTTTGACTTTGTACGTCTTTGCCAATTGCCCTTCACTTTTTAGTTTCACCTCAAGACTTCCCCATTTTCTTAATAATCAATGAATTCTCTCATAACTCAGGGAAGTCCAGGATTTGCTGTCTCAGTTTCATCTTTTATCTATCTTATATTGGCTTTCTGAACCAATTCTCACTTAATTGATTATACAATCTCTACTGCTGATTTAACACTGTGGTTTTTTCTTTTAATAAACTAGTTGTACTTCACAATGTTTTTTTAAATATGTTGCACTAACTTACATCAATTGTAACCTGGAATTTTAATAATTTGTCTCATGCTTACATGAAAGACAGTCTTCTTTATGTGTTCTCCCTCCAACTTGTTAGGTTTCCTATCACTATTCATCTATTTTATTGATGAGTTTCCTTCATTATTTCTTAAAAGGAATGCATTCTTGTTCTGTAATTGATGACATATTTAGGAAATTTATGCTGTTGTTTGCTTTATTGACTTTTGAATTTCTTCTTTCATGCTCAATTGGATAGTTTAAAATATATATATATTCTTACATTCCCCAATTCTATAGTTTAATATCCTGTTTCAAGAAACACTAAGCTGGCTGATTTATGTATTTCATAAGGCCTGTCCTTTTCCTGATTATTCTCTCCTTTTTGGGTAAACCACATTAGTACACAGGTTGCTTGAATACTCTGTGTATTTTCATTTCCTCTTTGTCACTCTCAGTTATAACAATATCATGTATATTTCTTTTTCCAATATATATATATATTTTAAATAATCTCATAATTTGATTACCTCTGTGGTTCTTAAAATTAATAGCTTGAAGTGGTAAAATCCTCCCTTATTTTTGGGTATGCTTAGCTTACATTTATTGCCTACTGTGAGTTTTCTGGAATTTTTTTACTACCTTCCATGTGAAATATTCACATATACAAGTTCAAAAGGTAAAATAAAAAATAGCATGGCATCAAATATAATGCATTTGGTGATTGGCACCTGACATCTGAATCTAGCTGGCTAGATGTGTACATTCATTCTGGTCATTCATTAGCTATGGACTTTAATGTCTTTTTTGGGGGGATTTTATATGCTTTTGAGGTTCTACTTGAAGTTATTAAATAGGCATAGTTGATTCAAACATCAGAATTATTTGGAGATTCTCTCCAGCTTTCTGTTATTCACGTGTGTAGTCATTGTCTTCTTACATATGAAGAAAAGGTCCTCACCTATAATCACTAGAGAACATTTCATTCATTATGTCCCTTCTTGGTGCACATGTTATCAAGTGTATCTCAGGTAAAGGACAAATATATGTGGTTTTTCATATCAGTGATTTAACCACAATTCTATAATTAATAATGTTTTGCATTGATATTAATATATGAATGCTCTGTCTTTTAGAAAATAATAGCGTTGGGAACAATAATCATTCAAAATTTAAATATTTTGTTTTACTATTACATTATATGACTTTCTTTGGAGACTTCATAATTTATTCATTAAAGGAAGTAGCACAGCTGTAAAAATAGTCCCTCTGGGAACACTGTGAAGTTTCTGTTGAAATGGAGGAAATAAGTGTGTTTAATTGATCAATGAATTTATGACCATTCATTTTCTGTAAAAAAAAAAAAAAATGATGTCTCGGGGGACAAAAGCAAAAGACAACAACCAATACAAAAACCTTTTGTGGAGTTTTTTACTCTATTTGCCTTACTGTAATGTAGATATTTTTTTCTTAGACACTAAGATTGTATTAGTTACTGCGGCCTCTTAGACATTCTTTGTTCTTTTGATGAGTAGCTGCTTTGTATAAAATCCTTATTTTATTCTGTAACAAACAAAACGCAGACATACCTTGATTTTCTGAAAAATGTATGCTTTTCATTTAACAGGCTTTAATTCTCTTTGCACCAGCACCTTTAAGAGACAGCTGGGTAGTTTTCAGGTAGTTTTTTCTTTCTTCCCTTAAATTAAGAAGCAGTGTCTTCTGTAGAAGTCCATAATAAAGGGCGCTTGGGTGGCTCAGTGGGTTAAAGCTTCTGCCTTTAGTTCAGGTCATGATCTCAGGGTCCTGGGATGGAGCCCCGCATGCATCAGGCTCTCTGCTCAGCGGGGAGCCTGCTTCCCCCTCTCTCTGCTTGCCTCTCTGCCTACTTGTGATCTCTCTCTCTCTGTCAAATAAATAAAATAAAATCTTTAAAAAAAAAGAATATAATAAATTTCATCCTTAACATCTCTCTTCTCACCTGTTCTGGAATTTGGAAGATATAATCACAAAAACAAACTCAGCATTAAATTGATCATGACAGTAAACATTTTGATCACTTGATTGATGTCAAGTTTCTAAGTGGAGATGTTAACTGATGTGATTAGAATTAAAAAGTATCTGTTCTTCTGGAATGGTTGTTTTTGAAAATGGACTTTTCACTTGTCTTGATCCTTATTGACTTTATTTTTCCTTAGTGATTAGAATAGAAAAGAATCCACTTATAATGCTACATTTTAAATATGAAGTTATTAGTAGAAGGATAATATCAATAATTTTATAATTCCTATTTATTTCAGTGTCTCTACATTGCTTTAAGAATGATTATAGGAAATTATGGAATAAGAAATTCCCTGAAGGGATGCCTGGGTGGCTCATTCTGTTAAGTGTCTGCCTTCGGCTCAAGTCATGATCCTAGGGGCCTAGAATTGAGCCCCATGTCATTGGGCTCCCTGCTCAGCAGGAGGCCTACTTCTCTCCCTCCCACTACCCCTGCTTGTGTTCTCTCTCTCTCTCTCTGTCAAATAAATAAATAAAATCTTAAAAAAAAATGAAATTCCCTGAAAACATTAACCAGATTAGAAGAATATAAAATCTATAGAATTATAACTTGGAATGTAAAGTGAGAAAGAAGGTGAAATAATAGAGTGGTAAGCAGAGTACAAGCAAAGAAATACAATTGGAACTAATAAGCAATTTATAGGAAGACTAGTAATTTCTGGATATAGCTTTTCATAATCATCAGGATGAATTAACTATTTGAAATACATGAAAAATCTGAATAATTTTTTGAAGTTTATCATATTAGAGAATGGACAAACTATAGCCCATCATGTATTTTTGTACACCCTGTAGGTTAAGAATGATATTTTCCTTGTAGATAGCTTTAAAGAAGGTACAATAATACTTTTGTCACATGGGAAAATTATATGAAATTTAACTCAATTGACCATATATTTTTGGGTTTATTTCTGGATTCTTTATTCCATTGGTCTGTATGTGTATGTTTCTACTACAAACCCTATTTTGAGAACTACAGTTTAATAGTAAGTTTTGAAACTGGACATCAGAGTCCGCCAACATTTTTTTTTTCAATATTGTTTTGTCTTTCTGGGGCCCCTTGTGCTCCTATATGAACATAAGGATCTGCTTTTTCATTTCTGGTACAGTTTGCAGGTGTGTGAATGCTCAAAAGGGATCCTTTAGGAACAAAATTGTGTGTTTTGATCTAAGTTTTCTATTGCCACCTCTTCAACCCCCTCAACCATCTGGATATAAATAGGAGGCTCATAAATTACTTTTTCTGAAACTAATTTTGTACCTCTAGTTGTTAAATATGCAATATCCAGTGATTCTATTGAGCTTGTCTCCAGAAAGGCATATTCTTCTGTTACAAATACTTACCTAGAGAATCCGATGGAGTATGAAGTTCTTTTTTGAACAACAGTGTTCAGAAGATTATCCCTCTCTCCTGTATAAGGTGTCAGTACAAATGAACTTCAGAGTATCTGTCTCTCTCTGCTCATTGTCATGTATAGTACTTAGTGTTATACTCTCTGAATGAGACGGGAGCTCATCATGTGCAGGGGAGAGGAATAGGAATGTTTTTTCTCACTTAAACAGTAATTCCCAGGGCTGAGAGACAGTCCTTAGAATCTTGTATCTTGTGTTTAAATACTGACAGTGCATATGACATAAAATGTTCCTTCTGTTGAGATAATTTGTACGTTTTTGTTTCAGAGAGAAAATGGGATAGACTGTTTAAGAAACGGCTTCTGCCTTGATGATGGACTTGATGAAAAATCTCCACCCATGGGCTACGGTTTCCATTTGCTTAACCTTTGCAAGGTAGGTGACAGTATTTTCTTTTTATAAAAATATTATAATCAAGATTATTTTCATGGGAGGGTTGAGATGGTATACCATGCATGCTTAGATTTTGTTATTTTTTTCTTGAGGACAGAAAGCAACATGTGAACCATAACTATTCCTATTTAACTAGTTATAAGACATTATAGTAATATTATAATAGTTGAAAAAAGCATGGATTACTTTAATTTATATGGATTATTTATGTAAGGAAATTACCAAATATGATTATGTAGAATAATCGATTTGTTAGCTATATTTTATGTTGAATTATAACATTTTAGTTTAATGAAAATTAAACTTACAAATCATTAAAAAAAGATATCACTAGACTTAGAAATCTCTTTATTCTGAGGAAAGTATGAAAAATTGGTAAGATTATTTCTTTTATTTCATTCCCAGCAATTAGCACTTTAAAAAAAGCTGAAATTGAGGATAGGTAAGAAGAAAGACAGAAGTTGGCTTACATTAGAAGAATATCTGATTTAAAAGTGTAAGTCAGAAAAATCACAAACTGATGGTTTAGAGGATTATTCTTGTTTTTCTTATTGACAAAGAGAAGAGGTATAATCAAAGATAAAGTCATCATATTCAAACAATTAGATAAGATTATTCTAACACTCAAAATACCTATTTTTATCTATAGCTCAAATTATAAGTAATTTTCTTCTTAAATTATATTAAAAAAGATTTTATTCAACTGTTACAAGTTTGCCTTATCCATTATAATTTTGAATATCTCAATTCATCCTTATAGTTATTCTTATAATTGAAATGTGCAATACTAGCTTGGTCTGAAAATGATGTCAAGCATTATATCCTCCTATTCCCTGAGTGAACATAATTAAAAAATAGAAAAAATGTATGTATGAAATTCTTATCCCTTTAAAGCCCCCCAACCCACATTGATGTTGTCTCTTGCATGTGTTCCTTTTAAACAGGACATTTTATTATATTTTGAAATAAAGGTAAGAGTAGGCAAACAAATTATGACTAAGGATTGATCCTAAATTTTACTCCATTTTTTTTGATAGAAATACATATTTGGATAATATATAATGATTTAATTTCTCACACACACATCCTGAGCTGAGAAAGGTGAGAGGAACCTGCAAAAGAGGCACTGATATAGAATTATCAGTGCCTACTGCTTACCATGGAGTAGGTGAATCTGCACACACAAAAAAACTAATTTTGCCTGTAGCCAACAGCCAGATGTGCATTCATGCATTTGTAACGCTATACCTTTCTGATAATTCCAAGAATTTGTTTAGTTAACTCTGACTAACTATGTAATCATTGATATAGTGACAACTCCAAATTAAAAAAAAAAAAGGAAGGGAATGGAGGAGACTTGGTCCTAGTTTTAATTCTCATAAGCTTGCTTGTCATGGGACATGTAGAGATAAAAATTTAGGATGCGAAATCATACCCAATGAGCATGTATTTCAGAGTCTGCAAATTTTACTAGCAAAAACTCTTAACAAGATTAGTCTTCTTCAGTTGGTTTACTGTTTGACTCTTTAAAAATTGAAGTATACATAAGGTAAGTTTGGATTTATAATTTTCTAGGATTCTGAAGTGCAATTTACCAAGTAGTTAGGAACTGGTCTATAAGGAGCTGTTATTCTTTAGGGGTATGAAAGAGGTATTCTCAAGGTATTCTCAAAATAACTGAGGAACCATGTTATATACCTATCCTTTGAATATCATTCAGTCATATCACTTTCTCTATATATGAATATTTAATGTATCAAAGTACAGTTTAAGAAAAAATTTATCACCTAGGGAAAAAAACTCTCATATCAGAGAAACGTAGGTTGTTTTAAAAAATAGTGCCTTATAATTTTTTTTAATTGACCAAAGGAAGTCTTCCTCTGTGGCATTTAAATGGCATCTCTCTCATTTCTGCATGCTTGTCCATTCCTGAGGGTATATCTATTTCTTGCAGTCATTCTGTGAACTTCAGGTTGCTCTGCCAAATTAGGTTTCATGAAAACTATGATGCTTGGTAGGACTTGCATATAAAAACTAGTTTAGGATTAATTTTTATCTCCCTATTATTTATAATTCTCTATCCTTGAGTATGTTTCCATTTTCAGTGTCTTCTTTTACATCTTTGATGAAAGTTTTATAATTTTCTCAATAAATATTTTGTGTGTGTGTATATATATTATATATAAATATATAATATATATTTTTATAGGTACCTTTTAATTTGTATTTCTATTTTAAATGGAATTTTAAAAATTACCTTTGCAACTTTGTGTTTCTGATATAAGTAATGCTATTGAATTCTGTGTAGAAATCATTTTTAATTGCTTGAATTTTTTGGATTTTTGGTTTATTTAGTTATTTGATCACTGAATAATGAAAATGAGATATTTTTTCTTTCAAGCTTTAAATATCTCTTTTGTTTTTCCAATATTATTTTACTACCCATGATTCTTATAAATACTGAATTGAAGTGTCAGTAAATGTGAATTTCAGTCTTACTAATTTCTTTAATGAATGCTGTCTTACCATTACATGTGATGCTTTGATAGATTTTGGAAAACCACCACTATCTTTCTAAGGAAGTTCTCTTGTAGCATTAGTATATTAATTCATATTGTCCTAACATAGTATGTAGGTTAACAAATTTTTACATCCTTTGAAAGTTTATTACTACTTTAATTGGTTAACATGATTACTCAAATTGAGATTTTTTTTTAAATCATTTATGCAATCACAGGATCATTTCCCATCCCCCTTTTTTTTCACTATCTTGCTTTCATTGATTACATGACCAGGTAACTTGACTTTATATTTTATTTGAAATTATCTCCTATACACCCAAGAGCACTTTCTTATGTTAAATATCTAGATTTTTTCATGTTCATCTCCAGTTATATAAGTCAAAAGAAACAATGAGTGAAAAATCCTTTGTTGATTCTTGTCTTTATGGGGGTTCTGCCCTTTTTTTCCAGTAAATTTGTTCAATAAAGATCCAGATAATGAATATTTTAGGCTTGGAGGTCAGATTATCTCTGACTCAACTATCCAAGTCGATTTTTGCAGTGTAGAAGCAGTACATTATGTTAACTGAATGCAGCTATGTTCCAAATAAACCTTACTATGGACACTGAAATAACAATTGACAGAACTGAAGGGAGAAATAGACCATTCTACAAAATAGTAGATTTCATTATTGCACTTTCAGTAATGAAGAGAACATCTTGACAGAACATCAAAAGGAAATAGGGGATTTGTTCAACAGTATAAACCAGCTATATCTAACAGACATACTGAACACTCCATAGAGCAACAGAAAATATACATTCATCTCAGATGCACATGCAACATTTTCCAGGATAGACCATATGTTAGGCCATAAAATAATTCTCAATGCATTTGAAAGATTGAAATCACTCAAAATATGTTTTATGATCACAATAGAATAAAAGTAAAAATCAGTAGCTGAGGGAAAACTGGAAAATATGTGAAAATTAAACATAGACTAATAACATAGTCTTAAAAACAATAGGTCAAGAAAAATCACTAGAGAAATTACAAAATACTTTGAGATGAATAAAAATAAAAACATAAGATGCAATAAAAGCAGTGCTCAGAGAGAAGTATATAGCTATAAATGCCTACATAAAAAAGCAATACCTCATATCAATAACCTAATTTTATGTATCTTAAATAGTAAAATAATAGCAAACTAAACCCAAAGCAAGCAGAAGAAAGGAGATAATAAAGAATAGAGCATAGAGAAACAAAATAAGGAATAGAAAAACTGTAGAAAGAATTAATGAAACCAAATATTGGTTTTTTGAAAAGGTAAACAAAATTAAGTCCTTAGTTAGACTGAAAAAAAAAGAATATACAATAACCAAAATAAAAAAGGAATCCATAGGCATTATTACCAGCCTTACAAAAACTGAAAGGATTATAAGATAATGCTATGACAAATTGTACATCAAAAAAACTATAATATCTAGGTGAAATAGAAAAATTCCTCAAAAAACACATATTACCAAATCTGACTCCTACAGAAAATCTAAACACATCTAAGCCAAGTAAAGAGATGAAGTAATTAAAATTCTCCCAATAAAGAAAAGCCAAATGGCTTCACTGAGCCATGAATTTTACCAAACTATAAAGAAGTAAGGCCAATCCTACTCAAATCTTCCAAAAAAAATTAAAAGAGAGAATATTCCTAACACTTTCTGAGGTCAGTAATACTCTGATACACAAGATGCCACAAGATAAGTAAACAACAATCAATATTCCTGGTTAATATAGACACACAGCCCTCAACAATATAATAGTAAATCAGATTCAATAGTACATTAAAAGAATTATACATCTTGAATGAGTATGACTTATTCCACAAATATAAAGGTGATTCACCTTTATATTAAGATACCCATAAGATACCCAACCAGTATAACACATCATGTTAATAGAACAAAGGGAAAAAAAATCACAGGATCATCTCAACAGATGGAGAAAATGATTTGACAAAATCCAGCACTTTCATCATAAAAACTATTGTCCAAACTAGGAGCTTCCTTAAAATAATAAAGGGCAATATCAGATATTCATGGCTAACATCACACTCAGTTTTTTTATAGTTGTTTTGATTATTATGTGTTCATATTTTATTATATTTTAAGTTTTTATTAAAATTCCAGTTAGTTAACAGACTGTAATATTAGTTTTAGGTGTACATTATCGTAATTCAACCCTTCTGTATATCAGTGCTCCTCACAGTAAGTGCACTCCTTAATCTCTATCTCCTATTTAACCCATCCCCCCACTCACCTCCCCTCTGATAACCATCAGTTAAAGAGCAAAGGGAAAAACACAGGCAAATCATCAAACAGTATATTCAATTTAAAAGACTGAAAACTTTTCCCCTAAGATGAAGAGCAAGAAAAGGGTGACCACTTTCACCACTGCTATTCCATATTGTACTAGAAGTCCTAGCAAGAGCAAATAGTCAAGTAAAAGAAATAGAGGAGGGTGTGCACATTGAAAAGAGAGAAGTAAAGTTATTTTTATTCTCAGATGACATGATTCTATATAAGAAAATCCTACTAAGCCTCCCGTCTCCCCTCCAGTATACACCCAAACAACACACAAACTACTTGAGCTGACAATCATATTCAGCAAAGTTGCATAGTCATTTATTTTTTCTATATACCATCAATGAAAATATGAAAAGGAAATAAAGATTAAAAATTCCATCCAAAGAATATAATGCTTAGGAATAAATTTAACTGAGGAGGTAAAATGCTTGTTTGTTGAAAGCTACAAATCATTGTTGTAAGCAGTTAAAGACCTAAATAAATGAAAAGCTATCCCTTATTTATTGAATAGAAATCTTAATATTGTTAAGATGACAATATACCCCAAACTATCTACAAATTCAGTGCAATCTTTATCAAAATTCCAAAGGTGTATTTTGTAGAAATAAAAAAGCTGGTCCTTACCTTCCTATGAAACTATGAGGGACTTTGGGTAACCAAAATAATATTGACATGAAAAACAGGTAAATAACACTCTCTGATTTCAAAGCTTGCTGCAAAGCTACTGTAACCAAAGTGGTGCAGTATTGGTATAAGCATATGTAAGACTAGTAGAATAAATTTGGCTATCCAGACATAAATTTCAATGTTTATGGTAAGTGGATTTGATAAGAGAGCCAAGACCATTCATTGGGTTAGGGATCATTTCTTTAAAAAAATAGTGATTTTAGAATAACTGAATCATTACATGCAAAAGAAAAAAATTTAGAAGTCTGTCTTACTCCATTAAACAAAATAATCAATATCATAAATATCAAAATTAAAATTATAAAACTATTAGAAGAAAGCATAGGGGTAAGTCTTTATAACTTAGAATTTGGCAATGGATTCTTAAATTTGATACCAAAATTATAAGGAACTAAATAAAAAACAGATAAATATTGGACTTCATAGAAACTCAAAATTTTATACACCAAATAACATTACAAAGAAAATAAAAAGATAACTGGCAGAATGGGTAAAACTGTTTTCACATTGAATATCTGGTAAAAGTTCAATATCCAGAATATGTAAAGACCTCTTACAACTCATCAACAAAACAACAATTAAAAAAATTGTGCAAAGGGGTCTCCTGGGTGGCTCAGTCAGTTGAGTGTCTGACTCTTGGTTTCAGCTCAGGTCATGATCTCAGGGTCATGAAATTGAGCCCCATATCAGGCTTTGCACTCAGTGCAGAGTATGCCTGAGATTCTTTCTCGCTGTCCCAGCCCTTGCTCACATGTTTTCTCTCCCAAATAAATAAATAAAATCTTAAAAAAAATAAATGTGCAAAGGGCTTGGGCAGATATTTCTCCAAAGAAGACATACATGGCCAATAAGCACATGCAAAATGTTTTAAGATCATTGGGCATTATAGAAATGTAAATCAAAACTATAATGAGATAATCGCTTTATATTCTGGGTTGGCTTTAATCAAAAAGCATAAAATTATAAGCATTGGCAAGAATGTGGACAAATAGCAATCCCAGTATGCTGCTGGTAGTAATGTAACATTGAGCAGCCACTGTGGAAAACATTTTGGTGGTTTCTCAAGAAGTTAAATGGGGAAATAACATGTGACACAACAATTTCATTCCTAGATTTATACCCAAAAGAAATGAAAGCATATGTCTACGCTGCTAAAATGTGTATAGAAATATTTATAACACCATTGTTCACAATAGCCAAAATTGGAAACCATGTTCACCAAATGATGACTGGATAAACAAATTATGTAATACATTTATGATATTCAGACAACGGAATATTATTCAGCCATAACATGGAATAAAATATTGATACATGACACCATAAGGATGAAACATGAAAAGATATTGTCAAATGAAAGAATCCAGACAAAAAAGGTCAAATATTTTGTTATTCTTTTATATGATATATCTGAAATAGGCAAATCCATAAATACTGAAAATACTTTTGAGATTACCAAGAAATGGATGGAAGGGGAAATGACTGATTAATTAATGAGTACAGAATGTTTTTCTGGGGTGATGAAGTTTTGAATCTTGAGAGAGATGGTGGGTGGCTGCACAACATTATGAATACATCAAATGCCACTGGTTTGTGTGCTTTGAAATTGTATAATTTTTATAATAAGCAATTCTTACATACAAATAGAGGCAAAAAATTTTATTTCAAAGTATGTTGTAATATCCCAAAAAATTTTATTTCAAAGTATGTTGTAATATCCCATAATGCATATTATAATTATGCAAGGAATAGTATTAATTCATGAATTAAATGAATGAATTAAATTTATAATTAAAATACAGTATATATATATATTATTCTATACACACCATTGGACATTTTCATTAATTTGTTTCAAATCTTGTGTGTTCAATGTGAGCTTGTGATTTTTCGATACTTTTCAAAAAATTAAGTGTAATTTAAAGACATCATGATAACCAGGAAAAAAAATTGAAAAATTCCCAATAAACAAAAGTCCAGGACCGACAGCTTCACAGGTGAATTCTACCAAACATTTAAAGAAGAGTTAATGGGGTGCCTTGTTGGCTCAGTCAGTTAAGCATCCAACTCTTAGTTTTGGCTCAATTCACAATCTTGGGGCCCTGGGGTTGAGCCCTACATCAGGCTCCACACTTAGCATGGAGTCTGCTAGGGATTCTCTTCTTCTCCCTCTGCCCCTCCTCTGTTTGCATGCACACACACATGCACATGCTCTCTCTTTCTCTAAAATAAATAAATCAGAAAGGATGAATACCCAACTTTTGTATCAACATAGACGGGACTGGAAGAGATTATGCTAGATGAAATAAGTCAAGCAGAGAGAGTCAATTACCATACGGTTTCACTTTCGTGTGGAACATAAGGAAAAACATGGAGGACATTGTGAGAAGGAAAGAGTGAATTGGGGGAAATCGGAGAGAAAGATGAACCATGAGAGACTGTGGACTCTGAGCAACAAACTGAAGGTTTTGAAGGGGAGAGGGTGGGAGGTTGGGCGAACCTGGTGGTGGGTATTGAGGAGGGCACGTATTGCATGGAGCACTGGATGTGGTACATGAACAATGAATCTTGGAACACTGAAAAAATAAAATAAAAGTTATTGGAAAAAAGTAAATCTTTAAACAATATAAAGAAGAGTTAATATTTATCCTTCTCACACTATCCCAAAATAATAGAAAAGGAAGGAAAACTTCTGAATGCGTTCCATGAGGTCAGCATTACCCTGATACCAAAGCCAGATAAGTCCAGCACTGAAAAAGAGAGCTATAGGCCAATATCCCTAATGGACATAGGTGCAAAAATTCTCAATAAAATACTAGCAAACTGAATTCAACAATACTTTAAAAAAAAATCACTCACCAAAATCAGGTGGAATTTAGTCCTGGGTTGCAAGAGTGGTTCCGTGTTCACAAATCAATCAGTGTGATACATCATATCAATAAGATAAAGGATAAAACCATATGATCATTTCAATAGATGTAGAAAAAGCATTTGACAAAGTACAACATCCATTCATGATAAAAACCCTCAACAAAGTAGGTTTAGAGGGAACATTCATTAACATAATAAAGGCCATCTATGAAAAACCAACAGGTAACATCATCCTCATTATTTTGGTATTGAGGTCAAGAACAAGACAAGGATGTCTACTCTCACCACTTTTATTCAACATAGTACTGGAAGTTCTAGCCACAACAATCAGACAACAAAAAGAAATAAAAGACATTCAAGTTGGAAAGGAAGAGGTAAAACTTTCACTATTTGCAGATGACATGATACCATATCTAGAAAACCTGGACGACTCCCCCCCAAAAAAAGCTGCCAGAATGGATAAACAAATTCATTAAAATCATAGGATACAAAGTCACTATACAGAAATCTGTTGCATTTCTATACATCACTGATCATGAAATAGCAGGAGAAATTAAGGAATCAATCCCATTTGCAATTGCACCCAAAATAATAATATACTTAGGAATAAGCCTAACAAAGAGGTGAAAGACCTGTACCCTGATAACTGTGAAATCCTGATGAAAGAAATTGAATACAACACAAAGAAATGGAAAGATATTCCATGCTAATGGATTGGAAGAACAAATATTATTAAAATGTCTATACTACCCAAAGCAATCTACACATGTAGTGCAATCCCTATCAAAATGCCAGCAGCATTTTCCACAGAACTAGAACAAACAATCCTAAAATTTGTATGGAACCCCAAAAGACACTGAATAGCCAAAGTAATCTTGAAAAAAAAAAAACAAAGCTAGAGGCATCACAATTCTTGACTTTAGGTTATATTACAAAGCTGTAGTAATACAGTATGTTACTGGCACAGAAATAGACACACTGATCAGTAGAACAGAAGATCAGAAATAAACCCACAATTATATAGGTCAATTAACCTTTGACAAAGCAGGAAAAAATATCTAATGGGAAAAAGACAGTAGTCTCTTCAACAAATGGTGTTGGGAATTCTGGACAGCAACATGTAAAAGAATGATATTGGACCATAGACAAAAGTAAATGCAAAATGGACTAGAGACCTAAATGTGGGACAGGAAACCACAAAAATTCTAGAAGAGAACAGAAGCAGTAATTCATTTGACATCAGCCATAGCAACTTCTTTCTAGATAACGTTTCCTGAGGCAAGGGAAACAAAAGCAAAAATAAACTGAGACTACGTCAAAATACAAGTCTTCTGCACAAGGAAGGAAAAAAATCAACAAAACTAAAAGGCAATCTACAGAATGGGAGAAGATATTTGCAAATGACATATTCGATAAAGGGTTAGTGTCCAAAATATATAAAGAACTGATACTACTCAACAACCAAAAACCAAATAATCCAGTGAAAAAATGGGTTGAAGACATGAACAGACATTTCTCCAAAAAAGAAATACAGATGGACAACAGACAGATGAAAAGATGCTCATCATCACTGATCATCAGGGAGACACAAATCAAAATTATAATGAGATAATTACCTCACATCTGTCAGAATAGCTAAACTCAAGAACACAGGAAACAACAGGTGTTGGTGAAGATGTGGAGAAAAAGGAACTCTCTTGCCCTAGTGGTGGGAATCCAAATTGGTGCAGCCACTGTGGAAAACAGTATGGATGTTGCTCAAAAATTTAAAAATAGAACTACCCTATGATCCAGTAATCACACTACTGGGTATTTACACAAACAATACAAAACACTAATACAAAAAATACATATTTTTTGTATTATAATACAAATAATATTCTTTGTATTATAATACAAATAATATTCTATATCTATTATTAGATAATAGATATAGAAGCAGCCCACATACCCATTGATTGATGAATAGATAAAGAAGAATTGTGTAATATATATAAATATTATTGGAATATTATTGAGCCATAAAAAAGAATGAAATCTTGTCATTTGCAAGGATATGGATGGAGCTAAAGAGTATAATGCTGAGTGAAATAAATGAGTCAGAGAAAGACAAATACCACCTGATCTCACTCATGTGGAATTTAAGAACCAGAACAAACAAGCAAAAGGGAAAAAAAATAAGAGACTAGAGAGCGAGAGAGAGAGACAAAGTAAGAAACAGTCTCTTAATTATAGAAAACAAACTGAGGGTAGTGAAGTGGAGGATGGGTTAAATAGATAATGAAGATTAAGGAGTATACTTGTCTTGATGAGCACTGGATGATGAATGGAATTGTTGAATTACTATATCATACACCTGAAATTAATATAACACTATGTTAACTGACTAGAATTAAAATAAAACCAAAAAAAAGAATACTAAAAAGGTGTAATTTTATGATTATCTTCACTTAGCTCATCTACATTTGTTATTAATAATATTCCATAAAACAATATTAATTATTTTTATTTTTATTTATTATTGTTCAAATATTAATACTATTAACTTTATGATATTTGCTGTGTTTGGTCATTTTGCTGAACATTAAATACATCCAATGTCTTTGTAATTTAACCATTTCTTTTTTTATTATTGTTTAATTGCATCACCAAGGTAGGATATATGTGTCTCTTTATAATGATTGAATGCTATAATTCTACTTCCTTATTACCAAATGTCTGTATTTGCAGAATAATGTCATGAAATATTGAGATAATATGAATTATAATGCTTGGCAATTATGCGAATGCCTCTAATGTTTCACTATTTAGTTATAATTTATGATGGACATACTTCTTTTCTCAGTTTATCAGTCCTCTGTGCAGGAGTTTATTCAATAATTTTTTGAGAATGTTCTAAATTAATTTTGGGCTTTATTTAACTTTATGGAAATTGCAGTGGTGTAAGTATGTATGTGATTTTTTTTAATATGCTAGCTGCTGCATGAAACAAAGCCCAACATTTCAGTTGATTTATGCCATAGAGATTTATATTTTACTCTTGCAGTAGTCCACTATGATTTTTCCTGTTCAGCAAGCAGTTTTTCTCTACATGTGACTCAGGATCCAGTATCCTTGAAACATATGCTTTTACCATTTGTTAGGACCTCCTTTAACTACAAGTGTGCTATATTGCTGCAAGTCACTTCAACTCCATGCTTTTCAAGAGAAATATTACATAGTCCTACCAACATTCAAAACAGATGGGGATGAGGTAGAACTGGAAAATGCAATCCCTAGATGGTCAATATCTTCTCAGCAGCAGCTCTTTATTGAGAAGTTGGAACATGAATAATTGAGAATTAATGCTGCAAGAGTGACTACCTGTAATTGCTGAGACTACTTAGTTAAGCATCAGACTCATTCCTACCTTAGCCCTTTTTTCAAATAGAACACAACTCAGTGGTACTCAAATACAAAATTGATAACCACAGTCTCTCTTCTCTTTCTTTGCTTATAATATTTTGTGAGGTTTTTAGTACCAGAGCAAGGACAAAACTATTAGAGATATAATAAATATTTTTACCTAATGTTAAATACAGTTGATCTTGATAAATTATAACATACTTGGTTATTGATTAATATAATGCACTTATTTATTTTATATAAACCACTAATTTCCCATCCTTGTTTATAAGTTTTCATTAGACTAAAATTCAAAAAGTCTTAAAATTTTTATATAAAGAAATCAGTAAGTGAAATAAGTGAGTCAGAGTCAACTATTTCTTATAAACCGAAGTTTTGAATAAGTAAAATCACTTTGTATCATTACAGTGGCTTTCTCTGTTGTAATAGACTAGGAAGATAACCCATGTATATTTGCATATAGATGAACTAAATAATTTCATACACCTCCATGAGTCTATTGTGAAAGCAGAAGTAAAAATGAAGGAGTTAGAGTGGCAGATTTATCTTTGAAGATTTAAGAACCACCACTATGATATTTAAACAAAATAATGGTCTTCAAATTCGTGACACAATCACTTGATAGGGCTATCAACAACAGGTGATCTGAAAAATATAGACTTTGCTGAGATTTAAAAATATAAAGCTTACTTTTTTTTTAAGTCTGACTATTTCCCCACATTCTGCCATCAGTCCTGTGGTTATTTTTTTATTGGGTTAAATCAGATTCAATCCCTGAAATAACATAGAGATTAAAATATTTTCATGAGTAGGAATAACTGGTTAACATACTAGGAGAAATGTAATGATTTTGGTAAAATATTTACCTAATTGAAAATCTAAATGTAGATGTGTCAGTTAATTATTTTCCCCCATGCTTCTCCCATTTGAAGTATGTAAAGCAGCAATACACACTTTACAATAAAAAGGCATTACAATGGCTAAAGTTTACTTTTTTTAAAAAATATATATCAAAGGGCAAATTTGCCTTTGATACTATATGACTGCAGTGGTAATGCACATAAGTTCTTGGTCTTAGATTACTGCTTGTACTTAGTTGTAAGAGTGAATTACTTACATAAAAGGGAGCCTGAGGGTTGAAGAAAACACAGTATGACTGTTTTTTTTCCCCAAAAATACTTTTATTTTATATTTTCAGTGTTACAAGATTAATTGTTCATGCACCACACCCAGCGCTCCATGCAATACGTGCCCTCCTCAATACCTCAATACCTCCTCAATACCCACCACCACGCTCACCCAACCCCCCACCCCTCCTTTCCAAAACCCTCAGTTTGTTGCTGAGTCCACAGTCTCTCAAGGTTCATCCCCCACTCCACTCCATCTCCCACTCCCTATTCACTCTTCCTTTCCTTCTCACATGGAGGGCATTGTGGCATTTTTGTTAATAATTGTGGCACTATGCCCCTTAATGTTCAATTATTAGTATTTAAACCATTGGATGTAATGGGGACCTAGATGATTTGCTTCTCAAGAAAGAACAAGGCAAATTATATATTTATATTAATTACAAACTTAAGTGATCACTCTACACTAGAGGAAACTGAAAGAAATATTCCAGTCTCTTTCTTGGAAAGGATTTAGGAATTTATAGAGACTAATATCAATATTGAAATATAGCAGAGGATAGAGAAATGAGGAGAGGTTGTAGTAGTCAATGAAGTCGTCATGAAGAAGGATAGAATAGAAAATTGTGTAAAATTTGCAAAGAAATGGGGAATTCTATGGATTTCACTTCTACAAAAATATAGATAAAGGCATAATTATGGTGTGTTGCCAGATTACTTTCAGTCTGAATTACTATTTTAAGGAAGGTAGAGGTCTGGAGGGAGTGGAAGATAAGTTTAGATCGTTTGAATTTTTATTCTGAAAATAACTAATATGTATTTTAATTACATAAAATTGTGAGAAATATAAGTAATACAAGTAGTAATATAAAATTATTCAGTCACATAAGAAATAAATGTCCATATTAATAGGTATCACTTCTTAATAGCACTTTCTCTATTTACAAAATTGGCATCACACACTGTGTGTATCTGTGTGCATATGAATTATATAGTAACAATATTTCATATAGCTATTTTTGAAATTATTTTCTTTTGAAAGTACAAGTCAATTGCCTGATAGTATCATACATTACAATACATGCATTATACCAACATTGGTCAAGTTACCCAGAAATAAAAACTTGATAAATCACATTTTTTATCTTCTCTTCATCTCCTCTCTCTCTCATTCCTTCTCTCCCTCCTTCCTTTAGTTTTTCCTTCCTCCCTCCCTCCACCCTTCTTTCCTTTTTGTTACTTACAAATTAGTACTTATTAGGTTTTTTTTAGTATGACCATTCCAAAATTTAACTTGAAGATAAGACAAGTGACATAAAAGGAAAATCATCTGACAGTGCCCCCACCCCAGCAGTCCTTCCTTGCCTTCCTTCTTTTATATCCTCCCTTCCTTCTTTTTCTCCTTCCTTCCTTTCGTCCTTTTATTTCTTCCTTCTTTCCTTCCTCCCTCCCTTCTCTCCTCCCTTTGTTCCTTCCCTTAGGCTATTACATATAATGTTAAAAGGATTATTCTCCAATTTATTTGTCATTTATTTGGACAGTCTGTGAAAATAATTATGAAAAACAACTTTCACTACTGAGGAACTTAAGAAACAATAGAATGGCGGAGGCATGTGGGATGAATTGAAGGAAGCAGAGGTTCAGATTTAGGGATATAAACTGAAGTCTGAGTAAACCACAACTAGAGATAAATTTTGTCTTTGTTCTCCTTTTTTCCCCTGCCTAAATTGTCTCTCCCATTTTTTTTTTCTTCTCATTTGATTTCAGGCTTTTAATTTTGTTGTTGTTATTTTTGAGGCTATGCAGATATATTGAGACAGAAAAGATGCATTTTAAAAAGCTGATGATTGGCTTTTACTATTTTCTACATAGAGAAAAGTAATATGATAAACTGAAAAAAAAAAAAAAGGACTAGAGTTCTAAATGTGCTAAGGCAATTTCTGGGGATTACAGTGTTCTTTACTTCCCAATATGCAGTCAAAATACAGAACTGAATCAGCTTCTGTTGTTGCTTGCTTTTTTTTTTCTCCCCAAATATCTTTATTTTAATTTTTTAGTGTTACAAGATTGATTGTTCATGCACCACACCCAGTGCTCCATGCAATACGTGCCCTTCTCAATACCCACCACCAGGCTCGCCCAACCCCCCACCCCCTCCCCTCCAAAACCCTCAGTTTGTTGCTCAGAGTCCACAGTCTCTCCTGGTTTATCACCCCCTCCAGTTTCCCCCCATTCACCCTTCCCTTCTTTCTCACAATCCCCTCCATGATTTTCTTTATACTCCACACGTAAGTGAGACCATAAAATAATTGACTCTCTCCACTTGACTTATTTCACTCCGCATAATCTCTCCCAGTGCCATCCAAGGTGATAACAAAAGTTGGATATTCATCCTTTCTGATGGAGGCATAATATTCCATTGTATAGATGTACCACATCTTCCTTATGCACTCATCTGTTGAAGGGCATTTTGGTTCTTTCCACAGTTTGGCAATTGTGGTCATTGCTGCTGTGATCATTGGGGTACATGTGGCCCTTCTTTGTACTGCATCTGCTTCTTTGGGGTAAATAACGAGTAGTGCAATTGCAGGGTCATAGGGTAACTGTATATTTACTTTCCTGAGGAATCTCTGTTTTCCAAAGTGGCTGCACCAACTTGCATTCCCACCAAAAGTGGAGGAGGGTTCCCCTTTCTCCACATCCTCTCCAGCATTTGTGGTTAACTGTCTTGTTGATTTTGGCCATTCTAACTGGTGTTAGGTGGTATCTCAGTGTGGTTTTGATTTGAATCTCTCGGATGCCTAAGATGATGAACATTTTTTCATGTGTCTGTTAGCCATTTGTATGTCTTCTTTGGAGAAGTGTCTGTTCATGTCTTCTGCCCATTTTTTGATGTGATTATCTGTTTTGTGAGTG
>CM052809.1:73325461-73339784 GCA_028533885.1 Nasua narica | reverse complement strand
GCTTTTGTGCCAGTACCACACTGTCTTGATGATGACAGCTTTGTAATAGAGCTTGAAGTCTGTAATTGTGATGCCGCCGACTTTGGTTTTCTTTTTCAACATTCCTCTGGCTATTTGTGGTCTTTTCTGGTTCCATATCAATTTTAGGATTATTTGTTCCATTTCTTTGAAATAAATTGATGGCATTTTGATAGGGATTACATTAAATGTGTTGATTGTTTTAGGTAGCATAGACATTTTCACAATATGTGTTCTTCCAATCCGTGAGCATGGAACATTTTTCCATTTCTTTTTGTCTTCCTCATGAGCACTTTGTAGTTTTCTGAGAACAGATTCTTTGCCTCTTTGGTTAGGTTTATTCCTAGGTATCTTATGGTTTTGGGTGCAATTGTAAATGGAATCGACTCCTTAATTTCTCTTTCTTCTGTTTTGCTGTTTGTGTATAGGAATGCAACTGATTTCTGTGCATTAATTTTATATCTTGACACTTGACTGAATTCCTGTATGAGTTCTAGCAGTCTTGGAGTGGAGTCTTTTAGGTTTTCCACATAGAGTATCATATCATCTGCAAAGAGTGAGAGTTTGACTTCTTCTTTGCCAATTTGGATGCCTTTTATTTCTTTTTGTTGTCTGATTGCTGAGGCTAGGATTTCTAGAATGACATTGAATAGCAGTGGAGATAGTGGACATCTCTGCCTTGTTCCTGATCCTAGGGGAAAAGCTCTCAATTCTTCCCCATTGAGAATGATATTCACGGTGGGTTATCCATAGATAGTTTTGATGATATTGAGGCATGTACCCTCTATGCTTACACTGTAAAGAGTTTTGATCAAGAAAGGATGTTGTACTTTGTCAAATGCTTTTTCAGTATCAAATGAGAGTATCATATGGTTCTTGTTCTTTCTTTTATTAATGTACTGTAACACATTGATTGATTTGTGGATGTTGAACCAAACTTGCAGCCCAGAAATAAATCCCACTTGTTCGTGGCGAATAATCCTTTTAATGTACTGTTGGATCCTATTGGCTACTATTTTGGTGAGAATTTTTACATCTGTATTCATCAAGGATATATTGGTCTGCAATTCTCCTTTTTGATGAGGTCTTTGTCCAGTTTTGGGATTAAGGTAATGCTGGCCTCATAAAATGAGTTTGGAAGTTTCCCTTCCATTTCTATTTTTTGGAACAATTTCAGGAGAATAGGTATTAATTCTTCTTTAAATGTTTGGTAGGGAAACTCAAATTTAACTGATAGATACACACCAAGATTCGGCAAGGAAAGGAGACTGAAGTTATCTTGCGGGTAGGGCCCTTGGGAATGATTTGATGTACTGTTGTGACTTCTGTTGTCTATCTAATTGTGATTAATGTTTTACACACTTGTAATATGAATGCTCATAAAGTTCAGAGGGGTTTATCCTTTTTGGGAATATCTACATGTAGAGAAGTACCAGTGGGAGGTGTAAATCACTTTCAAACTACTTCCCTGTCTCCACTCTGTGGTCCAACAGAAGCACTGTAGTATTCCAGAGGGAGAAAAAGAAAACACAGCTTTGATTAGGACTTAAAAGCAGCAGGAGTAAAAAGAGATGAAATATTTCAATACAACAGCTATGTATGCCAGTAAAAAAGACTCATGGGATCTTGAGACTTATAGTGCATTATTGTCAACTGAATTTAGTTGTTACTCCCATAGCTCTTTTTCAGAAATTGTCACTGCAACTGAATCCATTGCCCTCACTAATGAAACTGGCATGCTGTCTTAGACTTTGCTCCAACCTCTTTTATATCCTAGTGTCATCTGAAGGTCAAGACCAATTCCATTCATGTGCTAAGTCTTCTAATAATGTTTAGAATAGTTTTCAAGGTATATAAAAACTCCTCATTTCTTCCAATGAGCAGGTAGATCATGATTTAATATGAGTGCCTTTACCTATGAGATAAAAAAGCTTTCATTCTATAAAGGATGTTCTGTTAGTCAGAAGTCTTGCTCAGTAGATCTGAGCACTGTGTTATCATACATATGCCAATAGTTGAAAATGTACTTGAAAAGAAAAATTACTTGGACTATATAGGGAGATTTACAGTGTCCAATCTCTTTCATAATGAAGAAAAATCTTGATTCTTATCTCCTTGGTTACCATCACCAAAGAAGATACAGAACATTGCTGAGTCCTTTGAAGACTGAATCTGCTTCGCTTATTTATTTATGTTATTTTTAAAATTTATTTATTGTTTATTATAGTTGATTGTTTATATTAACTAGCACACAAATCAGCATACCATGAGTGGAACCCAAAGCAATAATTTGTGTTTGAAAATACTTAGCAAGCTGAGGCATGTTCTATACCTTCCAGGCAAATACTCTAACAACTTAAACTACAAGTCTCTGTGGCTGATGATTTTGCTTATCAGAGCCTCAGGCAAAAGGAAGCACTCTTGATGTTTTAAATTCAATCTCTCCTTGGCATGGACATATATGCATTTAGAAAAACAGTTATTTGTTTTCTATGAAGTTCTTGTCAAAACTGAATTTTGTAGTATGGAAGTCTAATAAGTCTCCAGTCTGATTTTGCCATTTTGAGGTAGGCTGACTTGGGTACAGTGACAAATATAGTGGGAAGGATCTAATCATCTTTGTCAAATAGAAATGCTATATTCAAAAAAGGATGGCCTTAGTGGCATCTCAAACTTTACCCAAAAGAATTTGTGCTATTCCCTTTGGGGAAACATCATCCCACAAATTACCACCCAAATTAAAGCTTCTAACTTAAAGGGAACCTTGATTTATTGGTTTAAGGGAATTCCAAATTATGTATCTCTCAGATCACTTGGTGATCCCTCCAAAATGAAGCTGCCTTCAGTTCCTTGAGGGAATTTCCTGTAGGGATAACTGACACCCTATTTTTATGTTATCAAGTGGTCAGGTATCCCTATCGCTGGAGTCATCCAATTAGAAAAGCTGGTACAAAATTTGTTCCACAATTTAGATGAAATGATCAATGACACCATCTGATCCCTGGAAGGCATTCAGATCACGTGCAACTCACTGGCCAGAGTTATAAATGATAAAATTAGCCCAGAGTTCCTCCTTGCAAGCCAAGATATAGTCTAAAATCCCTAACAGATCTTTCTCTGCCTGATTTAAGCAGTGGGTCACATACAAAGACCTTTACAGATACTTTAAAAGAAAGCCATCTAGCTTTTTAAAGTATGCCTTGCTAGTTTATAGAATTGTTCAGCTGGCTGAATCCAGGACCCTGGCGGACATGGTTGAGTTCAAGACTGAAAGTACACCTTCAATGACTCTAAGAGTCTAGTTTGTAGTATCCTTAATCGCATGCTGAATTAGACAAATTGAATGAATGTGGTCAGCTTCTGCAGGTCAGATTAATCAGAGTGACCAACCAAATGACATACTTATGGGAAGATTTACCAGAAAGCACGACAGGTTAGAAATGAGATGTGAACATTGTTGGGAGATAACACTCCATGGTGATACTACAGCTGTTACTTTGAAAATTAAGGTCTTTAATATTTGACCAAGTAGTTTCATGTCTTCTATTAGCATTTATGAAATTGGTTGGCTAACTTGTTGGCTTGGTTTACAAATATGGTAAAACTTCAGACTCCTCACAGAATTTCATATAAATATGTGTATATGATGTGTATATATAAACTTTATTAGAATATTTATATACATATTTATAAGTTTTATATATTCTTTAAATCATGTTAAGGTTGAGCTTTTTAGAGGAATGTAAGAATGAATAAACATTACAAAATTCAGTTGACATATTGCCACATGTTAGTAGATAAAGATAAACAGGCAATGATGACCCCAATAATCCTGTGATAACACTCAATGGTCTTTATGCCCAAAAAGTTATCAAGTTAAGTCTAAAAGAGTATCTCTTCCACCTGATAAAAGTAATTCATCTCAGCCAATAGTAAATTGTATTCATTGTAAAACACTGAAATCAAAATTGTAACTGCAGACATAGATTATCTAACAAAGTAAAATAAATACATAAATAAATGAGTCAAGGGCTGAATTTTTTTATGTATTAAGACTTTAGTTTGAAGCAATTTTAGGTTCACAGCAAAATGCAGGGAAGGTAGAGAAATTTGCCATATACTCCATACATATCTTCCCATTTTCAACATTTCTCACCACAGTAGTACATTTGTTACAACTGATGAAGCTACATACTGATGCACCATAATCACCCATAGTTTATAGTTTATGTTAGGGTTTACTCTAGGTATTGTATAACCTATGGATTTAGACAAATGTATAATTACATGTATCCATCATTATAATATGAAGAGCTTTTTTTACTGACTTGAAATTCTTATGCTTTGTCTATTTATCCATTCCCCCTGCCAATCCCTGGCAATCACTGATTTTTCTCATGGTCTCCATAGTTTGGCATTTTCAAGACTGTCATATATTTGCAATCACACAGTAGGTCTCCATGTCTTTTCATGCTTGATGGCTCATTTCTTTCTGGCTCTGAATAGTATTCCATTGTCTGCATGTACCATAATATATTCATCAATCACCTATTTGGTTGCTTTCAAGTTTTGACAATTATGAATAAAACCACTATAAACATGTATGTGCATGCTTTTTTATGTACAAATTTTCAAATCCTAAAGGTACAGTTGCTGGAACCTATAGTAAGAGTATGTTTAATTTTATAAGAAAGTATCAAACTGTTTTCCAAAATGGCTGTACAATTTTGAATTCCCACCAGTGATGAACGTGAGTTCCTGTTGCTTGACATCTTTGACAGCATCTATGTTCATGAGATATACTGATCTGTAGTTTTCATGTAATGACTTTGTCTAGTTTTGATATTACGTAATGCTGATCCATAGAATGAGTCAGGAAATATTCCCTGTGCTTCTATTCTCCGAAAGATGCATTGATTCAATTTCTTCAGTAGATGTAAGTCTAGTCAGATTGTCTCTTTTTGTGTGAGATTTGGCCAATCATGTCTTTCAAGTTATTTGTCCATTTTAACTGGGTTATCAATTTGGGGCATATAATTGCTTATAGTGTTCCTTATTGTCCTTTTACTATTCATAGATCTGTAGTGATATCTCCTCTTTCATTTTTGATATTTTGTGTCCTCTTTCTTTCTTTCTTAGGCTAGCTGGCTATAGATTTACTGACTTTATAAACATTTTTAAAAGAATCAATTTTTGGTTTCACTCATTCTTCTCTATTGACTTCCTGTTTTCAGGTTCATCAACTTATGCTTTAATTCTTACTATATATTTTCTTTTGCTATTTTAGATTTAATTTGCTCTTTTCAGTTGCCTAAGGTAGAAACTGGGAGTATTTCTTTCGGAGCCTTCTTCTCTTCTAATATATGCATTCAATGCTATAATTTCCCTTTAAGCACTGTTTTTGCTACATTTCACAAATTTTTTAAGTTGTGTTTCCACTTTCATTTAGTTCAAAATACTTTCTAATTTAATCTTGAGATTTCTTCTTTGACCCATGTGTTAATTTGAAGCATGTTGCTAATCCTTATGTACTTTCTAATTTTCAAGTTAACATTCTTTTATTGATTTCTGGCAGTTTTATTCCATTATGGTATGAGAGAAGACACTGTATAATTTTTATTCTTTTAAATTTGTTAAGGTATGTTTTATGGCCCTGAATGTACTCTGTCTTGGTATTTGTCCCATGTGAGTTTGAGAAGTCTGTGTGTTCTGCTGTTGTTGGATGAAATAGTCTCCAGATGTCGATTGTATCCAATTGACTGATATTGTTGAGTTCAACTATGTCCTTACAAACTTTCTGCCTGCTATATCTATCCATTTCTGATAGAGGAATATAGAAGCCTCCAATTATGATAGCAGATTGATCTCTCTCTCTCTTAGCAATTCTATTACTTTTTGCTTGACATAGTTTGACACTCTTGTTATGTGTATACACATTAAGGATTATTATGTCTTCTTGGAATTGACTCCCTTATTATTATGCAATGCCCTTCTTAATCCCCAATATCTTCCCTTGCTTTGAAATCTGCCCTGCCTGATACTAATATAGCAACTCCTGCTTTCTTTTGATTAATGTTAGCATAGTATATATTTCACCAGCCAGTCACTTTTAATCCGTATTTGTCTTCATATTTAAAGTGGTTTTCCTGTAGACAAAGTATATGTGGATCATGTTTTGGATCCACTCTGATATCTGTCTGATAACTGATGAAATAGACCATTGACATTTTGAGGGATTCATGACAGAGTTGGATTAATTATCTACCATATCTATTAGTGTTTTCTATTTATTGCCCTTGTCCTTTGTTTCTATTTTTGTGTTCCCCTTGTTTTCCACCTTTTATCATTTTCATTGAGCATTTTATATGATTCCATTTTACCTTCTTTTCTAAGCAAATCAGTTATACTTCTTTTTAACTTTTTTTAGTGGTTTCCCTTCCATTTGCAATATACATTTACAGCTAATCCAAGTCCACTTTCAAACACTATATACATCATAGGTATGGGAGTACCTTATGGTAACAAAGTATCCTTATTCTTCCCTCCTCCTCAGTCTTTTAATGAGTCTATGGTGCTGGAGTAGGAACTTCACAAGTGGTTTTGTTGGTTTGTTTTTGTTGTTTTGTTGTTGTTGTTTGTTTCAAGTTTTTATTTAAATTCTAGGTAGTTAACATAGAGTGTAATACTGGTTCAGGAGTAGAATTTAGTGATTCATCATTTACATATAACACCCAGTGCTCATCATAACAAATGCCCTCCTTCACACCCAAACCCATTTAGTCCATCCCCCACCTACCTTCTCCTCTCCATCAACCCTGTTTGATCTCTATAATTAAGAGTCTCTTATAGTTTGCTTCCATTTCTTTTTTTCCCTTCCCCTATGTTAATCTGTTTTGTTCCTTGAATTACACATGAGTGAAATCATATAGTATTTGTCTATTAATGACTTATTTTGCTTAGCATAATGTACTCTAGCTCCATTCATGTTATTGCAAATGGCAAGATTTCATTCATTTGATCGTTCAGTAATGTTCCATTGTGTGTGTGTGTGTGTGTGTGTGTGTGTGTGTGTGTGTGTATCTCACATCTTTTTTATCCACTCATCATAGTTGGTTTCTTTCCATAATTTGGTTATCATTTATAATGCTGCTATAAATATCAGGGTGCACATACCCTTCAAATCAATATTTTTGTATCCTTTGGGTAAATACCTAGTAGTACAATTGCTAGGTTGTAGGGTCGTTCTATCTTTAACTTTTTGAGGAGTCTCTATACTGTTTTCCAGAGGGGCTGTACCAGTTTGCAGGGTAAAAGGGCTCCTCTTTGAATCCATACCAACACCTGTTGTTTCCTATGTTGTTAATTTTAGCCATTCTGACAGGTATGAGGTAGTATCTCATCATGGTTTTGATTCATATGTCCCCTATGATGAGTGATATCAAACACCTTTTCACATGTCTGTTAGTCATCTGGATGTCTTCTTCAGAAAAAATGCCTATTCATGTCTTCTGTCCATTTCTTAACTGGATTATTTATTTTTGGGGTGTTGAGTTGATAAGTTCTTTATTGATTTTGGATACTACATCTTTATCAGATATGGCATTTGCAAATATCTTCTCCCATTCCAAAGGTTGCCTTCTAGTTTTGTTGATTGTTTCCTTTGCTGTGCAGAAGCTTTTTATCTTATTGAAGTCCTAATAGTTCCTTTTTGCTTTTCTTTCCCTGGTCTCCAGAGATGTGTCAGAAAATTATGGATAAAGGGAACATGCCTCTATCATGGCCTTATGCAAAAAACCCACAGTTAATATCATCTTCAATGGGGAAAAACAGAGCTTTTTCTCTATGACCAAGAGAAAGACAGGGATGTCCTCTCTCATCATTTCTATTTAACATAGTACTGGAAGTTCTAGCCTCAGCAATAAGACAATAAAAAGAAATAAAAGGCATCCAAATCCACAAAGAAGAAATCAAACTTTCACTATTTGTAGATGACATGATAACTCTACGAAGAAAACCCAAAAGACTCTACCAAAACATTGCTAGAACTGTTATATAAATTCAGCAAAGTCAAAGAATATAAAATAAATGTACAGAAATCTGTTGGATTTCTATACACTAATAATGAAGCAGCAGAAAGAGGAATCAAGGAATTGATCCCACTTATAATTGCACCAAAAACCATAAGATACCTAGGAATAAATCTAACTGTACTTTCTGAACTCTGAACACCATAGAACATTTAAGAAAGAAATTTATAATTACACAAAGAATTGGAAAAACATTCAAGCTCATGGATTAGAAGAATAAATATCATTAAAATGTCTACACCACCCAAAGCAACCTACCCATTTAATGTACTTCCTATCAAAATACCACCATCATTTTTCACAGAGCTGGAACAAACAATCCTCAATTTTGTATGGAACCGCAAAAGACTCCAAATAACTAAAGCAATCTTGAAAAAGAAAAGCAAACCTGGAGGAATCACAATTTCAGAGTTTAAGCTATATGATAAAGCTATAGGGATCAGGACAGTATGGTACTGTCACAAAAACAGACATATTGATCAATGGAACGGTATAGAAAACCCAGAAATGGACCCACAACTATATGGTCAAAAAATCTTTGACAAAGCAGGAAAAGAATATCCAAGGAAGAAAAAGACAGTGTTAGGAAATGTTGTTTGGAAAACTGGACAGCCACATACAGAGGAATGAAACTAGATCATTTCTTATCCCATACACAAAAATAAATTCAAAATGGATAAAAGACCTATATATGAGACAGAAATTAACAAAATCCTAGAGGAGAGCACAGGTAGCAACTTCTTTGACCTGGGCTGTAGCGACCTCTTAGCAGACACAAGTGTTTCTCTGTTTGGTTTTTTTCCTCCCTCCTTAGGTGGAACAAGATAGTAGAGTAAGTTGGAGTTTGGTATTCCCCTTCCCCCAGGTCAGTTAGTCTCTGTTAATACCCTGGCAGGTTAGGTTCTGGTTAACTAGTTTCCCCCAAGGCAGACCTTGTAAAGAAGAACAGTATGCTCTGGCTTATGCCTTTTTCTTTCCCCCTGCTGGAAGTATTTGAGGATTTTTCGTGGATATTTACTGTGAGGACCTGGTTGAGCTCTGGATGTACATTGTACAATATTAAGGGGTCCACCGTGACAAGGTCTCTGTGAGTTATTAACTCAGACTTGTCCACCCTAAGTCTCCAATACTTTGTCAATTACAGTTCAGGTTTTCCTACCCCTACACTGGTTCCCAGGTTAATCTGCTTCAATAACCTGTGACTCCCTGTATTTGCCTATATGTCTCTCCAATCTTAGGGGCAGAATTTTGCCATGTTTCCTCCCTTCTCTTACAGATGCAAGACTTGTTGATTTTTCAGTCTCTTCAGCTTTTTACTTCTTATTAGGAGGGACTGGTCAATTCTAAGCTCCTTATATGTGAAACCATAAATGATTTTTAAGTAAAATTATAATGATTTTTATTTGAACATGACATGATTGCTTATGTAATACTCCATATGTTTAATAAGAGATTATGTCCATTTTAGAATAAAATGTGGGAGAATATATTTCAAATATTTATAAAGGAAAGATTTCTTAACTAAGAAGTAAAACCCTTGAACTTTAAAAAATATCTATAAACTAAGTTACAATAAATGTTTTAGTTATAAATACAATAAATAAACTCAAGAAAATTAGCCTAATGCTGGAAAAATACAACTGAAACATATAAGACTAACAAGGAATTGGTATTTAGAATACAAAAAGAATATCTAAAAGTCATAAATACGTAATTATCTTAAGATATTGGTGGATGCAAGTAAAACATATGAAAATGCAATTAACAAAGTAAATACACATGAAAAATAAACATTTTAAAGATGCTTAAATTCACAAATATTAGGGAAATTCAAACTAAAGACACAATTACTTTGTACATCAGTCTGCAAAAATTCAAAAAGTATGACTATAATAAGGATTAACAATAATTCTGTGCTGTCAGACTATAAAACTGGGACAATGACTCCAGAGAAAAAAATGAACACAATCTGGTAAACATAAAGATGCAAGACTTTCCTGGTAATTACTGTCCTATTTTCACAAAATAATAGTAACTTCTGCACCTGTATACATGAATCAACATGAACACAGATATCCAAAGTAGCTTTGCTGGTAATATCAAAAAAGAAAAAAAAAACTGAAGAAAATGAAATACATACTAATGGAAGAATGAACAAGTAAAATAATACACAGCAATTAATGTAAATGAAAGCCATAGGCATCAACAAGATAAATCTCAAAAAACAATAATTGAGCTAAAAATTAAGTTTTAAAATAACAATGTGATATCATTTGAGTATATATTAAAAATGAAAATAGGGCCTTATCATTAGAGAGATAAAACTATGTATACGGCTTCAGACTGTACTGACTGTACATATGCATATATATATATATATGAATATACCTGCCCGTAAAATTATGAAAAAAATCATTTAAATAGAAATCGCCAAATTCTAGTTAGTGAATGCCAGTTGAAACGGACGAGAAAAAAATCATGGAGGGGCTCTCCTACAGACTAAATTTTTGTGCCTCCCACCGTATCGTATTGAAACCTAATCCCCAATGTGATAATATTATGAGGTCAGTCCTATAAGAGGTCACGAGGGCTCTACCCCAAGAATGCAATTAGGGCTCTTAGGACAGAGATCCCGGAGAGGTTCCTCGCCCCCACCACTATGTGAAGAAACTGAAAAGACTTCTGTCTTATGAACCAGGAATTCAGACAGTGAATTGGCCAACCCCTTGACTTTTGTCCTCCCAGCTCCAGAACTATGAGAAATAAACGTTTGTTGTTTATAAGCCACCCAGTGTATGATATTTTGTTAGAGAACCTGAAAATACTAAGACAGGTTCAAATATTCTTTAATGGTGGCAATATTTTGCTTTTCAAAGAAAGTAGAAAGACACAGGTATCTGTTTATCATTCACTATATTTTTCAATACAGGAATGCAAGGGTTGAGGTATGTTTAAGTGGGTTTAAAAGACACACTAGCATTAAACCAAGAATTTCTCATTGAAGGCTTGTAAGGAATTGAAACGGGAATAACTTTCTAGTGTGTGATTTACTGCTATCTAATCCTGTTGCCATGTAACAGCTCAAGTCACCTTGAGAATTGTAGCTTATCTAATATCCCCATAATCTGGGAAACAATAGTGTGGATACAAGACTCAGAAGACCTAGGTCCTCTGCTCAATTCTATCATTACTAGATGTATGATATTGAGGCACATCCTTTCTCCGCTCTGTCTCATTTTTTCCATCTATGAAATGAATGGAAAGTTCATCTATAAAATGAACTCTTATAGGCCCTTCGCACTTTACAATAGAACTTTCTGATATTAAATTTAAGACATTTATGGCCTTCAGAAATTACCCTTTCAGAAAAGTGCTTTTAATGGGAAGAAATGTATAGATTTTGGGGAGAAGATGGTATGGACATAAGGCCTGGATTTTCAGTCTTTTGTCTCCTCTGGTAGGGCTTATTCTGTTTCTCTTGTCCAGAATATGAGAAAGAGAGAGAGAAAACAAACATCGTGAGGTCTTACAGAAGAAAGGCAGGGAAGAGCAGCAAAGAAAAGCCCAGCAGGACAGAGATGGGTTCTGTGAGGATATTAGTGGAGGACAGGTTCTGAAATCAGCAAAGCTGGGTTTGAATCCCAGATCTCTATACACATAAATACTTGGTCTTTTATGCAAGATACTTAACCCTCAAGGGATCCATTTTCTTAATCAGTTGAGATTCTAATAGTGTACATGATTGTTGTGAAGATTAAGTAAATCAAAAGATAAGCTAGGTTGAAAAAGTCTTTTTGGTCCCTGTAGGGGAAATATATAGTGGGATGCCCAAACTGAGGAATTCTGACCTCTTTTGTACTGTCAGCCCTAGCAACTTGATTCTTCCATCTCATTTCTTGAGAACGCCAAGCTTAGAGTAGGCACTTAGACATTCCTCTTATTAATATAATTATTTTTAATAACTGAGAATATTAATGATACCAGCTAATAAAGTTAAATAGAAAATAAGGCTTAGAATGTGATGAGTACTGTGGGGCAAAATTAATGCTGAGAGAAAACAAATTAGGCTTTTAAATTTGTATTACAATCAAGAAAATAAACAACAAAACTGAGAATAGATTGGACTGGTGCTTAAGAGTAAAGTTAAAATATTTTTCAATAAAATAAATTAGAGTGAGGTGAGTCAACTCACACTATGTCTTGGTTATTTTCAAGAATGATAATAGTTGTTACACTATAAATTACATAACTAATATTTGAAAGAAAGGATTGACATTCTAGGTAGTTGAGATTTTAAGAGAGGATATTATACTTTTCCACATGTCCATATACTTTACATGCTGTGTTGATGGAAGAAATTAAAAATAATTAGCTCTAATACTACCTAAATCATGTGTTTCTTTTGATATTCAAATATATCAATGAATTAACATGCATTAAGTTTTGAAAAGAGTCTTAACATTCATGTTATTTGCAATATAAGAGAGAACCTAGAAATTCTCCAAGAATCCCAGAAATCACAAGTAATTTATCTATAAAGGTTGGGATAAATATAGTACACACTTCATGAGGTTCTAATGAGACTGAATGATACAATACATGTCAAGTATTGGGAATAGCGCTGACATAATCAGAACTCACTGGTATTATATTTTAGTACTTTTAAGTATGACTATAAATCATTATAATTTCTCAGGAATCATGAAGAATGAGGTGAGGTATTTTTAGGTCATGGTGTGGGTTAACCTTGTGATTTTTAAGGGGAAAAGTTAATTTTTTTAAATATACACCAATGACTCTCATGTTAATATCAGATCAAATTACATAAATGTTTACATAAATGATTTTTGGATTCTGTATAATTAGAATTATAAAAGCTATGTAACTTTCAATTTTCACATACCTAGGTTTTCAATTATCCTTTGGAAGGTATGATACAGTTGTTCTTTTAGTACTTAGTAGTGGTTCCAGTACAATTTTTGAAGTCAGACTATATGATTCAAGTCCATGCTCCATTGATTTCTAAAAACATCTCTAGCAAACAATGAAACTATTAGTCCTTCAGTTTCATCATCTGTAATGTGAAAATAACAAAGGTACCAACTACATTTTTTGGGTGAAATTTAGTATAGTGCCTGGTAGGTAATAAGTACCCAGTTGATATTAGCTTGTATTATCACTTTCAGAATTATTATAAAATACTTTGATAAAGTTCCTCTGGATTTCCATGGATGGACTAAGTATATTAGTCACTTTTTTATTTTGGTACTCTAAATTCTACTTTTTTTGCTTCTAATTAATTGCAGATGACTCTAAGGTAGAACTCTTATCTTCCTGTCCATTTTGTGTGTCCATCATAAACATATATGAATAGATCTTCAAAAACCTAGTTTTAAACAGAGATGGTCAGGTGGTAGGCAAATGTGACTGGACAGATTTGATACTAAAGACAAATTTCATTTCATTCATTATCCACTTTAAATTTATGACTTAGAGCAAAAACTCTAATTATTCAACTATGATTACCTAACTTCAAGGTCCCATTTGGAAACCCATCTTTACAAAATTCAAATGTGGTTCTATATGATTTAAATTTGGTGGTGTTTCCTCCCAGTTTACCACTGGAAAACACCTTTGAATAAAGGGCAATAGTCCAGCTCCAAGTATCCAAGGCTGTTACAGGACTGTAGCTAAGACTGAAGTTTCTTTTTTTTTTCTCCCCAAATATGTTTATTTTAATTTTTCAGTGTTACAAGATTGATTGTTCATGCACCACACCCAGTGCTCCATGCAGTACATGCCCTTCTCGATACCCACCACCAGGCTCACCCACCCACCTACCCCTTCCCCTCCAAAACCCTCAGTTTGTTGCTCAGAGTCCACAGTCTTTCCGGGTTCATCACCCCCTCCGATTTCCCCCCATTCGCCCTTCCCTTCCTTCTCACGATGCCCTCCATGATTTTCTTTATACTCCACATGTAAGTGAGACCATAGGATAATTGAAAGGTAAATTAGAGAATCGATTCCATTTACTGTAACACCGAGAACCATAAGATACCTGGGAATAAACCTAACCAAAGAGGTAAAGGATCTGTACTCGAGAAACTACAGAACACTCAGGAAAGAAATTGAAGAAGACACAAAAAGGTGGGAAAGCATTCTATGCTCATGGATCGGAAGAATAAACATTGTTAAAATGTCTATACTGCCCAGAGAAA
>CM052809.1:73281066-73325361 GCA_028533885.1 Nasua narica | reverse complement strand
GGTCAAATCATCTTTGACAAAACAGGCAAAAATATCCAGTGGAAAAAAGACAGTCTCTTCAATAAATGGTGCTGGAAAAATTGGACAGCTCTATGTAGAAGAATGAAACTTGACCATTCTCTTACACCATACACAAAGATAAACTCAAAATGGATAAAAGACCTCAATGTGAGGCAGGAATCTAGCAAAACACTAGAGGAGAACATAGGTAGTAACCTCTATGACATTAGCCACAGCAACTTCTTTCAGGACATGTCTCCAAAGGCAAAGGAAACAAAAGCGAAAACTTTGGGGACTTCATCAAGATAAAAAGCTTCTGCACAGCAAAGGAAACAGTCAACAAAACAAACAGGCAACCCACAGAATGGGAGAAGATATTCGCAAATGACACTATAGACAAAGGTCTGATATCTAAGATCTATAAAGAACTCCTCAAACTCAACACTCACAAGACTGAAGTTTCTAATATATAAGATGATCATATACATGACCTTCCACCTGGATAATTTGGAAACTGAGAAAATTATAAAGGGATGACATCTGTGAACTAAGGCAATCTCAAAAATAGGAGATACACTAACCTTACTATTGTGTATTCAACAATAATAACAACTAGAAGTTTATGATATAATTGCTTAAGAAGCCTGGAGGTAGCGACTGCTTCAGTTTTGTTTTGTTTTTTTACAATTATGATAACCTCCCAAACAGAATAGTTTTATATTATTCCCACTTTTATATTTTCCGTTTGGTAGCCTGCTGGGTGTCTAAATCAAGAACTTTGTCTCAGAAGCAAATCAAAATTGCTATGTGTGAATTTTTAATTTTCCAGTTCCAAAACTTAGAAGAAACAATAAGCGTGCAATCAATTTTAATTTAAATTGAAACCCACTGCTGTATTTACTGTAGATGGTCTTTCAGGGAACTGAATCTAATATAATTTCTTCACTTATCTAATCTTATTGAAGGGATGTTTTGGCCAACCTGTTACAAGGAGAATATTTAATGAAATAGGAGGAGATGATGTTATGTTTTATGATGTTTTATATTGTTCTGTTAATCTTCTATTGTGAGAAGTACTGAGTCATTCGGATTAAACATGTCAGAGCATGTAATGACTGCTGATAACAGTACAAAAAAAACAAAATCAAAAACCCTGACATTGTGGCTCTGAATGGAGGCACAGAGAATTGTGGAAGGGCTGTTACATGAACCTACACATGCAGTGTACTGTCCATCTCTTAGCGGCATTGTCAAATAAAGTATAATGTGAAGCCCCCCTGCCCTACCATGAAGGATGTAGGTAATTCGGGGTCTCTACATCCAGGCTTTTACGAACTGTTTCAGTAGGAAGCCAGAAAAAATGTTATCCTTTTTTTTTACTTATATAAGCTTGTCCTAGAGACTTGCAGCAATCAAGTACTATACTTTATAATACTTAAAGTACTATAAAGAAGTCTCGAAACTTCAAAAACTTTCAAATGTTTCTAATGGGACAAATGGGTAACATCATTTAGAAAGAAGTGATAGATCAATCAATAGATAGATAGAGACTTAGGATAAAGGATGGTGGTTCTCAGTGCTTGCTATCATTGCTCACTAGACAGAGAGTGGGATTGAGAGTGCATACTTCAATGACTAGAGACATCATTCTGTTTCCTTACCTGATTTGCTATGTAATTGTCTGCAAATGACTTAAACTGTAAATTTGTTCATTTTTTTCACTGGGATTAACTAGTAACACATATAAAAGGTTTTCTAAAAACAAAGTTTTATTTATAAAATTCTTCAAACATTTATTAGAACATTTACTTTATTTGTGAATTTCGGCACTTTTATACATGAGCAAAATTCTATGGAAACATTTAACTTCTTTGAAAAATAAACTTTAATTTTAAAAATTGGGATATTGGGTGTTAATTTGCAACAGGCAGAACTCTGAAGCTACATGTTGAGCTAGATATTAGGTTACTTGTTTTCTCTTCTTAAAAATAATTTAGGCCACCAACAAGTTTGATTCAGGATTTTGTACAGAGCCACCTCAGGGGTTTCTACTCCATCTTTGAAATTCATCCAGAAATTTTCTGGTATTCCCATTTAACTCTGCCACAGTTTTAATATTGCTTTCAGAGTTCTCTCTTACCAAACATCTAAGGAAACATAGTATAGGAGAGTTAAGGTGCAGTGTCTAGAGACCAGACTTCAGGCATTAAGGAAAAAGGATCTGGGATGAGAGCGTCAGGGAAGGTTGGGGTAGATGTGGACTTTACGTATGTTTTGAACAGTTATCTATAAGTGTATTGTATTGTGGGTGTACTTTATCTTGTTTTTGATATATTACTCTGAATGTTTTATTTTCAGGTAGGGCTTAAGAAAAGGGATTTCGGGCAATCTCTCTTATTCTATTCCCTTCTCTAAGTCCCATTAGGGAACTGGTTTCCAGATGGGGTGGAGTTTTGAAGTGGAAGCTGGGGAAGCTTTTTTTTTTTCCCCTGAAGGATGTGAGGTGAGAGAAAATAGATGTTATAATTCAGCTTCTTACATTATTTTTGTACATACTGATGAAAAATGGCTTTGTAGCAAACACTACTTACTTCCTCTTTTCTCTGTATGCTCTACAATGTTGGAAGGATGTGAGAATGAATTGGAAGGTGCTCTAAAAGAGCTTGTGAATAAATGTTACAATGTGGTTGAAGTTCCAAATAATTAAGCTGAATTTTAAAAACAAATACAAAAGTATATGTCCTGGATGATTCTATTGATATAAAATTATAGGATATGCCATCTAACATACAGTTTCAGAAAGCAATCTGTGGTTTCCTGGGGACAGGGAGGAGTGTTAGGGAAGGTAAGAAAGTGAGATTACCAAGGGGTGGGATATATTTTGAGGGAAGGTGAGTATGTTAATTATAATGATTGTTTTGCCAATTTCACAGGCTTACAGTTGTATCAAAACTAATCAAACTGCATTTTAAATATATCTAGGTTATTGTATATCGATTTTATCTGTTAAGATAAAATAAAAGTATTAGATAGGTATGGAAAGCAATTTAAATGATAGTAGAAATAAATACAACAAATATTTTGTATGCCTGACTTTTGAAATGTATGAAACAGCCCAAACCAGAAAACAAAATTGATGATCTTCTGTTATTCAAACACTGTTACAAGACCTTTCAGGTCATTTCCCAACACCTCCAAGATTTTGCTTCTTATATTAACATGAAAATACAGGTTATTCAAAACCAAAAGAATATTTAAAATGTTACAAATGCAGTAGTTATAAATATGTTTTTAAATAGTTTTTATATTTCATTTTAACATTTTCTTGGAGAGAGAATGTACATGCACGCATGCATGCAAGTTTGGCGGGGAGGGGCAGAGGGAGAGGGACAGAGGGAGAGGGACAGAATCTTAAAGCAAGCTCAACACTCAGTGTGGAGCCTGATGCTGGGCTCAACCCCAGGACCCTAAGATCAGGATCTGAGCCAAAATCAAGAGTCGGATGCTTAACTGACTGAGCCACCCAGATGTCCCTTGTTTTAACATTTTAATGGCTGGCTTAAATAGTTTAAATTTTTTACATATAATGATAATTGTGGATCTTATTACTCTATAAATTTGCCTTTATTTCTCTAACTCTTTAATCTCCAAAATACATTCATACAGAAAACCTATTTTTTTTACCCTTTTAGTGTAGAACTTTTTCTGTCTGACTTTCCCTAATCGGATCTGAAAAGTATTTATAACTGGATCATCAGTCAAATTTTGTAATTCAAATAATAAAAGTAACTTCGGGTAGGAAAATCAAACTTGCCTTAGTTTCATTTCAAATTAGGCTATTAAGTTTCCTTCTATTGTTATGCTTTTACTTTTTTTTGTATGATTTTTGAAGTAATGTTTTGGAGCACCATAGAAAAATCTTTTGTCATTTCAATCTATGTTATATCAGAAATAATTGTTTACAACAAATCATCTAACTACATAAACTTGTCATAGAAGAGGTGTGTGTGTGTGTGTGTGTTTGTGTATAAATAATTTAAAATCTGGACTCCTGAATTTTGGATTTATGAGTAATTTATGACTGGTGTTGTCCTTCCCTCGGTTGCCATCATGTCTAAAGGAGCACTCAAATGTTATTCCAAAAAATATGAGAAGTATTGATTTAGAAATTTCTAAGCTCATTGCTTAGAGCAAGTTGATCCTCTGACTAGCAATGTTAAAATGTAAATTTTTTTTTGAGATTTTATTTATTTATTTGATAGAGACAGTGAGAGAGGGAATATAAGCAGGGGGAGTGGGAGAGGGAGAAGCAGGCTTCCCGCTGAGCAGGAAGCCCATTGCGAGGGGGCTCTCAATCCCAGGACCCTGGGATCATGACCTGACCCCAGCTGAAGGTAGGCACTTAAGCAACTGAGCCACCCAGGCGCCCCTAGAAATGTAAATTCTTGAACTCTATCCTATACCTATAAAATCTCTGCGCTTTAGCCATCTATCCAGGTGATTCTGATTTGCAATTAGAGAGTCATTCTGCTAGAGGAACACCTTCATCATCAACAGATTAATTAATTAATTAATTAATTTAGGAAAAAAATAAAAAAACAGACAAGAAAATGGTAGCAATCTGGCAAAAATTAAGACTCTGGTCTCAATGAAGAACATTTACTGACATGCCTGTATAAACATACACACAAAGATCTTCACAATTACTGAATACAAAGTAAGAATCTTTTCAACATTTGTTGCCACGGGCAGGGACAATTAGTTTCTCATTTAGGGTTTGAATTTAATCATTGTTTGCCTTTGACATTTTTATAGATTAAACCTGAACAAGAATTTCTAAGCAGCAATTCCAAGAGTTCAGCCTAAAAGAATTCGTCTCACTGGGAAGATATCTGAGCAACACAAAGTTTGTCTTAGGTGAAATACACAAAAAAGAAAACTTCTACCATTTCAAATTTCGACAGTTCCTTTTCAACAAAGCATGGTAAAAATGCAGAACACGGAGGTGAAACAATTGGAACTCATATCAGAATAGATCAGCATGTTGCAGAGACTGAGAAAATGCTACAAGCTCCCAGCTGGGAAAACTTGTAATTGCAACCAGCCAGAACATTGATATAGAGATAGCAAAATTACTAACAAGGGAAAAAGAAAATTTAGGAGACAAATAGAGGAAGCGTTTTCCTATGTATGACAAGAACCCTAGTAAATATGACAAAGTGCTCGTCAAGAGCAGAATGTTGAACTGGCGAGAAGAAAATATAAAATTGATTACTACAATGACAAGCCACATAAAATGCCATAATAACAGCACAGGAACTCATTTCAAATAAAAGTGAAATAAAAACACTCTCCCAAATTAAGGGGGAAAATGTGAACAAAGTAAACTTCTTGCTTTGGGCAATTCAGTAACCGTTGTCAAAAGCAATCAAGACTAATGGTAACATTATCATAACAGAAGAATACTTATGGCTCTAGGGATTTCTTCAATATATACATCTATAGCCCCAGCTCTGGTAACATCAGGAAAGCAGCAATCTAGGAGCTAATACTCCATTACAGTAGAATTTTAACGAAGCTATGCCATGAATTCGTTTCTAAGCCAAGAAGTATCTCTTCCTTGATTCAGGCATACCAAAATACAGGGAGACAGAAATATACTTCAGTTAATATATTCAGGACACTATATATATACATACATATATATATATGTATATATATATGTCAACTCAACACTATATATATATATATATATATATATGTCAACTCAAAAATAAAAATAAATCACTGTAGTTGATTATTACTAATGAAGTTTGTTCTAAAGTTGGAGAATTAAAGGGATCAGGAAGATTCTAGATCTTATTTGCAATGGTTATCCCAGAATAACTGTGAAGCTTCTATAAAGTAGCAAGCACTCTAAGTGATTGTTAAATAAATAAATATCTGGTATGAGGACTCATGTTGTGCTTAGAACTGCTTACTCTAAGTGGTCAGACTCCACTGGACAACATAGCCATGTTAGAGGAAAATCATGGTATAGTTTCCTAGCAATGGATATATAAAGCACTTTGAAAGTTACTAACAATAGATGCACAGAGTAATTAATACTCACCCATAACAGGTGAGGTAGTTCTGATTGGTGTATGTTGCCCTGGGCTTCAAAATTCTCTATGATCCACAAACCACCAAGTTGGGCAGTAACCAGGAAAAGAATAAGCACAACTGTATGGGATTCTGGCAGCCCTGTAGAGAGAAATCCTCTGTGAATTAAACTATGCACTCCATTCTCTTACCTTCTACATGATTATTCATGCTGCCTTCCACCCGCATTTCTTCCTCACATGTGGTTCCTGGCTTTTTTATTCTTTTTTCCGTTTTGTTTTGGTGAGGCTATTTTGTCCACCTTCCATAAGCATGAGAAAAAAAATCTATCAAAACAGTTAGGCTTGTTGCTATTTACAGATACAAACTTCTAAATACAAGCTCATCTATAGGCACTTGGATTTTATGAGAGTGCAAAGAATCATACTGTTATTGCTCACTATGTATCATTTTGTACCATTTAATTTTTTTTTAAAATCATACCCCTATGTTTGCAACTGAAATGAAATATTCTAAGGTCACCTGAAGTATTCATGCTTCCTCAACTTTATGAATTCATGTGATCTAAAAAAAAATCCCTGTGGTAAGGACTACTCAAAAAAACTTTACGATCTATATTTATTTATTTATTTATTTGAGAAAGAGAGAGTGCACATGCATGTGCACCTGGGAGTGTGAGCAGGGGGAGGAGTAAAGGGGGAGGGAAAAGAAGGAGAAATAATCTCAAGCCGACTCCACACTGAGCACTAAGCAGGGAGCTAAAGTGGGATTCAGTCCTAAGATTCTGAGGTCATAACCTGAGCTTAAACCAAGAGTTGGACACTAAACTGACTGAACCACCCAGGCACCCTTCAAAAACAATTTTTTGACAAAAAACATAAGATAAAAACAAAAGAAACAAATACAAAGTTAAAAAAAATCCTTATCAAAATAATTTTATTTAAAAAATACATATATTTGTAATAAGGCATTCTGTGTGAGTAAATCCATTTTCATTCCTCACTGCCACTTTTGACTACCCATCTTTACCTCTAAAATGAAGATACTTAGGTATTTCAGAAGATAATTTGAATGCCACAGACTTTTCCCCCCAGTGTTCAATGCCTTTTTTCTAGATTGTAATTTATTCTTTCCATATGTCACCATTATCCTAAACACAGAGGAAAAAGAATATATATGAAAAACCAGGGCTTTATTCTGTTTTCTTCCTCTTTCATAATTTCATAGCTTTGGAAGAGCTCACTTAGCTCACTAAAAACTTTAGTTTCTTTCATGCACCCTGATGTTCTGTTGAGTGATCTTTTCCTCTTCTACCCATTTTAACTACTTTGTGTATTGTCTACTCCTGGGTTCTCCCCAAAAAACCCTATAAATTTGCCATGCTAGCAGAGCTTTGGAGTCAGGCAGAGGATCTAGTCCCTATTATTTCAAACACAGCCAGCATTCACTTAAAAAAGATCAAACTATGTGAGCCTCAGTTACCTATTCACCGACTAGAGTTAATAATAACAATTTGTGAGAATTAGAGATGCTTCAACCCACAAGAGAAAAGAGAAAAAAAAAACCCACAAGAGAAAAGAGAGAATGCATTATTTTAAACGTCTTGGAAGTGTTACAAAAATGGATAGTGTATTAAGCTCAATGATACTTAACTATATTAAAAAGAAAGATTGGAAAAACGGGCAAAGGAGGTATATATTTATTAAAAACTAAAAAATAATAAAGCTTTTTAATAAAGGAATATTACACATATATTATCTGATCATAATGAATTATGTTAGATAATAATACAAAGGGATAAACTAAGGGAAATCTTTGAGAACAACTCATTTAATTGCCTGGATCAAGGAAAAAATCAAATGGTAGCTAAAAAAATATTTAAGAAATGATTAAAATAAGAATATTAAATATAAAATTAATAAAAAGAGGAAATTTATAACTGCCAAGAAATTATATAACTAAATTCATTGAATATGCTATGTTAAAAAGATAAAGTAACTGATTAGACAAAAAACTAGAAAAATAATAGTTAAATAAATCCAAAATGAATAAAATGTAGGGAATAATTAGGATGAATTTAGGAATTGCTATATTAAACAATTCAACATTAACAATTAAAGACAATTTTTAAAAATGACTATGGACAAAGGTACTTAATAGAATGGCTTACCAAAGACTCACCAAGATTCCCAAACGGTAGAAACTTTTATACACTAAATTCGAGGAGGAACAACGTTTTGATCCATCAGCTTCATATTGTTGGTGAAAATATTGCCTGATCCAAGAACATTCCTGAGTCCCTCTCTGTAAAACCAGAATAGCAATTAGTTTCTGATATATCTCCAAGAGAATGCCAAGAAGTCCACCAAGGAGCTGTAGAGTTTATCCCACAAAATATATAGTTTATATATTAAAAAAAAGTATTTAAAATGTTGTTTGACATAGTCAAACAAGAGGGAAGACATAAAATCCCAAGAGTAAGAAAGAGAAAAATGGAAATCCAAAAATACAGAGCAAAATAATTTTGTTCAAACTATGTTTAAAATATTACAGAAGGCACCCTCTATCTATACTCCTATTCCAAATCTAAGAATTTATTCTAATTAAATAACTATGAGAATGTGCAAAAATAAATCAAAAGAACCACAGTACTAAAAAAAAAAAGAACCAAAGTGTTATATATAATAGAGAACATATAAAATTTTACTATATTACCTTTATATATATATATATATATATAACTACATATATATGTACATAAGTAAGTGCATGAAGATATTCAAAAAAAGCAAGAGACTCAATGTCACTGTCCTCCACGGAGGGAAGAAAACCTCCTTATCTTTCAAGCTGTCACAAAGATGTCCTGCTGCAGCTGACACCTTCTTTCAGATCCTTTCAAAAAGCAAAGGTGGTGTGTGGGGGGCAGAGGAGTAGTGGGAAGTTGTCCATATTCATCAGAATATTCGGAAGTCTCTGATATGTTTGTGCCAGCCTATGGCCCCAACTAAGGGGTGTCAAAACCAACACATGCCTAAGCTTACGTGAGGATAAAATAAAGGTCAGTCACTTAGGGTAAATCTTCCTGGTGTGCCCCTGAGAACTTAGGCTTCAGGCTTTCCAGAGGTATATTCCTGCATACATTAAATGTCAAATATTTAGGAATTTGCATTGATGAAGAATTCATACAGTAAAATCCCACACAGTTAAATGATATATTACAAAGTAATCTACAAATTAATTTATAAAAAGATGTAATTTAGTTATAGTTTTCAAAAATCAACAGGCATCATATCATTTCCTCTAAGTCTTAAAGTAATATCCTTCATCATCACTGTTAATGTAAGATATGCCTATCATCTCTAATTACAGCCACCATTGAAATGTGGCTCTCAACTATACTAAGAAATTATTTATGAGTCCCAGTTTTGATAATTTAGTCAGATTTTGGATTAGTGAGTTTTTTTTACCCATGTGATTTTAGTTCTCACTTTATTTCGAAGGAGTATAATAAAAATTAAATGTTAATTTTCGTGATTCACTTTATACAATAATTATGTTTCTGTATCAGTGAAGAACGCATTTTGCCCAAAAGGAATTGCACTATTTGATACTTTTTATACACACTTTCATTCATCTGACCAGACAGATATTTTGAGGAAAAAGTTCTGCAATTTATGATTTAGTCACAAATTAAAACATCTCTAAAGTCTGTGAATTTTCTGAAGAAAGTGTTCTTAAATATGCAAACAGAACTGGAACAATGCTTTTTGATGTAGTTTTCAATGGATCATTAACCTAGCTAATTAACACATCTTAAATTAAACACCTACTAAGTTTAAGAAACTGTGTTTCATATTAGAAGCAATGAATGCAATGTGATCTTTATCCTCAAGGAGCTTAGAATCTAGTTGAATTGAAGAGAGGTACAAACCTATCTATAATACAAAACAGAACCTGCTAAGTATTTTGAGAGCTTTACAAATTGCTGTTACAGCACAGACTGTACCCTTTGCCAATTACTTCCAGCTGGGAGGATTAGGGAATGCTTTAAGGAAAAAGGAGTACTAATCATGAAAGCAGAGCATGCTTTGGGCAAGGGAAAATAAGGGAAAGGAACTCTGCTTTGAGCAGAAAGTTTAAAGTGGGGATCAGGAGCAGAAATCATTTATATGCTATTAAAGAGTAGGTGATAGAAGGAGAATTTCTGGGAGACGGGGCTGAATATGTAAGTTGAGACATGATTAAAAGGAAGCTCTCTTGCATTTAGTCTTGCAAAATTGCTTCGGAAAACACTTCGTATCTCATTCTTTTCTTTTATTACTTGAAGTGAGTTGCATTTATGGGAAACATTTCCAGGAATAGGTTTCACTGATATCGTTAGGGTTGCACTGTCTTGTTAGGTACTGATAAATACATCCCAACTAAAAAACATTAAAATAAGATTCTCAACTACAGATTGAAGATTTCTGATTAGTAACAACTAGCAGCTAATTTTAAAATTACTTTCTTCAGACAAGTTCTGATAATTTTCCAGCTTTCTTCAGACTAGCTCTGATAAGAAACTTGGGCAGAATTCTGAACTTGATGTCACCCAGCTTTGTATTTACTAATCTTTTTTCTGAAAACAAACTTGCAGAACTGAACTAATTTAGTCAATGCATCACTACTGTTACCTGAGGTGCATCATATGATACACAAGCTGCTTCTGAGTGTTCAGTCCCAGAGACCAACATTTGCAGCCTAGTAAACTCTTCTGATCCAACTGAATTTTACAGTTCTCCCTGTGAAGTACTGGAAATGTTTCAGGACTTATTACCTCATCAATTGTCCTCCTAACCCCATAAAATAATGAAAAACAAAACAGTTTTTCACAGGCTTTCATTGTAATTGATTCTCTAGGGTGTCTTTGCATTGCTCCATTAAAATGGTGTTGTTGCTATGATGGTATTTCTCAGCAGGGATGTACTAAATAACTGATTAATAGGTAAAGCAGTAAAAATGTAATTTTTGCTGTGAAATTAGCCAGTGCATGGGACCTCAAAGCTGCTGAAACAAAACAAAATAAAATGTTTGAGCTATTCTTTCTGACAGAATATCATCTAAGATGCTAACGAGCTAGGTTGCTTACATGTATTCATGGCATTATGTGATGTAACCTATCAATACATACATCATCGTTAAATTCTTTACATTGTTTTTAATTTGCGGGTACACCAGAGTTCTTTAGAATTTAGGACAAGGTCCTGAATGTTGTGTTACTTCTTCTTTAAAGTGAGTGTTAAAAGGTATCTATAATAACTCTTATTTTATTTAATCCTCTTATTTGTAGAACTTTTTAATCTTGCTAGACCTATTAAGCATTATTATGGTCTGTTTTCAAATTTCTTCTCAATGTCTTATTTATACTTTTAAAAGAAAAGTAGAAACCAGATCGTTTTGTTATTATCCTGACCCACCAAAAAAGATCAAACATAACTACTGAGACAAAGGCAATAAGGAAAAAGCACATATCAACCTTCCCAACCCATATGTTCTAGATATCCCAGTTTTGCCAGAGGTTTCTAACAATTTAGCATATGCTGAGAAAGTGCTTTCAGAAGAGAAGCCAACATGATCCCCCTGCCTGACGCTCCCAGTGGCTTCGGAACATGCACACAGGCCCTTTCGTGAATTCTTCACATATGTTTTCTGGTTTGCTCACTGAACAAGCACCAAATCACTGGAGATTTTATGCCCAGTGACTTCTCACCAGGCAGATTCTAATTTGGCATTGAGTTTAGGGTCCTCCTGGTGAGAAATCTGCTTCTGGCAGAAGCTCCCTCACTGATGGAGAGAGGTGTTTCCGCCTATGGCTCTGTTCTCTTTAGACCAGGCAGGAGATCACATCTGTTCCTAGGGCTCTAAGCCCAAGGGACCTCTGAGCAAAGAATTACCACAGAGAACTCTGTATTTTCTGGTTAAATGCAATCCTCTCCCCCATGTCAGAATGAATGTTTCTCATTGCCTAATGACCCTGACATTTTTTTCCCTAGCATGAAATTTTACCTGAGATGTATAAAAATGCATAGTGTGTAGGAGAAAGCAGTAAAAATTACACTGTGGCACTTCATGCCATCTAGAAAAGTATGTAGGAATACTTCTTCTGGGGTAATGTGACTCCAAATCAGCGGATGAGGTATTTTAGAAATAAAACAATATCAAGAAAAAAAATTAAGAATGAATAAAAAAAGTTTGCCCTGCCTTTGAAATTTTTATTTTAATAAATATTCATCATAATATTTATATAGATTATTATATATGTAATATTTTAATCATAAAAGTATTCTTGAGTCAACTTTGAAACTTGAGATGTATGAAGTTATTTCTCATGAGTGCTGCCAATTGTTCTGATACTTACCCCACCAAAGAATTCTCTATTTATACCTGTAAATGGTGAAAACTCAATAGAGATTTCTGGCTTCATTTGAACAAAAATATTTAGAAAGTAAAATCTTTGTTGTAAGTTAAGCCTATAATTTTTAGGTATGTTCCAAAAGGGAAAAGGAGAAAGAAGACACTCATTTCTTTGTAAACTTTTATAAAAGTTAGAATAAATAGTATCTCCAAAAGCTGGACCACATAGTGCCCCTAATCCAATCATCGCAAATATTTTCAAATCTCCATTCATAGTCGTACGTGAGATAAGTGAATGATCCTTCCATTTCATTCCATTAAAGATACTTGGAATTTTCACAATACCAGGTACAGGGCTAAGCCTTTCCTTCAAGACCTCTTTATGAATTAGTAACCACTTGAAACATACTCTTCTCAAAGACAGAGACAATAGTTTATGTCGTTTCTTTGTATGCTTCATTTAAATAGTTTTGTATGTGCATGAAAGAAAGAACTATTTCTGAGAGAAATGGCCGACAAAGAATCAGCTGTGTAGTACGTGCACGCAGCCTGTGGCTATTTTACAAGGAAATCTACCAGCTCTCAATAACGTGAGTCTTCTTGAGAGGCGCCGTGGCACAGCAAGTCACTGAACCAAAGAAATTCAATTTGCCTACTGTAAAGTATGTTTTGTCTGTCTCAGAAAGCTCTAATTCAATCCAAAATTACTTTCCAGAAGCAGTCACTCTGGCCAAGGAAGGATGTTCAGGGTCTGGAATAGGACAGAATACACTGGGCTAAAACTGTCAAAAAGCATTCGCTGCTGCTTCTCACTCCAGGGACGTGAATCTCAGACCCACCTGGAGGTCATTGATCTCTCCATGTTTTAGATCTATGTATATGTGTGATTGAATAACCTTTAGGTAACTTTTATCTTTGATCTAATTTTACTCAAGTGCCAAGGGAAAAGCGGGAAACAGAGTAGAAGGTTGGATTAATAATATGTGGATGGGTAAGGAAATATATTTCTGCTTGAATTCTACAAATCATTTATTATTTGCAGGTAGCTTTGAACATACCTAGAGAGTTTGCACTCTAACACATAATAGCACTCTAACACATAATTTTGTGGCTTATCACTGGGTAGTTGAACTAATGGTTCATATAAACTAATCAAAACTTAAATTTTCCCATGAATTTCATAGTTAAATTTACGTTATCAAAACTTGGCAGCTGTGTCAGAAATCACGTCTTACCTCTCCTTTGTCCAGAAATCATGACACTAACTTGCTTATGGTGATATTATTAACTTAATCATACTTTCATGATAGGAGTTATGAGATATTCCTCATTTTTTAAATACTTATGGTAAGTAAATATCTGTCAACCCCTGAAAAAATGAAGATAATTTAATTGTTCAGTTCCATATCAAAATTCCTAAGTGACAAAGAATCTTAGATAATTTAGCCTTTCTGAATCTCATAGGGCATTATAAAATAAGTTTGAGGACATTAATACCTTTAAGAGTTTTTACAAAAATGTTTCCATTAAGCAAGGGGTTAAGGACTGAAAAAATATGATAAAATGTACTCACTATTCAAGGTTTTTTGCTTAGGGACAAAGTTATCTGCCAAACAGACCCATATAAAAATATAAAGATGGGGGCTTGGCAAATATCTTTAGCACTATGGTAAAAATACTGGTAAAAAGTGTTTTTTTTTTAAATAGTTATTTTCACTTTTTAATATTTGTAGTCAAATATAAGAAACAATTAAATAATTATTTTTAAGTGTTTATTAATAAAATGCAACAAGATTATAGTTCTTATGATGGTTCATAAACTTTAGCATGCAAAAGAATTCCCTGACATCTTACTTTTAAAAATGTAGATATATGGAACTGACTCTCAAAGATTCTAGCTCCCTGGGTTGGAAGGCAGATCTTTGTACCAGCAGTTTAACAAGCAATCTAGCAATTATGATGCTGGTGATTATTTGACTACTTATGAAGGAAAAAAAAAATCCTGCCATGCAATTATCTAAAAATGATCTGGGAACTAATTTTTTAATGCCTAAAATATATGCATGATGATATTTTCATTATATTGATATCTTTTAAAATGATGTGAAATATTTTATAATTCACTTTGGGGGAGGTGAGACTAGTCAGTGAAGAGAAAAGCTATAGCTTAAACAAGAATCTATCCTTAAAACATGGGATTTAGATTTTTAACAGGGGTTAATTTCTCTGCCTCTTTTTTTTTTTAAAGATTTTATTTATTTATTTATTTGACAGAGAGAGAGATCACAAGTAGGCAGAGAGGCAGGCAGAGAGAGAAGGGGAAGCAGGCATCCTGCTGAGCAGAGAGCCCATGCATCCCAGGACCCTGAGATCATGACCTGAACCGAAGGCAGAGGCTTTAACCCATTGAGCCACCCAGACGCCCCAAATTCCTCTGCCTCTTAATAGGGAACTTTCAGAGTTGTATTGGTAGAGACAATTCTTGTACATAGAAACCTCACAGCATGATTCATTTTTTGACAACGAAAATCTCAACAGGGGCTCGGGGCTGGCTCAGTCAGTAGAGCATGTGATTCTTAATCTCAGTCAGGGTCGTGAGTTCGTGCCCCACTTTGGAGGAGATTACTTTAAAAAAAATTCTCAACATAATCAATAATTTTGATTTTGATTTTTGGTGAATACTGTAGTTTAGCATCCAGGGAAAGTTCTTGGTCATACTTTCAGATTTAAGCAACATGGAACTGTCAAATATTCTAGATTTCATTTTAAATAAAAGCAGGCATTTATTTTGTGAGACAAACCCGTGAGATGAATGAGTAAGTTTGAGAACATTAAAAATTTTAAGATTAAAAAGGATACTTCCATTAAATTAAGGGGTTCAGAAATAAGAAATAATGTGATAAAATATACTTAACTATTTGTGGCACTTTGCCAAAGGACAAAATAATCAGCCAAATAGAAGTGGGTTTACTAGGAAGCTCACGAAATTAACTTTGTGAAATCTTCCTCTAATGAGCCCCTTCCGAGGCTCCCTTTCTCCCATTCTATATAAATATTCGGTTTCTTCTGCAGTTCCATACTTTCAATTAATTTTTGTCTCTTTTTCTAAAAGAGGGTTATCAAATTTTATAATTTTTAGGATACAAAATTGGATCCTGAAATCCACCCTTACATATACAAATATATTCTTAGAGTTGAAAGAAACGAATGAAGTGCATTCCTTTTCTGCCTGCATTCTGATGGCTCTCATGCTACAGAAGCCATTTTAACGTTCATTCTTCAAAATGAAAAACATTATTATTGATATGCATACAATCAAACCAGAAGAAGAGGGAGAAAAGTTCTTTAAGAAAGGGATGAATTTGTCATTATTTTAATCATGCACCATCTTTTCAGCACCACAAAGCTGAGGTTATGACACCAGTGTGGGTTAAACAAGGGAGGTATTAGCTGGGCTGAAGTCATGTTAGCCAACTTGCCATGAGATGCTCACCTCTGTGGGAATCCTGCCTGTGTGCTTCAAGTTTCACTAGAGCCTGTCTGAGGTGACATGTCATATGTATTTTTCAACCTATCTTTAAAGGCTGGATTAGCAACTGTAAAAAGATATTACTTGCTTTGAGGGTATCTATGGTAGCAATAGGATTTGAGAATGGAGAAGGCGTTAGCTACGTCCTCAGTAAGTCACACTGACCCTTCTTTCTAGCAAATTTCTATTATGCTATTGCCCTGACTGCTTATTTTCAATCTTAGAAAAACATGCAAATTGAAATACAGTAAAAATCTACTTTATGAGAAAGAGCATTGCAAAGAAACTAGGTGAAATAGAGGTGACTTACTTGGAAAGTAAAAACAAAAACAAAAGCTATTGCTGAAAATAAAAGTAGGTAAATGTTTTTAGTTTAGCTTTTTGATTTTGTTTTGAACAGGAAAGGAGCCACCATAAATGTTTCTCTGAAAAAGAAGGTATAAAGGAAAATGATTAACTCTGGGATTAGATTTTTTAAATTGTCAAAAAATAAAGTTGATCAAATTCAGTAAATGTTTTCATCCCAATCCATATTTATAATATATGAGATTAGTGAAAAAGAACTACTTGCAGGGGCACGTGGGTGGCTCAGTGGGTTAAGGTTTCTGCTTTCAGCTCAGGTCACGGTCTCAGGGTCCTGGGATCAAGCCCCCAGTAGGGCTCTCTGCTCAGCGGGGGCCTTGCTTCCCCACCCCCTACCACCGCACCTGCCTCTCTGTCTACTTATGATCTCTCTCTCTCTGTCAAATAAATAAATAAAATCTTTAAAAAAAAAAGTACTACTTGCAGCTCAAGGAGAAAATGTCACGTGAACATTTTACTTCTACAATTCCAAATGGCTTAAATTGTGATTTCAATTATTTAACTATTTGAATTTTTTTAATGCATTGCCATATAGATACACAAATATTTAAATATTTAAATAAATGTCTAGTTAGAAGAATTTGGGGATTCTAATGGTCTATTCTGGATTTACCATCTGTCAAACATTCATGAACTTGCCTCCTTGATTCCTACATCCTCTTTAATAAGGATCTTGATTTCTGCAAGTGAACTTCTGAAGAGCTAGGATTCACTTTGACACAGAGAAAATCACTTATATTTTGGGAGCATCTCTTTTCTCATCTGTAAAATGAAGGACTTAGGTTACTTCTGATAATCTAGCTTTAAAAATATGTACTTCTGTGACTTTGTGAAATACCAGTAAAAAAGAAATCTTCAACTCTAGCCAGCATAGAAAAACAACTATTTAGTATTCATGGAAAAGATAATCTCTGTAATAGCAATTTTAGGTCATCTACATTTTCCTGGCAAAATAACTCTCCAATTTCTCATCACTTTGTCCCTTTTATGTATACTTTGCCACTTTGGAGGGAAAGAAGGAGAAGAGGTAGAATAGGAAGGAGAATGAGAAGAAGAAGAAAATGAAGATTATGGAAAGAGTTAGTGGAGGGAAAAGAGGAGAAATATTTTTGCCATTTTGGTGTTGTTAAATAATCTACAGTTTAAAAATTATATTGTTATTCAATTCAATCTAAGTCAATCATTAGAAAAATCAAACAGGAACATAATTTTGATAGGACCTTGAAATGCCATGGAAAAAATATACAAAATTATCCAATTGCAATGAAGTTTTGGTTTCTGGAAAAATAGTTTCTAGAATTAATTTTAATAATAGAGGACCTCATTTATATTTTTCTCCTGCTTTTCTTGCTCAAATTCCAGTTTAGATGAGAAAATCAGCATTTGGGGGAAAAAAAAGAAATCGACATTAGTCAAATTGATTAGAAGTAATCCCTTTGATTTTAGGTGACAGCAAAGATAAAGAAACTCAGATAGTTATTAGTGTTTATTTTCATATGTCACCTTTCCCTTATAAATACATGACTATAATTACCACAGTAATTGTTAACTCAAATATAGTTTTGTCTTTCTTACTCGATACATTTTTCAAAATATGAGACCATATTTTAGCTAGTGTCTGGGCTAGTAGGCATGATTTGTTTTTAATGATTATTGAATAAATGAATTAATAGACTAATAGCCATTTTGATATAGCAATAGAAACCGCTGATATTCAGTTTAGTTTATTAGGTAAGATTAATAAAAGTCTATGTCTGATCATATATAATCTCCATTTGAAATTATTTTATTTCTCCACAAATATGTTAGTGAAATTAAAAGTACATTTGAAGTGTTATGTATTTTGTTAGAGGTATTTTTAAAGTGAAACTATGTATACTTAATTCTTACTAATGATTTTTAAGGTGTTATCCTTAACTTTATGGAGAATACTAAGAATCTAAGAAAATGTATATAAATAGAACATGACATGTTTTCCTTACAGTTTTGTAATCAATTCATAAGTGAAAAAAACCAAAATTTTCTTTTAGAAAAAAATTATTTTCCCAAGAAAAAGAGAAAATAGGTATATAGTATACACATAACTTTATAATATTATAAAATCAGAACTCAAACATGCAACTACACAAAATCCTATCTTCTGTGTTCATTTATATTATTTACATTATTGTGCAAATACCCCTTATTGTTTCAGCATACTGAAGACAACTCTTTTACATGCACTACAGAGAGGGAGAGATGCTAAGAAATAGTGAATCTAATGGCTCAAATGGAAGTCAAATTATTAATAAGTTTGTTCTATCACTCTCTTGGTCCTTCTTTCAAGAGAATATATACAATGATTATAGAAAACAAATGTTCTTTGAATTGTGATACAGAGCGTCAGTTATGGGTTCTTGACTTGACATTGACATGGAATGCCAGAGTCTAATTTTTGAAAAAGAAAGAGATATTTTCCCCCAGTTAATTAAACTGTTTTTCTTACTTTTATCTCTCATTCACTCATTTGCCTTTTTAAATTCTGTAAAGGAAAAAAAAAAACCTCTGCTTATAGTTTCTTGGAAAGAAACTTATAACCTTAGATTCTAAATGTATGTATTGCCTGCTAATGTATGTATTACCTAATGTGTGTATTGACTGCTAACTTTTATGATATCTTCAATAGAAACTGTGAAATTTGGCCATGCATTTACATCAACTAAGTTAGAGTTCAACACACTATTTTCTTTTCGAGTCATTCATTCTAAAAAAGTAAACTAGCAAAAGTAATATTATCATAGTTTCCAAATTCAGTAAGTCTCACTCTATTATTCTCTTCTACTACCTCTCTTCTTTGAAAGAATAAAAACAAAACCTTTTAAAAGGCCCCTCACTTTCAGAGTCACACTAAAAATGCAATATTAATGATCTGAAGACTTCATTAAAGACTTCAACCATCATTGGTGGCTATTAGAGGTCTATTGAAACTCAACTATCCCTCGTCTTCTCAAAAAAACAAATGATCACTAAATTTTGTCATTTGGGTTCAAAAAAAGCACAGCAGTATTTGTAGACATTTTGGTCTTTTTTGATCTTTTGAAAATGGAACAAAGCATAGAACACAGTTCCTAGCATAGTGACTGGTACCTTAAAGAGGATTCATATTATAAATGAATAGATAAAATATTGAATAAAACTCCACTATGCTTATCTTTCACACCAAGGTTATTGGCTTTATTTATAATCATTATTTTTAATTTTATTGATATATAATTGACAAATAACATTGTGTAAGATTAAGATGTGTAACATGTGGACTTGATACACTTATCTATCACAAAATGATTGCTACCATAGTGTTAGCTAACACTTCCATCACTTTACATAATTACTATTTCTTTCCTCTGGTGATATTTAATATACATTTTCTCAACTTTCAAGTAAATACTCTTAACTTTGAACTATATAATACAGTACTATGAAGTGTAATCACCATATGTGCATTATTTTTCATTTTTTTAAAGTTTTTATTTAAATTCCAGTAGTTAGCACATGGTGTAGTATTAGTTTCAGATGTACAATATAGTGATTCAATACTTCCATAAGAATCAGTGCTCATCACAAGTGCTCTCCTTAATCCCCATCACCTATTTCACCCATCCCTCCACCAACCTCCATTCTGTCAGCTTTAATATACCTCCTTTTCAGAGAACATACTCTACATTTGGAACCCTTATAACAAATGGCATGATATAGTTTGTAATGTGCCATTGCTATTGCCTGTTGGACTATTCAGTTAGTAGGTGTATAAAGATCAACAAGGGAAAAGGAAAAACCCATTTATATCTTGTCAGTAAAAAATATAGTTATTTTTATGTCTCTACAAGTAAGAATCTAGAGAAGAGCTTTCTGGTTATCAGGTCAACATAGTATGTATGCAATTTTTATCATTAAACTGATATTTATTTTATGGCAAGTTTAACATACACTTTTCCCTAGTGTTCAATCAGTGGGAAGGGAATGTTTTGAAAGATGCTAAGGAAGAATACTTAGTTGCTTGAAATACTGAGGTACTTCAAGAAGGATGGAGTTCCACTTATTAGTATCAATGACACCATCTTTGTGGTTTGCTCCATATTGCTCTATGCTGATTTGCATCAAATAGAAGTCCTCCTCTCAGACAGAATGTGTTCTCTGCTTCACAGCTTGTCAGGAAGATTTCCACTGCCTTTGTCTTTATTTTTTTCCCACTGCCTTTGTCTTAAAGGACAAGGGCTTTCATTCCTCAGAGAGGACTTTCTATTTATCAGAGTATGGTTGGTTGCTGCCTTGTCATTTGAAGCCTGGATGTTAGAAGTTATTTTTGTCCAAGAATATGTTCACATCTAAGTTCAAGGGAAAAATGTCTTTAACAGGAAGAAACACCCAGCTCTTCAGAAAGATTTAGACATATTATCTAAGACTATTCTTCCCTCTCTTTCAATGATCCTTAAGACATATTTTCTAACCTCTCTCTTCCTGGGATTGCACTCAATAAGTCCATTAGGACTCCCCCCCAATTTGTTTTGCAAGGCACTTCATTGGTCTTAAGACAAAAAAAGTCCTTAATTGGAATATGTCCTCTTTGCCATATACTTTGCTAGATTTTTTGGTTATTCTCTCATTCTGGAAATACTGGTAAATATTAAATTTTGTAAATTGACCCTGTCTTTATATTTATCTTCTCTTGTAAAAATTTATCTACCTTGTAAAAATTTTATTTTACTTTATCTTCTAAACTTTGACTTTTATCAAACTTAACCACATTATTTTAAATTTCCACGAGCTTATCTCTTACTAGTTGTTCCTTATTAAAAATAATATTTATACTTTCATTGATAGAGGGTCTTGTTTTATCTTTATAAGGATATTAATTATAGTTTTTAGGTTGTCTTACTGCATTTGATCTTCTTTATTTCCCAATTTTTTTTGCACTAAATCTTTATTCAAATGACTAGAGATCCTTGGGAACCTATTCTTTTTTCAATTGATAAATCTTATTTTTAGAGTACCCTTAGATTCACAATAAAAGTGAACAGAAAGTAGAGAGTTTCCATATACTACCTGTCCCCACATATGCATAGCTTCCCCACTACCAACATACTGTACCAGAGTGCTACATTTGTTACATCAATGCACCTATTCATTTTTAAAAATAGAGTTCTAAAATATTAGAAACTCTGCGTGGATAGTGTATATTGACTGGTGGGCAGTTGGCTTAATGCATAATAATTGGTTGAAGAGCTGGGTTTTTCACTAGAGACATGAAAGTGCTAATTCTGTATGTCTTTTCTATAACACAGTTCAGTTTTTTAAGAAAAGTATCCTTCCTGGGTAAAAACACAAGCAGTTGTGTTAGGTGACTGTATGGGAAAGAAGTCTGACAGGGGGTTCTCACGGCTTGTTATGCAGACAAAGGGAGCAAATCTGAAGGCCATAAATCCAGGGTCATCCTAAACCAGCTGAATCCAAATGAAATTGGCTGGATTACAGTAGTTGAGATTTTGATTTTTTGTTTTGCAGCATTTTCATTGTAATAAGTAATAACTATAACTGCATGCAGTGGGCAGAATAATACCTCCCAAAGATATCAGTTCTTAATCCCTGGAATCTGTAAATGTTGCTTTATATTGAAAAAAGGTCCAGGCAGGCAGGATTAAGTTAAAAATCTTGAGATGGGGAGATTATCCAACTGGGTGTAAATGCCATCACATGCATCCTTATGAGAGAGGGGTAAATAAAACAAAAGGATAAGGTTATATAACGGGGAGGCAGAGATTTTAATGATAAGGCCACAAACCAAAGAATGTTAGCAGTCACCAGATGCTGAAAGAATCAAGAAATAGATTCTCCCCTAAAGCCTCTGGATGGAGCCCGGTCTTGTTAACCCTTTATTTCAGCCTAGTGATACTGATTTTAGACTTCTTCTTGCCTTCAGAGCTATTATAGAATAAATTCATGTTTTTTTAAGCCATCAAATCTGTGATAATTTGCTATAGCAGCCATAGTTGAGTGCAATTTAATTAATTTGCCATGGATTTCTGAATCATATTTGACTTGATTTCTCTTTTCCCCATTTCCATTATACTTGGATATTACTTGTGAGATTGTACGGTGATATTCTACCTTGGACATGCTCTGGGTTCTGAATAATTTTTAAATCTCTTTAGTTTCATTTTTGTCTCAAAACTTAACTCGTCTTATGTTATATTCTTTCAGGTCCTTGGTGTTAATTGATATCTACTGTTTTAATAAAGCTATCCATATTAATTATAGTTGCTAAGATCTCTACATGTAAACATAGTATTTCTTTTTTTACTATAGCCTACAGATCCCTCCTAACCTTATGGGCTTAAAACATTTTATTTCATTTTTTTTCTCACCATATCTGTGGGTCAGAAATTTTGAAGAGTTTATTGGGAAATAATTCTCCATGTCTCTTGCATTTCTGCCCTTCTGAACAAGAAAGATTGACATCTTTGTTTCATACCATTTTTCCAAGGGTATTTGTATAGCAATGAGCCTGGGAATATAGATAGAGTGTCTCCCATTGAGACAGAGGGCACCATGTGTTTCCTGATCAGGGCAATAAAGATAATGTTTCCCTCTGGGCAGTTTGGGTAGGTTTGTTAGCAGTCCTTCCGTAAGACTAGTGAGAAGGGTAGTTCCTAAGTCTGGATTACTCAGCTGTGATTCAAAACGATGATGTGTGCAACATCTGGCTGGACAACTCCGTTATTCATTTACACACTGAGTTAAGTAAGATGAATTGATGCAAACACGAAGTTCATCTTCTACTGCTTACTATGCCATGGGTAATAAAGTCCTCGGTCTTTTTCTTAAAAATGTTGTTTTCTTCCAGGATCTTTGAAATTGTAGCAGAGGCTAACTTGTTAGCTTGAAAGTAGGGTAAGGTCTCAGACTCTTCATAGTTCTTGATAGGACTCATTTGGGTGGTTCTGGTTCCAGGTACCTCAGCTATATTCAGTTAGATAGTGACTTAAACTTGAGGAGTGCTGGCTGGAAATCTTACTCTACCTTCATACTACCCTAAGATTTCTTCATGTGTATCTCACAAGTGATAGTTTGGGCTTATTCACAGCATAACAGGATCAGGACAGTCTGATTGCTTATATGGCAGCTGAAGAAGACATAAGAATGAATATTCCAGTAAGCCAGGTAAAAGATGCTCCATTGCCTTTTATGACTCTGCCTAGGAAATCATGCAGCCTCATTTTAGTAGAGTTGCTAGTTATAAGCAGATAACAAGCCCATCTGGATTCAAAGGGAGAGGAAAGAAAATCTGCCCCTTTATGGGATAATGGCAATATTCATGAAAAGCATGTGGGACTAGAGCCATTATTATGGCTATTATTATTTTTTGGAAAATACCATCTACCACAGTGGGACAAGCATGGGTGGAACCTAGAAATATCACAGAAGCTCTAGCATTTTTTTTAAGCTCCAGTATTTTTGCTCAAGTTACATAAACTCTCTAAATCTTAGCTCCATAAATATTATTATACAGCCCACCATATGGTAAGAATTCAAGAAGTCAGTTAATATTAATATTACTAAAAATAGTTTATTATACTTTGCATGTTTTTCTATGTGCAGCTCTCTTCTCTTTGGTTCTTTCCTTCAAATACCAGTTGTCTTAGTCTTCCTGGACTCTAAACTCTGTCTCCTTGTCTAGAAATACTTTCTAACTTAAATTTATTATTGTATTTAACCAAATCACTTTAGTAAATGTACACTCTAAATTACTTATTACTTCTTAAATCTTAAACTCTTTATTAAAGAGAAAATTTAAAAAGAGGTTTGAACTTACAATAAGGGCTCATTTTTTAAAGAGATTACAGTAACTGCCCTTCCAGACCTCCTCCTCTCCAAAAGAACCTCCAGAAATGACTATGGCTTTATAAGGAATGGTGGGACATTTTTTATGTGTCCGTTTGGCTTGACCATAGCACCAGTTATTTAATCAAACACCAATCTAAGTATTGCTATGAAGGTATTTTGTAGATGTGGTTAACAACTACAATCAGCTGTCAAAGTAAAAAGACATCAGCTTTTCTAATGTGAGTGTGTCGCATGCAATCAAATGAATCCAATGAGTTCAGTCTTAAGAGTAAAAATTGAGGTTTCCTGGACAGGAGGAAATTTTATCTCAAGAATACCAAAAAAAAATCCTAGATTTCTAGTCTGCTATACAGATTTCAAACTTTACTGGCTGATCCTCATCTCCTCTCTCTCATTCCCTCTCTCTCTCTCTCTATACACCAACCAGCTATATATATATATATACACACACAGACACAATTGGTTGTCTTTCTGAAAACTCTGATACAAATGGTCTAAAAAATACTGACTCAAGCTTATGACAAGAGGCAATCTGAACCCTTTAATAATACTATCTACTATGTATTAAAAATATTCTCTAAATCATATTTTTGTTGTATTATTTCAATCCATGAGATTATGGCTTTAATAGACTACCAAATGTGATGCAGGCAGGGGAGCCCAGGCAGAGCACAGAATTTCAGAAAGAGAATGAGAGATACAAAGCTGAGGCCAGGGAGACCAAGACAACTAGAGTTTGCAGGACAGAACAGGGAGAAGAGAGCTGCACACAGTGATTACTCTAAAGATCTGCAAAAGGTGTCCAAAAAGTCCTAATCAGTGCATACGTGTGAAGAAAAAACGGCTGGTGAAAGACTATTCAATGGATTAGAGGTAATTATAACTGATGTGGTTTTCCACTAAGAGTAGGAAACTCATAACTCAAGGAATATTACTTAGAAGCAATTTGCATAAGTAGAGAGAATAACTGTTGCTTTGGCTCCAGTAAACAAATCTTAAAATCAAGATCCAAGAATATCACTATTTCTAAGAGACTTAACTATGTCCCTTAAGAAAATTCAAAAATTTTTACAGGAATCAAAGATATCCAGAGCTCATCATGGTTAAAATTCATAATGCCTGATGGTCAATAAAATATTACCAGATATGTGAAAAAGCAGGGGGAAAAATGATCCATTACAAAACTGAAAATTAATCAATTGTAGTGAATCCAGAACTAGCAAAAATATAAAATTAGAAAATATAGACATAAAAAGTTACTATAACTGTATTAAACATGTTTACACAGTTAAGTACAGGTAAGGAAGATATAAAAAGATCCAAACTGAACTTTTAGAAATAAAAAGTACAATGTCTGACATGAAACATACATTGAATGTAACTAAATTGCACATTAGGCATAACTGAAGAAAGATACTTGAACATATAGTAGGATAAGTTATCAAATATGGAACACAGAGGTGAAAAATAAATTTTTAAAAATGAACAAAGCATCAGTGAACAGTCTAATATGCATGTAATTGGAGTTCCCAAAGGAGGAGAGAGAGAGTGGTGAGAAAGAAAAATATTGGAAGAGTAACAGTTGAAATTTGCGAAATTTGCTGACAAAAATACACCTACAGATTCAAGGTCAATGAGCCAACCCAAGAAACATGAACACTCTAAAACAAAGCATACCATATTCAAAAATTGCTCAAAATCAGAAATAAAGACATAACCTTAGAAGTATCCATAGGGAGGGAAAAATTGCATACACAGTAACAAACATAACGATAACAGCAGATTCTTCACCAGAAATAATGCAAACAAAAAGACTGTTGAGCAACATCTTCAAGATACCGAAAACAAAAAACAACAAAACAAAAAACCATCAAACTAAAATTCTTTATCAATATTAAATATTTCTCCACAATAAGATAGCCGGGGACATTTGGCAAGATAGTGGAGGAGTATAAGGTTGAGATAAGTTGGATCCCAGAAGTCCAGATAGATAGTAATCAAACCATTCTAAAAGCCTGTAAACTCAACAGGAGACAGAAGAGAGGAAAAACAGCAATTTTAGGAGCAAAAAATTGACCACTTTCCGAAAGGTAGGGCATGTGGAAAAAGTGAATCCAAAGCGATGGGAAGAGAGACCATGGGGGGAGGGGCCAGCTCCCAGCAGCCGCAGAGCCCCGGAGCACACAATCGGAACTTTAAGAGTCTGCTCCGCTAAGGGACATCACTCCAGAAGCTAAGCAGGGATTTTAGCCCTCACGGGAACAGTGTGGTTTCAGGACCCGTGGGGTCACAAAAGGACTGGGGGTGTCTGAATGTGGCAGAGCTCCTAGGTACTGGGGTGGAGAAGCCGGCGGCAGAGAAGGAGCCGCACAGTGTGCTGTCAGCTCGAGCTTACCTTAGACCGTGATCCGGGGCAAAATCGGGCTGCGGCTCTTCGAGCAGGGACCTGCAGGAGGCAGCTCCGGAGAGACCCCCTCCTTCCTCCTCCGGGAAGAGCGGTAAGGGAGTGCACAACAGGAATCTGCTGGGTTTGGAGACTCCAGACAGGGCCGCATGCCAGAAATAGAGGCACTCTATCATGGGTGGCTAAGCTCGGAGCTTGGGCGGGGACCAAGGAGACAGGAGAGATTGACTGCTTGTCTCTGAGGGCATGCTCAGGAGCGGGGCCGTGAGCGCCCGGCTCCTCTGGATGGAGAATGGGAGGCAGTCATTTGCATTCCCGGCCTCCAGGGCAGTACGGAAAGTGCTCAGGGAACAAAGACTCCTGAGAGTGAACCTGAGAAAATTGCTTGGCCAATCCCCTGGCAAGGGCAGGGCAATTCCACCTCAGGCAAAGACATTTGAGAATCAAGGCAACGGCCCCTCCCCCAGGAGAAGAGAGAGAATATTCAGCCAAGACCAAGTTCATCAATCAGTGAAAACTGCGGAACTCCAGAGTACTTTTCTCTCTCACTCATCTATTCTTATCCCGATAAATGACAAGGTGGAAAAACTCACCACGAAGAAAAGAACAAGAGACAGTACCGATGGCTAGAGACCTAGTAAATCCGGACATTAGTAATATGTCAGAAATAGAATGCAAAATGACAGTTATCAAGGTGCTAGCTGGGCTCGAAAAAAGCATGGGAGATATCAGAGAATCCCTTTCTGGAGAAATAAAATCACTTTCTGGAGAAATAAAAGAAATAAAATCTAACCAAGTGGAAATCAAAAAAGCTATTAATGAGGTACAGTGAAAAATGGAGGCTCTTACTGCTAGAATAAATGAGGCAGAAGAAAGAATTAGTGATATAGAAGACCAAATGATGGGGAATAAAGAAGCTGAGAAAAAGAGAGACAAACAACTATTGGACCAGGAGGGGAGAATTCGAGAGATAAGTGATACCATGAGATGCAACAATATTAGAATAATTGGGATTCCAGAAGAAGAAGAGAGAAAGGAGTGAAAGGTATATTGGAACAAATTATTGTAGAGAATTTCCCTAATCTGCTGAAGGGAACAAGCATCAAAATCCAGGAGGCACAGAGAACCCACCTGAAAATCAATAAAAATAGGTCTACACCCCGCCATCTAATAGTAAAACTTACAAGTCTTAGAGACAAAGAGAAAATCCTGAAAGCAGCTCCGGACAAGAAGTCTGTAACATACAGAGGCAGAAGAAGAGAAATAATAAAGATCAGAGAAGAAATCAATGAAATAGAAACCAAAACAACAGTAGAACAAATCAACGAAACTAGGAGCTGGTTCTTTGAAAGAATTAATAAAATTGATAAACCCTTGGCCAGACTTATCAAAAAGAAAAGAGAAAGGACCCAAATTAATAAAATCATGAATGAAAAAGGAGAAATCCAACCAACACCAAAGAAATACAAACAATTATAAGAACATATTATGAACAACTATATGCAAGCAAATTAGACAATCTGGAAGAAATGGATGCATTCCTGGAGACACACAAACTACCAAAACTGAACCAGGAAGATATAGAAAACCTGAACAGACCCATAATCAGTAAGGAGATTGAAACAGTCATCAAAAATCTCCCAATGAACAAGAGCCCAGGGCCAGATGGTAGAATTCCCAGGGGAATTCTACCAAACATTTAAAGAAGAATTAATACATAATATCCTGAAATTGTTCCAAAAAATAGAAATGGAAGGGAAACTTCCAAACTCATTTTATGCAGCTAGCATTATCTTGATCCCAAACCAGACAAAGACCCCATCAAAAAGGAGAATTACAGACCAATATCCTGATGAACATGGTGTAAAATTCTCACCAAAATACTAGCCAATAGGATCCAACAGTACATTTTTTTAAAAGATTTTATTTATTTATTTGACAAAGAGAGCCACAGTGAAAGAGGGAATACAAGCAGGGGGAGTGGGAGAGGGAGAATCAGGCTTCTCGCTGAGCAGGGAGCCTCATGTGGGGCTTGATCCCAGGACCCTGGGAAAATGATCTGAGCTGAAGGCAGACACTTAATGACTGAGCCACCCAGGCACCCCGATCCAACAGAACACTAAAAGGATTATTTGCCAGGAACAAGTGGGATTTATTTCTGGGCTGCAAGGTTGGTTCAACATCCACAAATCAATCAATGTGATACAATACATTGATAAAAGAAAGAACAAGAACCCTATGATGCTCTCAATTGATACTGAAAAAGCATTTGACAAAGTACAACATCCTTTCTTGATCAAAACTCTTCACAGTGTCGGCATAGAGGGCACGTTCCTCGACATCATCAAAGCCATCTATGAAAAACCCACAGCGAATATCATTCTCAATGGGGAAAAGCTCTCAGTTGAGATCAGGAAGATGGCAGGGATGCCCATTATCCCCACTGCTATTCAACATAGTACTAGTAGTCCTAGCCTCAGCAATCAGACAACAAAAAGAAATAAAAGGCATCCAAATTGGCAAAGAAGAAGTCAAACTCTCCCTCTTTGCAGATGATATAATACTTTATGTGGAAAACCCAAAAGACTCCACTCCAAGACTGCTAGAACTCAGTCAGGAATTCAGTCAAGTGTCAGGATATAAAATTAATGCACAGAAATCAGTTGCATTTCTACACATCAACAGCACGACAGAAGAAAGAGAAATTAAGGAGTCGATTCCATTTACAACTGCACCCAAAACCATGAGATACCTAGGAATAAACCTAACCAAAGAGGCAAAGAATCTGTACTAGGAAAACTACAAAGTGCTCATGAAAGAAATTGAGGAAGACACAAAGAAATGGAAAAACGTTCCATGCTCATGGATTCAAGAATATTGTGAAAATGTCTATGCTACCTAAAGCAATCTACACATTTAGTGCAATCCCTATCAAAATGCCATCAATTTATTTCAAAGAAATGGAACAAATAATCCTTTTATTTAAAAGATTTTATTCACTTATTTGACACACAGAGAGACATCACAAGTAGGCAGAGAGGCAGGCAGAGAGAGAGGGGGAAGCAGGCTCCCTTCTGAGCAGAGAGCCTGATTTGGGGCTCGATCCCAGGACTCTGAGATCATGACCTGAGCCTAAGGCAGAGGCTTAACCCACTGAGCCACCCAGGTGCCCCCAAACACACTATTAAATTAATGAAAAGCCAAGACATAAATTGGCAGAAAAATATTTGCTAAGCATGCATCTGATAATGGATTTACATCTAGAATATATAATGTTAAAACCTAATATGCAGCAACAACCTAATAAAAATGGACAAAATTTAGAACAGACACTTCACTAAAATCTGAATGCACATTAATAACACAATGGAATTCCATTACACATGTTAGAATGACTACAGTTAGGGGCACCTGAGTGGCTCAGTCATTAAGCGTCTGCCTTTGGCTCAGGTCATGATCCCAGGGTCCTGGGATCGAGTCCCACATCAGGCTCCCTGCTCTTCCAGGAAGCCTGCTTCTCCCTCTCCCTCTGCTGCTCTCCTTGCTTGTGTTCCCTCTATCACTGTGTCTCTCTCTGTAAAATAAACAAAAAGAAAAAAAAAAAAAGAATGACTACAGTTAAATAGCTCACAATACAAGTGCTGGCAAGGATGTGGAAAAACAAACTCTCAGACTTTTCTGATGGTAGCATAAAATATTATATTCACTTTGGAAAACAATTAGGCAGCTTCTAAAAAAGTTAAGCGTATACCTAACATATAATCCCAGCCACTCTAACCTTAGATAAGTAACCAACACTAAAAAAAAAAAAGTATGTTGTTGGAAAGGTTTGTACAGGAATGTTCATACTAACTTTATTAGTTAATAGAGCTAAAAACTTGAAAAAACCCAATGTTCATCAACAGGGGAATAGATAAACAAATTGTGGCTTACCCACAGAATGGAATCCTACTCAGCAATAAAAGGAACAAACAATACATAAAACGACATGAATAATTCCCGAAATAATTATGTTTAGTAAAGAAGCCAGAGACCCTCCTCCTAATACATGCATTTGTATCTTTTGTATATGTTTTGTTTCTTGTATAATTCCATTTACATAAAATTTCAAAAAATAAAAACTAATCTATATTAATAAAAAGCAGGTCAGTGGTTGCCTACAACAAAGGAGAGCAGCAGAGAGGAGCAGGAGGAGGAATTACAAAGCAGCATAAGGAAACTTTTGAGGTAATGAATATGTTGACTATATTGCTAGTGATGGAATTTGTTGATGTCTACATATGTCAGAGCATGAGAAATTGTATGCTTTAAATATATGCAGTTTTGTATGTTTATTACTTCGACACAAACATTAAACTAGGGTTTGAGTCGCTCTCCCCCAAGCCCCACAAAGATTAAGAAAAAGTAAACGTGGATTTCACAATTTTGCATCCTAATTCTAGATCTTAACCTTTTTAACCACTGAACTGTATGTAACATTCTACTCCACTAGAGTCATGGGAAAAAACAACAATGAGTACTTTTTGGCACCTTGTAAGCCACGGGGTCCTAGCAAATCACTCTGGAAAGGTAGAAACCTCAGATCTGAAGTGAACACTTGCTTTTTACAGCCCTTTTCATTTATCACTGTCCACTCACACAGGGCAGTGCAGGGACGGGCATAGTATTATGTTGACAGCTACAAGTACTTCCTTCTTAAAACACATCCCTGTAGTTCTTTGACAGCAACAAAACGAAAAGACAATTGCTGTGACACTTTTCTCTCTCAGGATATCCAGACAAGAAAACAGGTTCTGTCTATTTTGGAGATCGTCTAGACACTTGTTTTGCAGCTCACTCTAAAGGTTAAAAAAAATAGAAGTTTCATATTTGTCATTGTTTCTATTGCTTCCAAGATTTCACTACGTCAATCAGGCAGCCTGCATGCTTACGAGATTTATTTAAGTACAGAGTACTTGGCATTATCTGTCCTTTGAACTTATAATGAGGACACTTTAGTAGATGGAATCTAATTTATAACAAGGACCTATACCCCAGATAATGAAACATATCCTATTAAGAACTTACATAAACAAGGGTTATAATGCAATGCCAAAACAAATCATTTTGACATGTTTTAGAAATACGAGAGGCTTCTTCAAATATCATCAGAAATAAGTCATTTGGTGTTTCGGGTTCATACATCAATGTAGTTGCTGTCACTATGAAAAATTGGACTTTTTGTTTACTTAAAATTTGAAATACCATGATTTGGTACTTGAAAAATGATGTGGGAAAAATGAATGTCCTCCTGTTTGTGAAAAATGGGTATTTTATTAGAGCAAAGTAGGAAGGAGGAGAGAGTGCTCATCTATACTGGTAAAATAGTGTTTACACAGGAAGAAATATAACAATGGGCAGATCACTGGGGACGAGGGGAGCAGAATCACTTAGGGAGCTGATGACAACAGGAGCCAAGAATACAGCCTGGGCCCAGAGCTGAACCACCTCTTGGTCCCTATACACACGTAATGAATAAATGCATCTTGAAGTAAGACTCATATTTCACAGCAGCATGAGACTCCCCAGTTAGAATGCATCTGTTAATAATAAAAATTTCCCTTCTGGAATGAGAGTTTAATAGTTCTTGTTCATGCTTTAAATAGAAGATCACAGCAATAAATCAGCATTACGATTTTAGTAGGTAGTAACATATGAAATATATTGTTTCTGGCATTTAATTTGGTCAAAATTAAGTTAAAATATTCACCCAAAGGGACAGATTAATAAAATAATAATTATAAATATACATCCTAAGATATTTTGTACTTTGTGCATTCTAAAAGTACTATTAAATTGGGACGCCTGGGTGACTCAGTTGGTTAAGCAACTGCCTTTGGCTTAGGTCATGATCCCAGCGTCTTGGGATCGAGTCCCACATCGGGCTCCTTGCTCCGCAGGGAGCCTGCTCCTCTCTCTGCCTCTGCCTGCCTCTCTGCCTGCTTGTGTTCTCTCTCTGTTAAATGAATAAATAAAATCTTTAAAAAAAAATTTTTAAAAAGTACTATTAAATTTAACATACATATTATCTTTATTGTCTTGATGAGAAAATATTGAATTATTTTATTCAACTTTAGAGACAAGTGCTTATTTCAAATAAAATTTATCAAAATAAGTTGATATACTTACTGTGTTTTACCACATTTTCATTGTTCACTTAATGAATTTCATTAGTTATAAACATATGAGGATAGTTATTCAAAAAATTTTTAAAAATAAACAACTATATTTATGGATTTGGACAGGACATTTTAATTTTCAATTCAGTTAAATTATTTCCATTGCCTTCATTTACTTACACAAACATACATACACACACCCACACAAATTCATATGTACTGGTATCAAAATGATCAATTCCCCTGATAAAAATGCATAGAATATGGATAAGATAAATTTGCCTTATGAAATACAAATACATAGGTAATATAATTTTATTTATTTTTTTAAAAGGTTTTAATTATTTGAGAGAGAGAGTAAGCAAGAGAAACAACAAGGGCTGGTATAAGGGGGCAACGAAGGAGAGGTAGAAGCAAACTCTCCACTGAGCAAGAAGCCCCAAGCAGGGCTTGGTCCTGTGACTCCAAGATCATGACCTGAGCTAAAGGCAGACACTTAACCTATTGAGACACCCAGGCACTCTGGTAATATAATTTTAAAAGGTATTAGAAAGCAAGTTCTATATCTGTCTTTTATCTGCACCCATTCATAATGCAATATATTGTAAAAAGTAGGTTCTCAATAAATATTCACTGAACTAGTGAGAATTAATGAATAAAAGAATAAATAAAATAACTGGGCAATATTAAGGGTAACACTCTAAGGGTAGAGAATCTGAGTGCTAGGCTCATATCTTTCATTGATTCTTCTAGTCCAGCACATGTAGAACACCCTCTTTGGAGAAAGGAATATGCAATTAATACTGTGAGACACAGATTATGTACACCTCATTTCATGGGTCCTTGTGAAGAACTCTAGGTTTTTAAGAAGTACTTTTTATTAAGTTGAGAAATTGTATTTATATTTTAATATTGCTGCAGTTTTCTTTTGCTGTTGTTGTTATTTTGCTTTGTTTTTACATTATTGGCTATGGAATTTTACCAATGCTTTCAAGAACATATACTGATGCTTCATGGTATTTTCCACTAATCAACTTAACTGATGAGTTGTATCAATAGTCTATTTGCTGAGGAATCATTACACTCCCTGATACATATTCCTTATTTATGGTATATTATTTGTTCACTATATATTTATTATGTCACTAACTTGTTTCACAGAATTTGATTTACAATTATTTTATTTTCTAATTAGACTGTCTGAAGAAACAAAATACATGTAGTTCTATAAAACTGTCCCAAGACCAATATTTGAAACAGTTAAATCATATCACTAAACCAAATATTTTCTCATTTGCCAAGAATATTATGCATTGACATTTTTAAAAGAGTAAGTCATTTAGTGCCTTTAAATGTTTTGTGCCAATCTATGTACATGCCCTTACTCACGGAATATTAATATACTTCCTTTTGATTAAATAAATTAAATAAATGCCACATTAGAATTTATTATAGTTTTATATGTCTTACTATTTGATGGTGTAAGTCCTCAAGCTTTGTTCTTAAAGATTCTCTTGACCATTTTGTAGTCTTTTCATGGCTATGTTAAGTTTATAATCTGATAAACAATTACTGCAAAAGAAAAAGAAAGATTATGTTGAAATTACATACTATGCAGTCTGTCTCTTCATGAACATGATAGATTCCTCCATTTATTTAAGGTCTTTAATTTCCCTGCATAATGCTTTTTAGTTTTCATGTGGAAGTCTTACCATTTTTATTTATTCCAAGATGTTTCGTATTTGCTAATACAATTTTAAATGATATTGTCTATTAGACCAACACTAAACAAAAAAGAGCTGGGTAGAATACTAAATTCGGACAAAGCAGACTTTAAGTCTAGAAGCATTATTAAAATGAAAGACATTTGATAATGATACAAGGGTAAAATCAAAGTATCATACAGACTCTAAAATCGTGAGCACTTAACATATGCCTAAATAATTACTAAAATGAAGAAGAGAGAGGGAAAGAGAGAGAGAAAGTAGAATTTATTTGACTTCAAAGAGCTAAAACTGGTTTGGCTCTTTTTTCCTTTCTTCCTTCCTTTCATCCTTCCTCCCTCCTTCCCTCTCTTCCTCTCACTCTCTTCCTCTCTTAACTTTTCTTTTTTATAAGTTTTTATTTAAATTCCAGTTAATTAACGTAATATTAGTTTCAGCTGTACAATTTAGTGATTCAACACTTCTACACAACACTCGATGCTCCTCACAAGTGCACTCCTTTATCTTCATCCTCCCCCCTTACTTTCCTTCCTTCTGGTAATCACCAGGTCTCTATGGTTAAGAGTCTGTTTCTTGGTTTGCCTCTCTCTTTTTTCTTTCACTTTGCTTGTTTTCTTTCTTAAACTTCACATGAGTGAAATCAGATGGTATTTGTCTTTCTTTGACTGCTTTTTCTTATTTTTTTAAAGATTTATTTATTTATTTGAGAGAAAAAAAGTGCATGCATGTGAGTGGGGGGGGGGCAGAGGGATAGAATCTTCAAGCACACTCCCAGTGCAGGGCTCAGTCTGAAGACCCATGAGATGATGACCTGAGCCAAAACCAAGAGTCAGACATTCAACCAACTGAGCCACCCAGGCACCCTGACTGACTTATTTCACTTAGCATAAAACTCTGTAGCTCCATCTACATCACTACAAATGGCACAATTTCATTCTTTTTTTTTTTCGCTAAGTAATATTCATATATATATACACATACACATGCCACTTCTTCTTTATCCATTCATCAGTTGATGGACATTTGGGCTCTTTCCATAATATGGCTATTGTTGATAATGCTGCTATAAACATCAGGGTCCATGTGCTCTTTCAAATCAATATTTTTGTATCTTTTGGGTAAATACCTAGAAGTACAATTGCTTAGTTGTAGGGTAGTTTTATTTTTAATATTTTGAGGAAACTCCATACTATTTTCCAGAGTGGTTGCACCAGTTTGCATTCTCACCAACAGTTAAGAGGGTTCCTTTGATCCTACAACCCAGTAATCAGACCGGCTGGACTTAACAGATATATTCAGAACATGCCATCCTAAAACAGAAGAATACCATTCTTTTCAAGTGCACATGGAACATTCTCTAGGACAGACCACATATTAGGTCACAAAACAGGCTTCAACATATACAAAAAGAATGAAATCACACCATGTACCTTTTCTCACCACAACATTATGAAACTAGAAATCAACCACAAGAAAAAAATTGGAAAGACTGAAAATACACTGCGGTTAAACAACATGCTCCTAAACCATGAATGGGTCAATTGGGAAATCAAAGAAGAAATTAAAAAAATGGAAATTAATGAAAATGAAAACACAACAATCTAGAACCTTTGGGATGTAGCAAAAGCAGTCCTAAGAGGGTACAGTATTAACAATATAGGCCTATCTCTTTTCAATTATGAATTGACTTTTGGCTTTTGAGGTGTTCTTAATTTCTTCTCTAGTCAACAATTCATTTTAAATTTATGTTTTTATTATTTTTAACCAACATTTTACTTATTTTAGAAGGACAGTTTTCTCATGTATGTAACTGTCCATAATGACAGAAAACAAAAGTGGAGTTTTCTTTTTCATGTCAGTAAAATATGAATCCCAAGTTCAATGAGTGTAGATCATTTGCTTACATGATTACTGTAGAGAAAGCTGGAGAAGTGGATTTCTGGATTTTCCTCATGAATTTGCTACTTATAAGGTGGAATTTTTCTAAATGACATGAATGGTAAAAATAATAATAATAATAATAATAATAATAATAATAGCAATAAATAATGTTCCTTCTAAACCAGAAATTTTAGATGGATTAGAAATTGCCAAGCCATCAAAAAAAATACAGCTTAATATTAACATAAAACTTTACTTTAACCTTTAATTGTTCATATTACCAATAAACTGGATTATGCTTTGTCATTTAAAAAACTTTAATAAGCCCATTTTTAGGCCAAAATTATTATATGCAATCTTTCAGGTTGAGCTATAAGCAATACAATGCAGGTCTCGTCAAAGGTGGCTAATCTTAGCTCACTGGCCTTGGTATACAATCAGTGTATGTGGTTTTCCAGATGGAGCTGCAGTCGAGGATTTAGGATTTAATCCTAGGCTAGAACAACTCATTTGAATTTCTCTCCCAGGCACTTCCTTTGGGCCTAATTGGCTGAGACTTCGCAGAGACCTCTTTGGGGTGGGCCCTGAAAAATAGACCTCATTTTTTCCCCCATCTACACTGCATGTCCCGTGATCTTTGGGAAGCTAGCAGTTTTCTCTTTTGCCTCTTACTTGCATTGTCACAGTAAGTAAGTAAAGTCTTGACTGGCGCTTTCAGTTAGGCTCACTGTGCTAGTGACCACCTATATAACAGGCAATTAATCAGTTTTGCTTACAAAGAGTTTTATCAAAGTATTGTTAACACATTTTTCAATGATAATATGGCTTACTAATGTTTAAGTTTATGTGAAATCAGTACCTTAATATAAATCCTTCAGTAGATTAAAAACTACACAAAATATTATTAAATGTTTTATTTAAATGAGCTAATGAATGTTGTATATTTAATATATCATATTCTTCCACTGTTATGCAGAATGTTGCTGAAAGAATGAATTTAGTCATAGGCAAAAATAAAAATGAACTTTACATCCAAAATATATGCTGAGATACAAATAAAAATTATTAAAATTGATAATATATTGGTTGGTGGATGGGTGAAATTGGTGCAAGGAATTAAGAGGTACAAACTTGCAGTTAAAAGATAAATAAGTTAAAAAAAAAGTAACATATTGATGTATTACTCCTGAAACTACTAAACAAGGTCATTGAGCAATTACTGAGAAAAAAGGATGAAATAATTATTACTTTCTCATCTGTTGTTGAGAAAGTGGCAGGGATACAGTATCGGGTATATATATTTTATATTTTTACTTGTCTTATATTTGTATGGATCATTTGTTTAGAATTGTACCTTTCAGTACTCAATAAAATCTTTATTTAACCAAACATACTCTTAGCAATATATCCAGTGAAAAATGGTTTATCATAACACTAGTGCAGATATAAACTTAGGCACATATTTAAGGAGGTATCATGTTTTGAAAACAAATTCAAAAAGCCAGATTTCTAGCAAAGGATTAAATTTCAGTACTCTAATACTGATTTGATAGGATTCATTTCTTGCTAATGAGAAAAGTGCTTGTGGTAGAGTTGGTAATTAAAAACAAATGCCCAATGGTTATATTTTAGGTGTGACAAATCATAGACCTAGTAGAAAATTCTCAAGCTCTTTTTATTCAAACTGAAGAACAGTAAATTATTTAAATGATGAACATCTTTGTTTTTCATATACTGTTATGACATGTGAAATGTGCCCAATCTGATGAAAAATATTTGTGGGAAGTGACAGGATAATTGTAAGTTTTCATTTTCAAGGAAATGTACTTTCTGTGTAGTTGCAGAGTCCTTCTCTGGAATTATTATATAGCATTCTTTTGTTCCAGCAAGTACCATTACCCTAGAGCTTATGACACTGGCTTCCTTGTTAACTTATTTTGTATTGCAAATCTCATGTTAGCTGTGAATCCAGGTACATTTATTCCCCTAAGCACTATAAGTTTTACAAAATGAGTTATAATTCAAGATTGCTGAACATATTTTGAATGCTTTCAGTGTTAGACTTTCAAAAGATATAAGAATAAATCTCATTTGTTTATATGTGTTTTATTAAAACAAGTGTGTAGCCTTTAAATAGCATTCTCACATTTAAACAATGTGTCATCAGAATTTGTATTATTATCATCAGTACAATAAGTGTTGTGTTTAGAAAAGATGGTTTTCTCAGCTATCAGATAATATCCCAACCAAAGTATATACCTTGCCCCCATTCTAAATAGCCATACTGCCAGATTAAGCTAACAGTGTTCCTTGTTTGGGCTTTATTGATGACTGTTGTTTATTCCTTTAGCATGCTATAAACTAAGCATTTGCAGATTGCTAATACAGCAGCATATATCTGCTTGAATTTTGTTATTCTTTTTCAAAAAAGATAATATGAAATCTTCAGTTTATTTTCTTATTTTTTTTTAACGTTTTATTTATTTATTTGAGGGACAGAGAAAGTGAGAGAGAGCATGAGAGGAGAGAAGGTTAGAGGAAGAAGCAGACTCCCCGTGGAGCTGGGAGCCCGATGTGGGACTCGATCCCAGATCTCAAGGATCATGACCTGAGCCGAAGGCATTCGCTCAACCAACTGAGCCACCCAGGCGCCCAAACCTTCAGTTTAAAATAAAGCTTTAACCATGTTGGAGAGGAGAATCAAATAAATAATATCATTTTCTTTAATCATTGTTTTCTTTGAAGAGTTTATTTTGGAGTCTTCATAAAATGTACAGATTGCCATTTTGTCATTAATTATCCTCATACAGCATTAGTCTATTTCATAAAATATTTAGCAATAATGTACTTCAAGACATGTTTGGAAAGTACATTAAAACATCTTTCAATTTAGGGGAAATTATATGAAATCAAAAGCAATTTAAAATAAAATTTTATCAGCTTTGAAGAATTACTACATTTTATTATATTAAGGTTATTAAATGACTTAAAGTTTGAAAGATTCTTACATAGCAGGGGCACCTGGGTGGCTCAGTTGGTTAAGCATCTGACTCTAGACTCAGGTCATGATCTCAGGGTCATGAAATAGGCCCCAGTTGCCCCCTCCCAATCCCCACTCTGTTGGGCCTTTGTGTCATGCCCCATGCTCAGTGGGGACTCTGCTGGAGATTCTCTCTCTGCCCCTCCCCCGCCCTCTTTCTCTCTCAAATAAATAAATCCTTAAAAAAAAAAGATTCTTATTTAGCAAGTTGATGTCTGGGGATTAAGAAATCTAAAATATTTGAAATTCAATGTAGACAAATTATTAGAATTGGTATTTTTTAGAGTCAAATAAACTTTATGTAATCTTTTATGTAGACTCTGTTTACATAAATAGGGTACTCAAATACATATGAGTGCAGTTATGGTTTAACTTCCCTTTAAGATTCTACAGAAATATAAATGAACTAGTAATATCAATTAACATCCAAAAAGCCATTTATTTGTTCTGTCTCATAGAGATTTGACCTGAATTTGTCATCTTTTTTCCTAATCAATGTGAAGACTTTTAAATAATCTAAGTTATTTACTAATATTGATATTCAGCAAGTTTAAATTCCTTTTCTGATTTGTAAAATTTCTTTGCACCAAAAGTAGCTTACCAAATTAGTGTTTTGCTTCAATAGTGTGTCTTATCCTTCCCTCTTGAGCTTTGAAATTAATATTTAGCAGAAATTCTTGGCCCACAGATATTCTTTTTAAGAAAAATAAAATTGGCCCTCATTAAGATCTTGGAAATTGTGACTCTGGCTAGAAATATTTTATTTAAAACACTAGAAGACTATTATGTAATTCTCATAAAATTCTCTTACATATGTTTCACTTACCCTATACATATTTTAAGTTCCAATTTCAACAAAGAATAGGAAAGAAGCTCAATTAGGATCCCAAAATATGTTCTTTCCAAACTTAAATATAAATATTATATAAATATAAATAATAAATATATAAAATATATGCATACAAGTATGAACAAGGCTACATATATATATATAATCACTATGTAGACATTTACAGAAAAATTTAAGTTCCAGAGGAAGTAAAATAAAATAGAATAGTAATTATTATAATGTCAGTGATATGGCTTTGCCATATCCAAAATTTATATGAATGATTAGTTGACATACAACATGGAAACCAAGAAGTAAATTAATTTTTCTACTAACTCTCTTTACTTTTTCTTTACTCTCATTTTCTATGCAAAAATAAGTACTTTCAAAATAAACTTTATTTTAGATTTAAAACTATTCCATAGATTTCACCATTTTGGTTAAAAAGTACTTTCCCCCCTAGAATATAAAGAAAACTAGTTTACTTTTTATAAAAGCAGAGTTAAGAGATTTTCTTCATTCAAAATTTCTGATTTTGAATGGTGTGTTACATTAGGCTTATTATGAAATCTAATGTCACTTTAATCTTAAAATGTCAAATAACTCAGAAATATCATATTAGTCAAGTATATAACTATTCTGCAAGGTATATTCACCATATTTCACCATTTCATATTTTCACCATAAAGAAAATAAAGGACCAAATATATAATTGAGTTAAGGTGTTCACACAGATATTGTTACACGTATGGCTAATGCTACACTTTTGTATAGATGCCCAGGTTAACAAATCAACCCTAAACTATAACTTTTAATTCAAGTGTGAATAAAGAAGTCTGGTTTTGTTTCAAATGCTTCTTAAATGGCATTTCAGTTTCTCTTGGCCTCACCTGTCTCCAGTTTTGGCCACTTTTTCTCCTTTAGTAATCACTGTAAGGACCAACTCTGCATGGGTTCTCCTAACTTCAGACAGGCCTCACAGAACTGCACCTTGTCTGGGTGCCAGGGTGCACCCCTCCATTGATTCTTGTCCCAATGCTTTCTTCTTGCCACAGAAGCTTGTGACTTCTAAGCATCTGGTTTGAGTCTGTTCCTGTGGAGAAAAATAAAATAAAATAAAATAAAATAAAATAAAATAAAATAAAATAAAATAAAATAAAATAAAATAAAATAAAATAAAATAAAATAATAAAATAAAATAAAATAAAATAAAATAAAATAAAATAAAATAAAATAAAATAAAATAAAATAAAATAAAATAAAATAAAAAGTGCTATGGAGTTAACACTCTGTGGGGGCAAATGTTCCCGTTTAGATCAGGAAAGCTGCTTGATGAATGTTTTCTCTTCCATCCTCTTCTGCCTTATCATGGACTTCCTTGGAACCAGAATTCTGAAGCCTTTCAGGAAAATCTCCTGAGAACACACAATCATTTGCACTTGGTTTCAAGTGGTAGTAACTTACCACTATACCCCCTTACTGACGCCTTCTTTCTTGCTTCAGTCTTTTTCTCTGATTTCTGCCTTCCTGGTATTACACTTCCTAATAAAATAATAAAGTAAAGCACCTAAGTTTATGTCTCCATTCTGATTTCTGGTGGAGCTAAATAAATTAGGTTCTCCAAGTCTTTTCTATTCAAACGTTGTCTTTCTAGGAATAGTATTCCCAGGGTAGAAAATCTTAAGTACAAATGTTTGCCAAGATGTTACATCTAGGCAACATCAACAATACAGAACTAATATAACCAGTATCTCAGAATCATTGACTATTGAAAATTACGACATCAATTGCAAACACATCTCTATTTCTATATATTTAGAATTCTGATGAGTACTTACTTTGGCATCAATTTAATGGTAGACATTTAATTATGCATTTGTAACAAAAATATTATCCCTCTATCTCATTAAACAAAAGACAAATATTTTCAAACAAGAATTGCATGAAGTCTTCAACAGAAAGGAAGATTGTTTGGAAATCATATTTTTGAAATAACAGTGATGTGAATTAAGTTTAAAGAAGCTTCTCAGGATTAAATTAGTAAATACACTCAGCATTATAATATATAATGACATTTAATCTTTAAAACCGCTAATTGTTAGGCAAGTAAACTTTAAAAAATAGTGTTAGTCATCATTGGTAAATTTCGTAATAAATCATTTATATGTAAAATATTCAGCATATGTTGGGCTGTGCAAACTGGCAACTGCTCAAAGTAAGAATTGCCAAATGTTTTAGGGTTATTTCCCTTAATTAATACTGATATTGGTATTTGATGTTTATATATGCCTGGAACCTGCAGAAGTAAATGCAAACTCATTTTATTTCAATGAGATGCTCTGTTGTGTCTATAGAATTCTGGAATTTAAATGCAAACCTCTGCAGTTAAACAACTATGTTTCTGATTACAGAGCTTTACCATATAATGTGTGTATACATTTAAAAAATAACCAATATAAAACTCTTTCTTTGTTGTCAAATAAGAAACAGTAAATTAATTTTGCCTTTGAATTATGTGGAATTGAATTATACAAGAAAATCTTGGCAATGCTCCTTCTTTTAATTAATGTTTTGTCAGATCATCAATCTTACTTTCTCCCTGTGTGCTAATACTCAATTTGTTTAGTATTTACTTAAGCCCATATCTCTTTCCTAAAGAATTCTTATTTAGTTAGTTAAGATGTCTCTAAGCAGCAGACCAAAAGCAATAGGGATAATTTCCCACCATATTTAACCACAAAATGAAGTGTCCAGTTCTCCATCCTGAAATCCACAGTGCTTTTTTAATGAATTAGGTTGGAAGCCTACACACAAATTTTGTAGGTAAATACAATCTGCATAGCATAGTAAAGCCAGTTGTTTAGAAGAATAATAATCTTAATATGATAAAAGTGTGTTTAGTAGTAGCTTTACACCACTGAGGCAATCTTATTTTTCTTTCAGAAATACAGTCGGACATAATTATTTCTCAATTTGATCACAGAATTGAAAAAAAAAAAACAATGTGTTTTATCCTTTGGTCATTGGCTTTGCCCATTTCAGAAGCTTTATGCTGAAGATATTAGAAGGTACAATTACCTCAAGGATCAGTGACTATTAAGCTGATATGTCATTGATTTTCTAAACCACGAGGTGAGGTGAGCACAGCTAAAGTGGATCAAAATGTCTCAGCCTTGTAAGAAGGTCTTTTTCCCCATGTCTTCGTTGCATCTATGAGGGAAGAATCAATCTGGTAGGAAGGATTTTGGTAATATTTAGTCTATACCAAGTAGACAGAAGAAATTTCATTTTTAGAGTGAATTCTTATATAAAATTGTATTATGATTCTTTTTACTTGTATCACCCAGACTATTAGTAAATGATATTGACAAAGACTTAGGCATGAGCTTGGCTGCAAATAAAAATGAATGAACTGAGCAGAAAATACATTCTTGATCTCTTAATTAAAAATCAGGAATTCAATGACTCAAATATCATACATTCCAAACTGACTTAGTATTTGAACAGTCATGTTTTGTACATTAATCTTTAGAAGAGATTTTATCTATCAATTTTAAATGTTAACATGGACACAAATACACACATATAGAAGAAGAGCAGAAAAATGAGGATAACTGAGAAGAGAAATAAATTTAGGCTAATCTTTAAATAGATTAGAATAAAGATAGGAATTATGACAAATGTAGTGAAAAGAGCCATCAATATGGGCTCAATTCAGAACTCAATAAACTAAATTTCATCTTTCAAGCAAACTGTAGTAGTTTCAGATCTCTCCTTCTCTGGCCTTGAGAGTTTATTAGTAAACTATTCAGAATTTTAAATCTGTCACACACATAAAAGCCTTTTTGGAGGCATCCAGTAGTAATAAGTTTATTGAATGACTATACCAATGACTCATTTTTATCTTTCCTTGTTAATATTATTAGCAGAATATCACAAGGATAGTTAAAACCAAAGCAAAGTTTATCCAAAGAAGAAAGAAAGAATAGGA
>CM052809.1:73256814-73280566 GCA_028533885.1 Nasua narica | reverse complement strand
GAAATTAGAGAATCAATTCCATTTAGTGTAGCACCAAGAACCATAAGATACCTGGGAATAAACCTAACCAAAGAGGTAAAGAATCTGTACTTGATGAACTACAGAACACTCATGAAAGAAATTGAAGAAGACACAAAAAGGTGGAAAAGCATTCCATGCTCATGGATCGGAAGAATAAACATTGTTAAAATGTCTATACAATTTGTTTTGATAAACTTATACAGTGGTGTAAACACCACCTCAATTGAGATATGCAACATTTTCATCATCCCAAATGTTCCTTATGTCAGTTTGATATCTACTCCCCCAATCATTTCTAAGGCCAGGCAATCACTGACCTGATTTCTGTCCCTATAATTTTCCGTCTCCAAAAGAGTCATGTAACCATGCAGTGTGTAGACGTTTTGCCTAACTTATTTCACTTCACATATTTTTGATATTTCACCCTGCTGTTGCTTATGCTAGTGATTCATTATTATTATTTATTTCTGAGTCGTAATAAGCAGGCATGGACTGTGATATTTTTTAAAAACAATACCAAACTGATAACTATTTTAGTTGTTTTCAGTCTAGGATTATTGTTAATAAAGCTGTTATAAACATTCACTTACAAGCCTTTATGTGAACATATGTTTTCCTTTTTCTTGGGTAAACGATTAGGAGAGGATTTCACAGGATCTTATTATAGTAGGTACAACTCAACAAGCAGTGCTATGCTCTTTCCCAGAATGGCGGCACATTTTGATTCCTACCAGCAACATAGAATATTTCTGGTTGATCTGATTCCTTGTCAGCTTTTAAACTTTCGGTTCCTTGTATTTGGCCATCATAGTTAGTATGTTCCAATATCCCACAATGGTTTTAGTTTGCATTTCACAAATAACTGATGATATGAAGAGCCTTTTATGTTCTTATTTGACAATTACCTCTTTGATCAGATACCTATTCACATCTATTACTTAATTTTAATTGGATTAATTTTTAATTAAGTTATACATTTTCTGTATATATTCTGGATCCAAGTTCTTTAACAAAAATGTGATTGGAAATTGTTTTCTCCCAGTCTGTGACTAGCCTTTTCATTTTCTTAATAACACTTTTAGAAGAGCATAAATATTAAAATTTTGACAGAGTCCAATTGGTTAGGTTTTTTTCATATTTTCTGTCTAACATGGAAGAAAACATTTCCTAATCCCAATGTCACAAAGATTTTCTCCCATGTTTTCTTAAAGAAACTTTATAGTTCTATTATGTTTTATAGTTAGGTCTATTATCCATCTAATGTTGAATTTTATATATGATGCAAAATATGAGTCAAGGTTCATTTTTTATAGGAATATTTAATTAATCCAGTACCATTTGTTAAAAAGACTACTTTTCCCCCCTCAATGAATTACCCTCACACCTTTCTCTTTGTAACATCAATTGAATATTTTTGTATGGATCTATTCCTGGACACTGTATTGCTTTATTGATCTATATCTCTTTGCCAATTCTGTACTAACTTGATTACTGTACTTCATACATTTGTTTAAAGCTGTTTGGTTAATGTGGGTCCTCTACATTTTCATATAAAATTTCAAATTGGCTTATTAATGTCTATAAAAACCCTGATGATATTTTAATTGCAATTTCACTGAACCTATATATTAATTGGGAAAGTTACTAACTTAACAATATTGAATTTCCCATCCATTAATTGAGTGGATACCTCTCTATTTGGGTCTACTTTAATTAACTTCATCAACATTTTGTAGTCAATATTTTGCAGTTTTAAGCACAAAATTCTTTTACATATTTTCTTAGACTTATGGCTGAGTTTATTTTATTAATGCTATTATCAATGATATCGTTTTGTCTGCCACTTCTAAATTATTTTTTCTAATGTCTAGATACTCATTTAAGTTTTTATTGATCTTTTGTCTTAAAAACTGCAAAAACTCAATTAGTATTGAGTTTTTTTCCCCAGATTATTTAGAGTTTTGGTTTTTTTTAAAAAATATTTTATTTATTTATTTGACAGAAGGAGAGAGATCACAAGTAGGCAGAGGAGAGGGGGGAAGCAGGTTCCCTGCTAAGTAGAGAGCCCAATGTGGGGATCAATCCCAGGACCCTCGAATCATGAGCTGAAGGCTGAGGCTTTAACCCACTGAGCCACCTGGGTGCCCCTATTTAGAGTTTTCTATGTAGCTGCTTATGTTACCTGCCACCGAACCCCCGCCAACTGACATACCACTCACAGTGTTATTTCTCTTTTCAACCTTTCTGACTTTTATTTGTCTCCTTACATTATTTCATTGTCTTGGACTTTCGGTACAACTATCAGTCTCTCACCTCACCATTAAATAACAAGGGAAATATGTTTCCCATATAATACCTTTATTAAGTTGAAAAAGTTTCCTTCTACTCCTAAATACTGACAGTTTGTATAATGTATGTATTTTGAAATTTGTCAAACATTTGTCTAAATCTACCAAGATAATCATTTATATTTTTGTCTGTTAATAGGGTGATTTACATTGATTGGTTTTTAAATGTTGAACCAATTTTGCATTCCTAGAATAATTGCATATTGTTAAGATTTATCTTTTTAATATACTTCTGAATTTTACTTACTAATATTGATAAAGGATTTGTGTGTTCACATTTATGAGGAATACTGGCCTATAATTTTCATTTTTATAATCTCTGGCTTTAAGCTAATGGTGGCCTCATAAAATGAGCTGGGAAGTGTTCTGGTAGATATTGTCTACAATTAATATTATTTCTTTCTCAAATATTGTGTAGAATTCACCAGTTAAATAATGGGATATGCAATTTTCTTTGTGGGATGTTATTTAATAATAAATTTGATTTATTTAATATATACAGAGTTCTTAATTGTTCTTTAGTGAATTCTTCTGTTATTTTAAATATTTCATAGATGTCCATTTCATTGATTTGGTGGATTTATTGAGGTCACATTATTCATAATATATTTCCTGTTAGTATCTGTAGACTCTGTAGTAAAGTCCCTGCCTTCATTCTTTTTTTTTTAAAGGATTTATTTTTCCTTTTTTTATTGTTATTTTAAATCCAATTCACTAACACATAGTACATCATTAGTTTCAGAGGTAGTTTCAAAGGTTAAAAATAGAGCTACCCTACGACCCAGCAATTGTACTACTAGATATTACCCTAAAGATACAGATGTAGTGAAATGAAAGGGCACCTGCACTCCAATGTTATTTATTTATTTTGTAGAGAGAGCATGAGTGGGAGAGGCAGAGGAGGAGTGAATCTGAAGCAGACTCTGTGCTGAGTGCATAGAGCCCCACACAGGGCCTGATCTCATGAGCATGAAATCACAACCTGAGCAGAAACCAGGAGTCAGGGGCTCAACTAACTGTGTCACCCACGTGCCACCACCTCTTTCATTCTTGACATTTGTAATTTGTGTTTTTTCATATATATGTATGTATGTATATGTATAATTGATAAATATCTAAGCCATTTATTTACAGGCTGAAGGTGTGGCTTATTTATTAATTTCACTGATTTTTTTTCAAAACCAAATATTAGTTCATTGATTTTTCTCTATTTTTTATTCGTTTTCAGTTTCTTTGATTTCTTCTTTTACATTTATTGTTTTCTACATTATGTTTGCTTTAAATCTGATCTTTTTCTAGCTCCTAAAGGGGGGGGAGTTTAGATTATTGATTTAAGGTAACTTCCTTTTTTAATATCAACATTAATGTTATAAACTTTCCTGTTTACATTGCTTTTTTTGAGTTTCAGAAATTTTCATATGTTGTGTTTTCCTTTTCACTTAATTTCAAATATTATCAAGTTCCCCTTTTAATTTATTTTTTGAACCAAGGTTTATTAAGAAGTATATTGTTTGGTTGCCAAATTGTATTAGTTTCTTATTGCCAATAACAAATCACTACCAACTTAGTGGCCTAAAATAATATGAAATTATCATATTATAGTTATGGAGGTCAGAAGCTTAATATGAATCTCATGGGGCTAAAATTAAAATGTCTGCAGCATCACATTCATTCTGGAGGCTCCAAGTGAGAATTTGTTTCCTTGCCTCACCTAGTTTCTAGAGGCCACCTCATCCCTTGGCCCCTTTCTCCATCTTTAAAGTGCATCACAGCAACCACTGCTCTCATAATCCTGTCTCCTTTTTCTTTAACCCTCTTACCTCTGTCTTATAAAGACCCTGTAATTACATTAGGCCAACCCACATTATCAAGAATAATCTTGCTATCTCAAGATCCTTAATTTGGCCCTTAATTTAATTACATCCTCAAGTCCTTTTTACCATGTAAAGTAACATATTCATAGTTTAAGGACATCTTTGGGGGCCATAAGTATATTCACCAAAAATATTTGAGAATTTTTCTAGATATATTTATTTTATTGATTTTTAGTTCTGCCCTGGTCAGAGATGGCATTTGGTATAAATTGAATTATTTTAAATTTTTTGATATTTATTTTATGGTTCATAATGTGGTCTATGTTAGTGAATTATCTACATGTGCTGGCATATAATGTATATTCTGGTTTTATTGGGTGAAGGGATTTTTTTTTTAAGATTTGTTTGAGAGAGAGAGAGAGAGAGAGCGAGAGAGAGTACATGAATTGGGGGAGGGGCAGAGCAAGAGAATTTCAAGCAGACTCTCCAGTGAGTGTGGAGCCCAGTATGGGGTTCGATCCCATGACCCATGAGATCATGACCTGAGCCGAAACCAAGAGACAGACGCTCAACTGACTGAGCCACCTAGGCACCCATGACTGAATTGTTTTATAACTCAATTGGTCAATTTGGTTGATAGTATTATTCAGTTACTCTATATCCTTATTGATTGTGTATTAGTCCTATCAGTTACTAAGAGAGGAGTGTGGAAGTCTCCAAATATGTCTCCTTTTAGTTATATCAGCATTTTATTCATATAATTGAAGCCATATTGTTATTTGCACATTCTAGTCTGATCAGGCTGCTATAATAAAAATACCATAGACTGGGCAGCTTAAACAAGAATTTATTTCTTATACTTCTGGAGTTTGGGAAGTCCAAGATCAGTGTGCTGCCAGATTTAGTGTCTGATAAGGGCCTGCTTTCTAGTTCCTAGAGGGCTGTCTTCTTCCTCTGTCCTTACTGGGCAGAAGAAACAAGGGAGCTCAGTGGGGTCTCTTTTATAAGGACATTATCTATTCATGAGGGCTCCCAAAGGCCTTACCTCCCAAATCATCTCCCAAAGGCTTTACCTCCAAATAGCATCACATTGTGGACTCAACATATGACTTTGGGGACACAAACATTCAATCCATAACACCTATATATTTAGAGTCATTGTATTTTATGATATACTGAACTCCTCAGCATTATGAAATACCTCATACTCACTGGTAAATTTCCTAATCACTTTGCATTTTAATTTGTAAAATAATTTATTTTATGAAGTAGTTAAACGATTTATTTCACTTTTAACCTAAATATATCTTTACATTTAAAAAGGAAATGTTGTAGATGCCGTAGTATTGTCTTATTTATTCAGCACAAGGTCTGCCTTTTAATGCAGATATTTAGATCATTTATATTTAATGCATTTTTTACTCTATTTCCCCCATTCTTGTTCTATTAATTATAACTCTTTTACAAGTATTTTAGCGTTCTTCCACGTTGCTTCTTACACATTTAATTTACCACAGTCTACTTTCAAAAAATAGTACTTCACTTCATAATTCCTATAAGAACCTTCTGATAATAAATTCTTATTTATTTTACCCCATTCCTTGTGCTATTGTGTATTTTCTTCTATATACGTTATAAACTCCACATGTGGGCCTCAGGGTTGATGCCATTTCAGCATTTCTTATTTATTTTACCCCATTCCTTGTGCTATTGTGTATTTTCTTCTATATACGTTATAAACTCCACATGTGGGCCTCAGGGTTGATGCCATTTCAGCATTCTCTACAATGCAGAGAATGTAGAGAGACTCTACATTCTCTCTCTGGCAGATCTTAGGCAAGAAAGGATTTTTTGTCCTGCACCTAGCTGTAGAAGTCCTCTGTTTTGCTTTCATGGTGTATGCTTAGTATGAGAAATTTTCCTATCCCACCACTAGAGACAGGAGTCTTCTACTCTTTCTCCAGAAGCACTGGATCTTTGCTTGTGTCCTGAAGGCGGGATAAAAGGGTTTCCTACCTCCTTTTGCTTCTCTCTCTCCCATAGCTATTTTGGCAGGGAAGAGGGTTTGTTATTCATCTCACAGTGGCTTAAACCTTTTCCTTCATCTGAAAGGTAAGTCTGGCAACAGAGGACACTGTTTCTTATCTGTCATCAGTGCCACTTGATCACTTCCTGTAGGCTTTGACACAACTGAAGATGGCTTTCTCTGGTTTCCTGCCCTTCCCTCCAATCTTTCTCATGAACACCCAGTAAAAGTCTTTGGGAAAAAAGAAAACTTATAAGTGTGTTCATAGTCCCCTTGTATCTTGAGTTTTCCGTTATTCTAAATCAATGATTCTCAACATAGAACAGTTTTCCCCCTTATTCTAGGTGCATTTAGGCAGCATCTGGAGACATTTTTGATTTGATTGTTAAAAGGTGGAGGTTATTATTGACTTCTAACAGTTAGAGGTCAAGGAAACTTATAAATATACTACAGTATTCAGGACAGTCCTCCACAACATAGAATTATCCAGTGCAAGATGTCAACTGTACTTAGTTGAGAAATACTGTTTAAACTTGTATGCTATTCACAATCTGGCCTATGGTCATTCATTACAATTTCAGTTCATTTCTTGAGATTAGCTTTTAGAACAGCCACTTCTTCCTCTCATGCTGTGCTAAAGGTGAAACAATCCATATACACCAACCATCTTAGAGACACTTGTCACTCTTTGGGTGTCGGTTTCCTTGTTGCTTTGCAATTTCAGCTCTTTGACAAGAAAATGTATGATTTTGTAGGTTATTTCATTTTTCTCATTATTAAGATAAGAGAGACATTCTATTGCAGGTTTCTACATGCTAAGTGGAGATAGAATTTTATTCACTTACTTTCTTTTTTTTCTTTTTCTTTGGTACTTCGGAATTCTTCTGGGAGTAAAGTACCTATAAGTAAAGACAACGAAAATTACTCCAATCCAAAAGCTTCTGCTTTCTATTTTAGATATAAATCATCTCTTTAATATGAAGGCATGCTTCTCAAAGGCATGAAATACAGATTCAGATTTCTCTTTGTTTATGTATTATCATCAGTTAACCCTTGAAGTACTTGAAAAGTTGATATAAAATCACAAAATGCTCCTCTGTATCAAATATTCCAGTGCGCTCATCCACAAGCTTTTCCCAGGAATTTGTTGAAAGGAACATGCCATGTGCACCAGTCATAGAATCTGAACTAGAAATACAAGTAAGGTAAAATTCCTGCTGCTAGTGCGGTGCTGCAGTGCCTTGGCTGTCACTACTGGAGGCATGTGTTTGCTGACGTGTGCTTGGGGGTGGTAGTGCATATTCGGAGCAAAGAGAAAAACAGAGTGATGTGTGGATTTAACAGCTTACTAGCTTAGTCATTAACTAACTTATAGGCCTGCCAAGCTAAACTAATTGAGACTAAATTTCTTTACCTTAAATATCTTAAAATGAAGGAATTAGACTAGACCAGTGGTTTTCAAACTGGCTGTTTGTTCAATTAGTAGATTGGTGGCTCTGCTCTCAAATACTCTCATTCACTAGCTCTGTGGTTAGCCCAAAAAATCTTTACTTTTACTGAACTCCTTTGATAATACTGACACAGGTGCTTAAAGATCACACTGTGTGAAATTCTGATTCCTCTAATGACTATAGCCTCTGGAGACTAGGAATTTACTCAAATTAATTTTGCTTCCTAGCAGCTAGAAAAGTATATAAAGTATATCACAGATATACAGTAAATTCATAATATATAAATGTTGAGTTGATCTAAAATTGTATACAAGGTTTGCCAGATCAAAGGGTCTACTAGTCAGGTGTTTACATTTCAAATAACAGAACGGAATTTCAGGAATTTCTGAATTAGTATTTAAACTTGTTTTCTGATGTCTGTTCTGCCTGTTTCATGATAACATGGCAATTATCTACTGTATAGGACAAAAGTAGAAGGCAAAGAGAAAGCATGAGATACATTTTATACTGTGGACTCTATATAAGGAAGTATGTATTTTTGTTTGTGGATTAAACATTATACTTGTTTTATTAGCTAACTTATTTTTCTTTATTTTTTCAGAGTTCCTTTAGGATAAAACTGATAATTTTTTGTTATTTTACTATTATAAAATATAGATAAATATTTAGTACTATTAATAACTACATGAAACAGCTATGGAAATGTAGACACCACCAGCTTTGTAGGAGTTAAAATGTAATCTTTTTTTAAAAATGCATTGAAAATAAACATTTTCATTCATAAATATCGAAGTTATATTCTAGTTATAACGCTATCCTAATGGGAATAAGAAGAAATATGATTTAAACATGGAACAAGCACATCATCTGGAATACATATGGCTAGGAAAAGTTTTATTCAAAAAGTGCAACATAGTTCAGTTTCTCTGAACTGCAAATGGACAATCTCAATGATCACCCACTGTGCTAGAGGAAAATTAAATTGAATTTAGTTTTGCTTCAATTTATTTGCAACTGAGGTGACAAACCCTGTGCACACCCGTAACATTTTATCTTTGAACCAATAACTAAAAAGTCTAAAGTTGTTAAAGTATCTTGTAAAAGTTGAGAGGTCACTGAAGGGTTTGAACCTGAATAACATAGCACTCTTTCAATCTTTTAGTTCAAAACAAACGTAGAAGACACAGTAAGCTCACTGATAGAAAAGCTGTTTTATTTCTCTGGTGTAGATAATTCACATGACCTGTTTGGTCACCTCTCTCTTTTTATATAAATAGTGTACTCCTTTCACCTTCAGATCCTTCTGTGCAGATCCTCGTGCCTATAAGATTGTCTTGTCTGTTATTGCCCTACCACAGTGTTTATGGTTTGTGGAGTGTTTTTTCCTACTGCAAATACGAACAATTTCTCTAATACTGCTGTTCTACACGTATGCATGCAGTGGAAACACATTTGTCAAAAATGTGCGATGAAAAACCCATAAACATAATCCAGTGATTAAACAAGTATTTATTGACAACCTATCACGTGTCAGTCGATATTCTAGACACTAGGTATACAGTAGATCTCACACACAGTTCACCCCAACACACATACGACCCATGAGTATCTAACATCAGAGGCCAAGACGTTGGTGGCTTACAACAAAATTTAGTTGTTACAAAATGAGTTTAATGTTTAGACTTAGCATGAGAGTGTGTGTGTTTGTGTGTGTGTTTGTGTAGTCACTTAGCTTTTGGAAAGTTAATAACTTTATAAATACTACATTTTCTACTCCTTAACATTAGAAATTGTGTCATGTATTCATTTTTCCTACTTCAAATGCCATTCAAATTGAGCTAGAAGAAAGGTACCATACTCTACTACACCATATCACCACATTTAATATGCCCTATAGAATCATTTTTAAAACTTGTTTAACTCCTTAATTTTATAATTAATTTTCTCTTCCTTAGAGTACAGAGATGATATGGTTTCTGATCATGCTAAAAGGTGATGAATGAGAAAGTCTTTAGGATAAAATACAATTATAAATCCAAATGTCTGTAATGGCTCAGTGAAGTATTACGTCAATATAGGCAAGACACGTCATTAAATAAGTTTTAAAGAATACCTTCCTTTAGGGGTGCCTGGGTGGCTCCGTCAGTTAAGCATCTGCCTTCAGCTCAGGTCATGATCACGGAGTCCTGGGGGTGGCCTCCCTGCTCAGTGGAGGGTCTGCTTCTTCCTCTGCCACTCCCCCTGCTCATGCTCTCTCCCTTACACTCTTTCTCAAATAAATAAAGTCTTCTTTAAAAAATACCTTCTTTTAATCTTAATATTAAAATGAAGTTTTCTAAGAAATAAATGTAAACTCTAATTAAAATCAAAGAGCTAAAACATTTCTATCAAGTTACCCATTATGTATTACTGGATGAAAAGAACCTTTCTTGTAGTTAACTATGAAACGGTAAAACATGCAAAAAAAAAATTATTGTTCTCTAATGGTGCATATTTGGCTAGCAGATTTATTTTGTTTGCTCACATAGTTTAAATTACTTGCCCACAGTTTAAAATTAGGTATTTTATATAAAATTTAGATTTATGGATTTTGTAAAGAAACTGCAGATCTGCAACACAAGATCCACGGCTTTTCACATGGCAACAGTCAATTGAATCTGTGTAGCGGCTGCCTGTTTTTGAAGCAGCATGTTCTCTCTAGCTCAAGAGAGCCCACCACCCCTTACTGTTCCACACTCTTCCTGCCCAAGTCATTTACAGTATGTTTTTGTTCACAGTAGGTTTTATAATTTGCTAGAGGATTCTTTAACCTACAGTCATCCTTCACTACAATAGAACTAATATGACATAATCATTTGTTTTATTTTTGTATTTGTTTGTACTTTTAAGTTGGAGGATAGCTTAAGGTTTCTAAGAGAAAATTCAAAAACTTAAAAATGTAAAATCATTCATTGTTTAGGATTTCAGTTTGAACTTGGTTTGAACCAAGTTCACAGAAGCTCAGAGAAGTTAATGAATCACCAACTGTTTCATAACCACTTACTGGCATTGGTGGAACTAAAATAAAGATTCCTCACAACCAATATAGCTTAGGAAATATTTCTGAAATATTTTGGATGTTCAAGCAATAATTTGTCCATCATGTGTAAATATTTGTATGAATATTGCATTCCCTACAGAACAAAATAATCCATGTACACTGTTTAAATTCTTTAATAATCTGAGACATTTTTATGATGCAATATTGTTTCAGATGTTAAAATCTTGCTTAAAACATATTCCACCATTTATATTATTATTAAAATTGTTAATCAAAACTAAAATATACCTTCCTTTCAAAATTATATTAAATATGCTTATATTGCACAATAATGCTGACTTCAGCACACTGACATGTTATTATACTATATTAACAACACTAAAATAATGTGTGGTTAATTTTAAATGCCTAGAATATATGTTCCTCATTTGCTCTCACTGGTTTAAAAAAACATCTTTCCCAATACTAAATATTCCCAAAGAGTGAAAAATAAAAATTTAAAAGATCATCAGGGTACATAAACTATTTTCCCAAAATATCTAACATTTTTCATCAACTTTATATACTTAGAAGTATTGTCTTTAGCCTCTAAATATGTCATTTAAATTATCTTTCAGTTCTGGAAGATTTTTTCTAACAGAATGAAGAATGGAATTTAATTCAATATAGTCAACAATCACCAGGTTTGCACTTATAAATTAGTTTGCTCCTAATAACCGTGGTACTCTGTGAACTATTTGATTTAACTGAAATATTACGAAAGATTATCAGTTCTTCAGTTAAGCTTATGCCAAAGCCCTGGTTATTCTTGCAGATATATATTAGTTGAATGTAGTTTGAAATGGTCATATATTTTATACTTTCAGTTTTAGTGAAATTTGGTAACAGATTTGAGACGATCTTACTGATGACTTTGAGTCAGAACTAGTGACTATATAATTACTATTTTAATAAAGAACTTATAATCAAATCTAAAATTGCTAATATATAAATGTGAATTACAAAACAAAAGAATATAAAAAAAAGTATTTTACCCATTCCCTGGAGCATTCTTATTACTAGATATTTTAAAGTAGCTTTTCCTTTTTTGGTGACTAATTTAAATCTCTAAAATACTATGCTTTTCCTTCTCAATGTATAAAGTTTATACATTACTATTATATGCATACTATAACAGAAGAGAGTTTGTCTTAATTATACACTTGAACTACCCTTTTCATTTATATATTTTCATTATTCTATTTAGTTACATAAATAAAATTTCTAACTTGGAATAATAATCTAAACTTTCATTCCCTTTTCTGTCAAGAATAGGCAGCATGTCTTTGTAAAATGAGAATATTTGTACATCTTCTGTTCCCTTAACATTCTCTCCTTACCACCTCCTAATCTCTCTATCAAATAAGCTTTTACACTGTCACAGCTGATACACTTTATATTCTGTTCTTTAATCATAATTAAATTTGTTATAAAAATTAATCTATTTAATGAACAAAAGAATATACATAGATTAATTCTAAATGTGGAAAAATACATTTAATGCTTGCATTGATTCTAAAGTCTTTCTTCCTAGTACAGCCATGTAATTCACAATGGTTAAAGTTCTTTTCTTTAAGATCCTATTAACGCAAACCTCTGCTATTAAAAACATTTTCTTATGTTAATTAGTGAAACTGTACATGTATCTAAATTTGGTTCCCAAATTTATACTTTCTATTTTGATGGTAGTGTTAAGTTAAACAATCCAGGTTTGGATTTTTACCTTTTATCTTTGACTGAATATCTTCTAGTTTATTCTTTTGTCACCTCCCTAAAAAAAAAAGAGTGGAACAAAAGAAAGTTTGATATTATGTATGTGGATCACAGAGAGTTTCTTTTTTATTACTTGGATTTATTTTCCACTTTCTTGATCTTTCTGTAAGCTGACTTGACATGAAGAATTTTGAATCAGTTTCCATTTCATTGAGCTGCAAACACAATGGGGCATGTTTCTAAGTTATATTATTAAATTTATCTACTTAAAATACTTAGAGGTTGTTTTGATTTTCTATATTTGTATTTCATCAAAGTTGATTCATGCAGCTTACAGTTTTGAAATTAACTCCTCAAAGTTCCTTGCTGTGTAAATAAGGATAAGGTAAACATCTTTTCTAAAATGCACCTTTTAAGCTGTGTCATATTTGACTTGTCAAATCAATGTACCCTTGTGATCAAGTGATTAGGTTATTTACTGGTTTTCACAGAAAGCTATTAAATAGATCATAAACACAATATTATGGAGTGCGTGTCAGGATCTCTAAATTCTAAATAATAGTTGTGTGACCTTGAACAAGTCACTTAATCTTTCTGACCTCAACATCTTTACATACATAGCAAGGACAGTTTTATCTCTATGGGCTTTTTTTGCTTGTAAAGCTCTATGATTTTATTCTACAATTATCTTTGGAATGGATTTAGCATAAGGGAGGAAAGCTTCATTGCAATGCCTATGCAAATAATCTCCTATGAATTATGGAGTTAATTTAATAAGCCTCTTAGTTTTTTTGGGTAATTTTCAGCAAAAGCAAATATTCACTTAAGAAGACATGTACTAAAGATTACTTTTAGCAGAAAAGTTGTAAAATACTTTCTCTTATAACTGAGCATTTCTGGCAGCTGCTTATCAATCATGAATTTCAGAGTTGGTAACCATGACTCAGAAAGTGTCACTTGTACTGAGAACTAAAAAATTTAGCAATATATAACTTAGAGCATTATCAACTAACTTGCTTTACTTCCTTAAATGTTCTTTAAGTAATTTCTTAATAATACTTTATCAATATAGATGTTAAATGTACTTCTGAGGAAAAAGTACATTTTAATGTATAAATATTTCTGTACAAGGTCGGAAAAAAGAGAATTGAAATACCTGGGGTCTTGCACTTATTTGACTGCTCTTGACTTGCTGGGTGGTCCTAAGTCAAGCTGATCAAGTTACTATTTTCTAAAGCTTGCCAAATATTGTCAGGGCTTTGGAAAAGGTAATGAAACCATAAGTGTAAAATGCTCTACAAATAGAAAGGTCAAAGACCAGCACATGTGAAACACATTTTCATTCTTAATGAGCAGTTGGACACTTAGTAGGGAATGCTAAAACATCTAATTTTAAAGAGTCACTTCATTTTGGAGCAATTCATTGAGAAGTGGCAATATTTATTGAGGTCGCTGCATCATTATTTGAAACATCTGAATTTATAAGCATACCACAGCAATGATAATGTTCAGAGTAATATTAATCTAATAGCTAACAATAAATGTTATTAATGGTGCATCAAAAAAAGCAGGACTGAGTTGTTCAATAGAGCTAGGTTTAAATTACAAAGTTACTACTTATTTGTTCTATGGGTCAAGGTTTTCTGCTCTTACTATCCATTTGACAGTGCAGTGAAGTTGTTTTAAAATAATTTTCTAAGAGGAAACATGGCCTTGCCAGCACTTCAGTTCAGGGCAGACTGAGAAGGAGTTCTCTTCAAGCACAAGTTATCATTAGCCTCTGAACCTCCTCAAAAAGACCTTCACTCTTCTCCCATTGTGATTGTAGCACATCTATATCTGTTAGTTTTTTTTCAACTGGAAATGGGCAATATTGGCAAATGGGGCATTTGACAAAATAAAATCTCATGCTTAGTAGAGTTCAAGAGTTACCTACGATCCAGCTAAATGAATTCCACTTATTCTAAAATATTCCCCTAGATACTAACCTTGCATCCTACTACACTTTCATCTTTCACACTCATTCTTTCCCTCAGAATTTCTGTACTTGTATACGAATTACACTTGCATATAAATTATCCATCTTATATTGATACTAGTATTACAAACAAAGCAAAGTACCTACCTAAAAAAATAACTGTAACAAAAGTCATATTAAGTCTTTAACCATATAAAATGATTTGTTAAATGTGTTACCTAAATTATAAAGATTTTAATGAAGATCTTAGAGAGAATAGATCTATTGACGTCTCATCCTATGAGCAGTTGAATTTCTTCAAGCAACATTCTTTCCATTTAGATGCAATGACTGCAATAGGTAAAATTTGTTCTTTTCTTAATTTGGGGGACAAATTTGTGACTCCTCAAAACGGTATAGGTAAAGGTCACCATGATAGGCACTTAAGCTTAACTCCATCCCACATCACTTTTCCCTCACTCTAATTTAATCTTTTCTTTCATACTACATTTCTGTATCATGTCATTTTGTGATTTTTAAAAATGTTTCTTAAGTAAGTATTCTGATAATTCTGGTTGGGGGAAAACATATACTATAAATCAATCAGTTAATTAGATGATATTGAAAGAGTCAAGCTCTTTTGTAGTCATCTTATATAATGCCAATGTTTTGCTGAGCTTAGACTCTAAAAGTAATAAGAATAAGGAAGCAGCCTATCACCACTAGCAGGGCTAAGAGTTTCTTTCTTAGTTTTTATCAGCATTTGATAAGAGCAAACGAGATCCAGAGGGCAAGAGAACTTAAAGAGTTCCATACAGGTCAGCTTTCAGGAACAAAAAGTAGAGAAAAGTATAGGAGTGAATCTGGAAGGTCAAATGGACAGTATGTAGAACAGTGGTGATTTGAGAAAAAAGGTGATCATTCATTCATTCTTATTAAAGTACTGATTAAATGTATCACACCACAGAGCCTCTTTGGGGATGCTATCAGAATTTACTGTGTGCATTATTTACAATCCTATTTTAGCTGTACGCAGTGGATGGAGGAACATATCATTTAATCAACAAATGTTTCATTTAGAGATCAATTTATTAATCATCTGCCATTTTCAACATACTGAATGATAGTTTTAACTGGATGGATTTGACTCAGTCACTTCCTAAACGCAACACAACTGAATATAGTCACTCCTCTCTAACACCTTGTGTAATAGAAGAGGTATATAAATTAGTAATACCAGAAGACATAATCCATCTATTTAATCATCAGGCTCCCTAATGAACAATAATCTCTTCAATATTAGGTATGTTAAAATACTACTTTCAAAAAAGTTTAAATATGTCATTTACATACAAACATAGAACATACATGGGCTAAAGTGCTAATTTAGTACATTAATACAGGCAAGACAAAATTGTTTCAAAGAACTCGAGAGAGTGAGTATACATAGGCTTTGAAAGGAACAACGATATTATAGGATGTCTACATCAAATATAAAACTACTTACTCTCCTAAAGAGCAATAATGACATAGAATTTAGAATTATCTTTTCAGTAAGACAGAAATTACTTTCTTTTCTTTTTTTTTAAAAAAGACTTTATTTATTTATTTTACAGAGAGAGATCACAAGTAGGCAGAGAAGCAGGCAGAGAGAGAGGGGGAAGCAGGTTCCCTGCTGAGCAGAGAGCCCAATGTGGGGCTTGATCCCAGGACCCTGGGATCAGGACCTGAGACTTTAACCCACTGAGCCACCCAGGCGTCCCCAAAATTATTTTCATTTCTATAAGAAATCATCTAACAGTTAACAAAAATTTCATAGGTTCTGGGTTCTACTCAAGCATAAAATGGAAGTCAAATAAAGGTAGTTTACTACAGAGAATTAAATAGCCCTTGGGTATGACTATTAAAATAATACTCCTGTATGTCATTGGAATGATAGCCAATCATACTTTTATCTAAGTGTAAGAAATTTTTCTGGTATATGGGACATAACTTTTTATGTAAGTGAAAGTATAGGTGGGTATGGATATGAAATTTAGGCATCTTTGTAGCATGTAAGCACAAATCTGGACCCTGGTTGATAAGCAGAATAAAGTATTAGTGATTCATGAACAATTACTTCAACAAATTCAAAATAGTCTGATGCATTAAGACTGATTTATATATATATGTATATATATTCTACTGCACTCACACATAGGATCAAATTATCAAATAAGACTTATGAATCCAAGATGTTACACTATATCAAGCTTACCAATGGCCTGATAATATGAGTATTTCAGAGGCAAGAACACAGAAGAAAATAAATGCCACATGCCTAGGATATCCCAACTGTTTTTCCAGATTAGGGTTTCCAGACAAAATATGGGTTGCTCAGCTAAATTTCCATTATAGAGACACAACACATTTTTTTTTTACCATAAGTAAATTCCACATATTACATGGGACATACTTAACACACATACAAATTTCATTGTTTTTCTCCAATTCAAATTTAACTGGGCATCTGTATTTATATTTGCTAAATCTGGCAACCTTACAAGATCCTTCCTTTAAGTATCAGTCACACACTCTCTTGCCCAGAATAATAGATGAGGTTTCGGAAGGAGGTTTTGTGGCTTCACCTGATACAACAGAAAGCATTTAAGTTATATAACATCTCAATTTTATACCCACAGAGTTGTATGGCTTACGTGACATTCTCTGGGGAGCTATGCCTCATAAATCCAGTGTCTGCAATTTTATTCACTATAAGTTATCCTTTAGCCAGGGACATCTTGCTAAGGAGTTCTATAGATAAGGTCTCTTCCTCCTAGAAGATAGCATTAGTCTATGCACCCAGAGGCCCAGTTGACAAGAAGATTAGGCCAGATCACTTGCCCTCTTTTCTTTCCTCTGGGGTTGTACCTAGGTATCTAGCATGAATGGATCATGGGCCAGATACATTCATGACTTTAATATTTAACTAAAAACATACTTCCATTTATACCAGAAATAAAGATAAAGGCATATTAAAAAATGTGAACCTGCCATATTTATGTTAGACACAATATATGTCTCAACTTGAAAAGTTTTTTTTCTTTTTTCATCATAAACATTACCCTTAGAAAAATTCTGTTGTTATTTCATGTATAAAACTTTTGAGTAACAAGTGAAGTAGTTACAGTAACTATTTGAGAGGAAACATTTAACAGGAGTCTCTTAGTTCCATCAAATAGATCTTCTATTTCTCCAAAATTGTGTTTAATCAAATATATGAAATCTAGTAAGTATCTCAGAAAGAGTATGACAGAAATGAAAAAGAACAATATGATGACTAGCAGGACATGGGTACCAAGATATTATACTCAAATCAGTGAATACAGATGTACTAGATTTTAAAAATTTTGACAGAGTAAAAATCTAAGATTTAACTTGGGCTACATAAGTTTTGTATACAATAGTAAAATAGAAGTTTGTCACATGTACAATTAGAAATATAACAATTCAGTCAGTGATTCAAAGTCCTTCAAAAAATACACAATTGCATGATTTACATGAGAGGTCCTAAATCTTTTATCATAACATTTCCTTTTCATTTGAAGGGAAAATTTTGTGGTTATTATCACTACTTTGGAGGATCTTAAAACTTTTTGAAAGAGTAAAGTGAGGGTGGCAGATTGAGAGCAAGAGAGAGAGAAAAATGATTTCACAGGCAGGCTGATATATTGTCCCCACAGGTAATAAAAATGTATGGATTAACCTCAGATATTTGAAAATTGTAAAATGATAACATCTTTATAACTTAGTAAGGAAAGAATGGTGAAATTTTTTTTATAAATCTTTTTCTTTAAGATTTTATTTATTTATTTGACACAGAGAGAGAGATCACAAGTAGGCAGAGAGGAAGGCAGAGAGAGAGGAGGAAGCAGGCTCCCTGCTGAGCAGAAAGCCCAGCGCAGGGCTCGATTCCAGGACCCTGAGATCATAACCTGAGCTGAAGGCAGAGAGAGAGGAGGAAGCAGGCTCCCTGCTGAGCAGAAAGCCCAGTGCAGGGCTCGATTCCAGGACCCTGAGATCATAACCTGAGCTGAAGGCAGAGGCTTTAACCCACTGAGCCACCCAGGCACCCCAGAATGGTGAAATTTGAATGAAATGGTAAAGGAACAGCTTTTGTCCCCTTCTTCTACACTGATATAAAACAAAAACATAAAACCTCTCCCTTCCCACTCATTCCAAACCAATGCTCTGTGTTTAAGATTAAAGAAGAATGGTCAAAAATCTGAAATTAGAGAGAAAAAAATGCTTTCTCTTTTTTGGGGGGAGGAGGGGGGACCTTTTTATTAACATATGTGACAATTTAATATAATGATAAACAAATATTTCTACAGAAAAATTTGAAAAGCATCTAATTAATAAAATGAGAGAAAGAGGGATGCCTGGATATAGAAAATACTAAATGATAATAAAAATACAGTTAAATATCCAAACATTTCCAAGCCCCTGGATTTTTGTTGCCATTTATTTTGTTAGAGCCAACTTTACCAAAGTTTTAGGTATTGTATTTTCTAAGATGTCTTGTGATTTATTCACTTTAAAGAGCTAGTAAACTATTTTAAAAGTTACTCAAAATATAACAGTTGTTTCATAAACATACTTCTGACCTATAAAATTGTTAACTTGAACATCAAGATATTAGAACACTTTCTATTCTAGTACAGAAGTATAATAATACAATTCATTACACTTTTAATTATTTTAACTACTTTAAATGTCTTATGTTTTATATTTAAAAAGATTAGAGTTGCTAAATGAGCATTCTGACTAATTTCTAGGACTTCCACCTACATGAAAATATAATGAGGATTGGCTATGATATGATAACATTGCCCCTATTCTTACAAGAGTTTTGTACTTTACACTTAAATAAATATATTCTATTGCATATTATGGTTTCCTTTTATACATTATTAATGTTATCAAGTAGTTTTATTTTTCTTGTTTTAGTATAAACCGGTGAAATAAATCCTTACACTTTTATATAGCTTCCACTGATTTTGAAAATGTGTTCTCTTATTTAAAGACATTTTGATTCTACAAGCCTCTATGGAGGTTAAAAAATATTTTATAGATTTTTAATATGAAGAAACTGAGGATTAGGTAGGCTATTATTTGCCCATGGTAACACCCCTACTGAGTACAAGACCCAGGACTATTATAGAACACTAGCCACATTGTTCAGTGTTCTTTTCATTGTATAGAACTGTACCTTCTTTAAGAGCCAACAGCTTTTTTGTATCATCATAAGACTAATAATACCCAGTGACAGTCCTTTCTCATTAATGAGCCTAATTTGAAAAAAAAAAAAAGTAGCATGTGAAGAAATTCACTTGAACCTCTCTATATCAGTTTCTCTCTTTGGATTTTTACACAGGGGGAAAAAACCTCCAGTGAATTTAATGCGCTCAGTATTTTTGTGTTCTTGCCTGCTACTTACCAATTAACCCACTCTGATCAACTACCATTCCGGTGTGCTCACTAAAATGAATCACATGAATTTTGCCAATGACTATTGCATTGTCAAATACAGTAGGCCTCTCTCTGTCATAGGAGTCTTTGCCACAGCAGCATATGAAAAACTACCCTCTGTTGTCTTCCATGACACATTCTCTGACTGTTTAAGCTTCCTCCATGTTAGTATTTTTTTCTCTTCCTTGAATACTTCATGTTATCTCATCTCATTTTTTTTCTTTTCTTTGCATTGACAGTGGTTTATCTTCAGGTTTGTTTCATTGGCTGAGAGCCCACCCATATATTCGTATATTTCCTTTTTCTTACGGTGTGTAATTCCTGCCTAATACATATGATTATTAAATCAGAAATTATGAAGGATCTGAGATTTTTACCCTATTTTCTAACTAACTAGTTAGCCAGCCAGGGTGCTACAGGTGCACACTTCGGGGTCATTATGTCAGTTTCCCACAACCCAGTTCTCAGACACAACTTGAAGAGGGCCATATGTTTACCTACATGAGCAGTGGGTTATGCCACAGAAGAGGAGGAGACTTGAGTTTTATGGACCTGCTGGGAAATCTATCACCCTCTTCTCCAAGGAGAGATTTTTCATTTTTCTTGAATATAGGAAAATCTCCTGGATGCAAAAGGAAAACTCTCTATGCTTGCTTCTTAGAATATAAGCAAATATTTGTGGAAAGTGGTCAGAAGGGGCTTTCTCTTTACTAACACAGACATGTCCAGGCAAATATACATCAAAATCTGTTCATGGGGTAAACATTCTCTCGAGAGCTATTTGCTCTTCCAACATATCTTCTGCTCAGAAACCCAAACTTGTATTGAAAACTAAAATCCATGGAGAGTTTTCACCTAAAAATGATAATTTATATTTTGTTTATTAATTTATTTTTGTCCCTAGAAATTTTGTCACATGAATGCCTAGATTCTATGGTTCTTGATTACTGTTGTATCCTTAGTGCTATGTAATAGGTGGTACATGGTAGGTAATCAAAAAAGTCTATCGGATATATCACCTATATCTACATCTATATTTTGAATAAATTATACATATCTGAAACATATATCTATCTGGAAAAAATAAGCAAATAAATGAACGTATGAAAAAATAATTAATAAACTTTTAAAATGCTAGAGGAGGAGAAGCAAGATGGTGGAGAAATAGGAGGTTGAAATGGAGTCGGATCCCAGATTCATCTAGATAGTTATTAAATCATTCTAAAAGCCAAAATATTCAACAGGAGAGAGAAGAGAGGAAGAAGAGCAATTCTAGGAACATAAAATCAACCACTTTCTGAAAGGTAGGACGTTTGTAAAAGTGAATCCTAAGTGACAGGAAGAGTGACTGCAGGGGGAGGGGCCAGCTCCCTGCAACCACAGAGACGAGGAGCACAAAATCAGAAATTTTAGAGTCTGCTCTGCTGAGGGACATCACTCAAGAAGCTAAGCAGGAGGTTTAGCCTTCGCGGGAACAGAGTAGTTTCAGATCCCGTGAGGTCACAAAGAGACCAGGGGTGTCTGAGTGTGGCAGAGCTCTCAGGGGCGGAAAGCCAGGAGCAGAGAAAGAGCCGCAAGGTGCGTTTCCAACTGGGGCTTACCCTAGACTGTGGCTGTGGCCCCTTGAGCGGGGACCACATAAGGCATTCCGGACAGACCCCCTCCTTCCTCCTCGGGGAGAACAGTGCAGGAGCACACAGCAGGAATCTGCTGGGTTTGGAGACTCCACACGAGGCTGCGCGCCAGAGATAAAAACACGCTCCTACCAGTTGCTGAGCTCGGAGCTTGGGCGGGGACCCAGAGACGAGAGTGATTGACTGCTTTCCTCTGAGGGCGCGCTGAGGAACTCCAGCGCTCAGCTACGCTGGCTGGAGACTGGAGCTGCCATTTGCATTCCTGGCCTCCAGGGCAGTATAGAAAGCGCTCAGGGAACAAAGACTCCCAAGAGCAAACCTGAGCAAATTGCTTGGCCAACCAATGGCAAAGGTGGGGCAATTTTGCCTCGGGTAAAGACATTTGAGAATCAAGGCAAAAGGCCCCTCCCCAGAAGATTAGTGAGAATATACAGCCAAGACCTAGTCCATCAATCAGTGAAAACTGTGGAACTCCAGAGTACTTTTCTCTCTCACTCATCTATGCTTAGCTCGATAAAATAACAAGGCGAAAAAACTCACCACAAAAAAATAAGAGACAGTACCGACGGCCAGAGACCCAGTTAATACAGACATTAGTAATATGTCAGAAATAGAATGCAAAATGACAGTTATCAAGGTGCTAGCTGGGCTCGAAAAAAGCATGGGAGATACCAGAGAATCCCTTTCTGGAGAAATAAAATACCTTTCAGGAGAAATAAAAGAAATAAAATCTAACCAAGTGGAAATAAAAAAAGCTATTAATGAAGTTCAATCAAAAATGGAGGCTCTTAATGCTTGAATAAATGAGGCAGAAGAAAGAATTAGTGATATAGAAGACCAAATGACAGGGAATAAAGAAGCTGAGAAAGAGAGAGACAAACAACTATTGGTCCACGAGGGAAGACTTCGAGAGATAAGTGATACCATAAGACGTAACAATATTAGAATAATTGGGATTCCAGAAGAAGAAGAAAGAGAGAAAGGGGTGGAAGGTATATTGGAACAAATTATTGTAGAGAATTTCCCTAATCTGCTGAGGGGAACAAGCATCAAAATCCAGGAGGCACAGAGAACCCCCCTCAAAATCAACAAAAATAGGTCTACACCCCATCATCTAACAGTAAAACTTACAAGTCTTAGTGACAAAGAGAAAATCCTGAAAGCAGCTCGAGACAAGAAATCGGTAATATACGGAGGCAGGAATGTTAGATGGGCAGCAGACCTATCCACAGAGACCTGGCAGGCCAGAAAGGACTGGCATGATATATTCAGAGCCCTAAATGAGAAAAATATGCAGCCAAGAATACTATATCCAGCTAGGCTGTCACTGAAAATAGATGGAGAGATAAAAAGCTTCCAGGACAAACAAAAACTAAAGGAATTTGCAAACACCAAACCAGCCCTACAGGAAATGTTGAAAGGGGTCCTCTAAGCAAAGAGAGAACCTAAAAGGAACATAGACCAGAAAAGAGGAGAGATAAATATACAGTTAACAGTCACCATACAGGCAATACAATGGCACTAAATTCATATCTGTCAATAGTTACCCTGAATGTAAATGGGCTCAATGCCCCAATCAAAAGACACAGAATATCATAATGGATAAAAAACAAGACCCATCGATATGCTGTCTACAAGAAACTCATCTTAGACCCAAAGACACCCCCAGCTTTAAAGTGAAGGGGTGGAAACCAATTTACCATGCTCATAGACACAAAAAGAAAGCTGGGGTGGCAATCCTTATATCAGATAAATTAGATTTTAAGCCAAAGACTATAATAAGAGATGAGGAAGGACACTATATCCGACTTAAAGGGACCATCCAACAAGAAGATCTAACAATTGTAAATATCTATGCCCCTAACTTGGAGCAGCCAATTACATAAACCAATTAATAACAAAGTCAAAGAAACACGTCAACAATAATACAATAATAGTAGGGGACTTTAATACTCCCCTCACCGAAATGGACAGATCATCTAAGCGAAAGATCAACAAGGAAACAAAGGCTTTAAATGACACACTGGACCAGATGAACATCACAGACATATTCAGAACATTCCATAGAAAGCAACAGAATACACATTCTTCTGTAGTGCACATGGAACATTCTCCAGAATTGATCACATCCTGGGACACAAATCAGGTCTCAATCAGTACCAAAAGATTGGGATCATTCCCCGCATATTTTCAGACCA
>CM052809.1:73225656-73256314 GCA_028533885.1 Nasua narica | reverse complement strand
AGGTTGTCAATTTCTTCCTGTTTCAATCTTGGAAGCTTATGGGTTTCCAGGAATGCATCCATTTCTTCTAGGTTGTTTAGCTTATTGGCATATAGCTGTTGATAATAATTTTAGTATGTACCAATAGATAGTGAATTTTTTTGTACATAAAGTAAACCTCAGGGGTGCCTGGATGGCTCAGTTGGTTAAGCGTCCGACTCTTGGTTTTGGCACAGGTCATGATCAGGACCTCAGGGTCCTGGGACCAAACCCCACCTCAGGCTCCATGATCAGTGAGGAGTCTGTTTGAGGGTTCCCGCCCTTTGCACTCTTCTTTCTCTCCCTCTCTCTCTCAAATAAATAAATCTTAATTAAAAAATTGTACCTCAGTAAACCCTAGAAATAGTATATAGAATCTCTTTAGAGATGCGGAAGTCATATATATAACTTAATAATTCTAAGGAAAGTTGGCAAGTATTAGGGAGAGAGTCTACAACAGAAGTTGGACTATGTACCAGCAATCTGCTTCTTATATAATTAGCTTGATTAAAGAATCTTTCCATTTTTGTCTTGAACATAAATGTTGGATTTGTTTAAATTGGAATAATTAATTTCTATGTAAAGAAGTAGAAAAAACTTTTATCTGCCTAAATTCAAGCATAGACAGCTCAAAGAAACATTTTCATTTTCTTATTTACATGGGTTAAATTACAAAACTAACATATTTGTTAAAAATTAATTAAAAAGCGTCACCTAGGTGGCTCAGTTGGTTAAGTGTCTGCCTTCAGCTCAGGTCATAGTCTCAGGGTCCTGGGATCAAGGCCTGCATCGGGCTCCCTGCTCAGCAGTGAGTCTGCTTTTCCCTCTTCCTCTGCCCCTAACCCCACTTGTGCTCTCTCTCCTTCAAATAAATTAAGAAAAAATTAAACAAAATAATAGAAATAAAAAGTAAAATATTCCCTAATATCTTTTCAAAATAATCCCTCTTCCACTACTCCTTCAAAGTATTCATTATAAAGGCAGGTAAACAGTAATTTTGGACATCTAACTCCAAGTCTGATCTCTACAGATATTAAGTTGCATGTGTTAGGTGTATCCTGTACAGTCAACTATATTAAATTTAATGTGTTCAGATGAAGTTGGTAAACTTGTTAAATATACCTACACCTGACAAACTTAGAAGGATAAAAGTTGTGTGGCAGACGTGAGCGTCCATCTCTCTGACCTCTCAGAGTTCATAAGGACATTCATGTTTTCCAGGTGCTAAAAGTCTCTTCCATGTTCATCTGCAATTGTTTTGTATCTATGTCCCTCAAATCAGGTAGACTATTGTCCTTGATATTTAAGCTTTATGTATTGCATTTAACCCATGAACCTGACACTACTTTTGTGTTAAAATAATTGCCTTCAGATTTAACCACTATTAATGTTTAGGATTCAAGATATCTAGGGGAAAAAAAGTATTAAGGAATTTGAAATATTTGAATAGAACTGAGCTGAAGCTGAATTTTAATCTCGTATGTCTGGAAAAAAATAATTTCTGATCTGCACATTGAAATATTAATGAAAAACAAGTATTTTAGTTTTTTTAATATTAAAAAAGTAATTTTTTCTATATGTATAGAGATTTTGTTCCTGCTAATGACAATTGTAATTAATTATCAAAACTTTCATTTATTTTAACAGTTATTGACTATAATAACTTGCCAAAACAGTCATTATTTCAAGATAATTAAGTAATGGGTTTTTTACTCTAAAATATGAACTATTTTTAATAATTGTTTCATTCATTAGACATATGGAAACTTCATAAATCCATATGTTTAATGTACTTCTAAATTAGATATTTTATAATGCCTTTATCAAGAGAAATCTTTTTTGTTTGTGAGATTTAGCATTGACAGTTTTGCTTTAATTAAAGATTGATTTTCTCCTCACTATCAGTAACATTTCATCAGTGCTATAAAGATGTCAGGTAAATCAATATATTCACTGCCAAATACATATATGGAGATGCCCTATATTTCACTTAGTCTTCTGAAACCTTCTGAAATCAGTCTCTCATTATGTCAGCAAAAGCCCTCGAGGTCACATGCTATTCTGTAGCTTTACCTTAACTTCACAGTGTTCTTGGCTTTAGAAATGTTCAAATACTCTTTGCTTCCCTGAATCTGTCACTAAGCCTGATCTGTTCCTAATACCCCACACAGCCATTTTCACTCTATTGTTCCCACACTATTTGTAATGAGAAAGATTATTTAAAACTTGCCAACTCTCAGAATTCCACACAAAGAGAGGGTGCAAGTCTTTTCTGCTAGAGTATTAAATTTGTTTGGAGACCTTACAGTCTCAAATTTGGAACAGAGGACAGAGAAAGAGGCAGGTCCCTGCCATTGGCATCTACTATTCTTGTTGCATTCCTTTCAAATCTCTTTTTTTGAGAGCAGTAGTAATGGAGGAGGGTTGTGGGGTAACTGCTTATGCCTGATCATGTCTTCTGCATATTTCATTTTATTTTACTTGAGCTATATATCTTTGGGCGGAAAAATCTACTTTTTAATCATGAAGTTATGAATTATACATTTTGGTTCAATAGTTACTCTAGGACCACTCCCCTCCCTGGGGCAATGCCAGACTCAATTCTTATAAGCCAAAATAAGGAAATAGCATGAAGTTAATATGGAAGTTAGGACAGAAATTAATAGAATTGGCATCTGTTAATAATTCACATATTATCCTAACATGTACTATTCTTTTCTTATACATTTTTGTGGAATTCATTATTGAGACAGTTTTTATGAGATTCCCACTTTGTGTTTTAGATCAAACATACTTTTTAGTGTACCCTTACTCATTACACATAATACTATTACTAAGCCATGAAACTAAAATTATAACATGTCATCGGTTATGAGACTAGCTCTTGAATATATAGTGAGACTATAAATACATATTGAAATAGTATTTTTATTATATTTTAGAAAAGGCTTACTCTAGTACTCTACAGTATGAAGGATTTAAATCAGATATACAAAAGTGGTAAAATTTTATTAAACAGTATTTTTCTATTACATAAATTATTTGGTCATGATTTTTTTTTAAGTCAGGTACCTAAAAGTACCCCCTGTTGTACCTGAGATCATTCTATAGAAGACTTTATATCTCCCAGTAGGTTCCTTGTAAGGATTGGCACTAAGGATTAGAGAAGAAGGTGAAACAGGCAAATCTCAGAAAAACAATACTTTCTTTGGTTAAATAATAATTAAATCGCTAGGAATGAGATTAGCTAACAGCATGAAAACCTCCCAGAAGAAGCTTGCCTAAAATGGATTTAGAAATATTCAAGTTGCCTCCCTGGATGCTATTATTGAAGTAGTCAAATTAAAATGAATCAGTATTTAAAAAAACACAATTACTTTGTCAGATATGTTATTAAATAACACTTAAATTATGTAACATGATTTTGTGATGACAAATGCAGCAGTCTCCAAGCTATTGAAGCTGTAGGGAGAACTTATTATTTCTAGATCAATAAGATTTCTTAGATAAAGCAAACTGAATCACCATTAACTACCCTACAGCTTCGAAAAAGAGGAAACAAAGAGGGTCCAGAATAATGCCATAAATGGCAAACAAATAAAACTGTAAAGCTATAAAATCCCACATTTTTCCCTAAGAAATCAAGTCAAGTGAGTAGAATCAGGATAGATATTTTTAAATGTTTTTATGTAAAAATTTATATTTTTATTTATATATATTTATATAAATAAAAATTTATATTTTTAAATAAATCAAATGTTTTGATTTATTTATTCTTTTAGAAATTCTTCCTTTCATCATTTCCTTAATGTATCATCTTACTTTCATATTGGATCTCAGTAGGAAAGTAATGAATCAGTAACTGGGAGAAAAGAAGAAAAGGAGAATTAGTAGTTTTGGTAACATCTTTCCACATTATTTCAGTGCTTTATTGACAGGAAACAGTTTTGTCATATTTATTTGCTGTTTAGATTGCTCTTGGTTTCCAGCTTATGGGAGAGCTCATAAAATTTTTGGTTATACCAACTTACTGTGCTAGAGAAATCATATTTTAACATTGGGATTCACCAACCTTAAAAGAGTTGGAGAGTGATTTTTTTTTAATCCGTTCAGAGTATTTTTGCACTTGTGTTACCTTAAGAAAATATGATCATTAAATTACTTAAATAAAGCAACATGCAGTCATTTACTTTCAGTGACATTATTATTGTTACTTAAGAGAGAATTTCTTTATAAGAATGTCTACACATTTAAAGATATCTGCAAGCAAGTATATACAGTTATATATATATTTGTGTGCGTGGATAACATAGGTACAAATTGGCACAAGCAGAAAAATGGTTGGAAAGATAATCTCCCTTTCTTTCTACAATGTTTATTTAAAATTCACTTTGTAGTCAAGGCACATAAGAGACTTTGAATTGAAGAGGTTTCCTTTTGAAGGTGACAAGCTAGCTTTCACTAAACATTAATCCTCTGGCTATTTATGAGAGACTAGAGACTGTAAGGACATTGGAGACTAGAAATATTATACTCTGAAAATAAAGAAAATCCTACTACTTCTTGAAATCAAGGGTTTTTATATCGCACAAAATCATTTGGAAAGTATATATTTCGAATTAAAATGGAAGTGTGAGGCTTCATCATTTATAACAAACAGATTACAGAAAACTATCATTTAGTGACTTTCTCTTTAAGTGTTTTTTAAAACTCAAAAAACTATACATGCACACACCCACAGGATTAGATGCAAAGAACAGTTTTAATGGTGATGGAAAAAGGAAAGATCACTTAAAAGATTTTAGTAATATTACTTCTTTTGATATCACTAAGTTAGTCCTGCAGGCAAAAGAATGAGAAGAAGCAGAGTACACAGTAGAGGTAATCTTCCGGGAAGGCTGTTCAGAGAATTTTATGGAGAGATTGGTGTACGGAAGTAGTTAGATAGGTTTCACAAATCTTGATTCCTCCCTAACTATATATGTGCCCAGAACTATGAGAGATTTCAAGAGAAAACACAAAATGTAATATCAAGAAGTCAATATATTCATGAGGAAATACCTAATATAGTCCCTGTGAAACAGGTTTTCAGATTTGAGGCTTTTAGACTTTTGAAAGTAGAGATCATCTAATTCAGCTGTATCATCTTTACCATGTTTACTAATGAGAATGCTGAAATCTAGAATAGTTTTTATGCAGGATCACGCAGGATGTATATGGTAGTGGCTCTGTGTTGTGGAGGAAGTACTGGCTTGACAGTAAAGGGAACTGAATGTTAATTTACTAAATTAACCTTGTAAAATAAAATAACTCACCTTTCGCTTCATAGTTATAAAATCAAGATGGTTGGATTAAAATGTAACAATTAAAAGGAATAGACATAACAACATAACAACATGTCTAAATCTTGAAAAAAATTTCAGAAAACACATACAGTCTGATACTGTTTATATGCATTTAAACACAGAACACAATATTAAATATTGTTTATGGCTAGGCATACAGATATAAAAGATAAAAATGGACTAGATGAATATATACCAAACTCATACTAGTGGTTGCTTCTGAGACAAGGGTCATAATATATGATTAGAGCATGTGGTCAAAAGAAAGCTTCGCCTGTATCTGTGATTTGGTTTTTCCAACTATAAAATGGGTCTAATAACAATATGTACCCTATAAGGTTACTATGAATATTAAATGAGCCAACATGGTAAAGTGTTCAGAACAAGTGAATGGTATACAGTAAGATGTTATTGTTATTATCATTAATATTTTGTAATTGGGACATCTATCTATCTTTATGTTTACAACAGATATATTGATTAGAAGTAAGTGAAAATATATACTCTAAGGAAGTTTCAAAGTTGTAATAATTTAGAATTACAGTAAATATATGGAAATATTATTTGCATTTCCTAGTTATAATTTAGACATGTGTCTACTCAAATGAAGAAATTTTCAGGTTAATTTTTAAGATTAAATTTAAATCTAATCAAGCAATGGTACCTTGATTCCTCAACAAATGATATTATGGACTCCAGAGCAATTATTTCAGTGTGGCACACAAATTAACAGTAGCTTAAATAATATATGCACCAATTCACATAGAGCAAAAGCAATAATTTTATTTTATAGCTCTAAGGAGTTAATTTTAATGATAGCTAAACTTTTAAAAAACTCTTAAATCTCACAATAAAAGATTAAGTATTTTTTCCGTTACTAATATTGAACAATATTAGAGATTTTTCTGGTTTGAGTTAATTTTATGTCATAGAATAGTGGTTTTGAATCTCATAGCTTTTTGTGAAAATTTAGAAGATAAAAAAATTACTTAACATAAAAATTTCCTATAATCTTCATTGCCACGATTCATCAAATTAAGACAGTATTGTGGAGATGTGGGACTGGCTTAATGATAACGGCATGTGACTCTTGATCTCACGGTTGTGAGTTTGAGTCCCATGTTGGGTATAGAGGTTACTTAAAAGTAAAATCTTTTATTTTTAAGATTTTAAAAATCTTAAGTGCCTAGGCACCTGGGTGGCTCAGTCAGTTAAGTATCTGGCTTTAGCTCCAGTCCAGATCCAGGGTCCTGGGATTGAGTGCCTCTGCACTTAATTCTCCCTCTGCCTGGCCTCCCCCTGCTTCCGCTCTCCCTCTGTCAAATAAATAAATAAAATCTTTTAAAAATAATAATAATTAGGGGCGCCTGGGTGGCTCAGTGGGTTAAAGCCTCTGCCTTCAGCTCAGGTCATGATCTCAGGGTCCTGGGATCGAGCCCCATATCAGGTTCTCTGCTCAGCAGGGAGCCTGCTTCCCCCTCTCTCTCTCTGCCTGCCTCTCTGCCTACTTGTGATCTCTCTCTCTGTGTCAAATAAATAAATAAAATCTTTAAAAAGAAAAGAAAAGAAAAGAAAACTGAACATTGTAAATAATATCATATGGCAACTCTGAATTTTCCCACCCTTACCCCACACCTCGACTTAGGCTGATTGTGGATGCTTATTGTTTTATTTTTGTTGTTTATTTAATGAGTTTTATAAACTAATTCTGTATTCTGTAAAGTTTGTATTCTTTGTCATTTGTAGCTCTAGAGTCTCTGTTAAGTCAGCTTAGTGTTCAACTAATGACTGGACAAATATATCCTAAAATTGTTGGAAAACGTACATCTCTCTGTATTTGCAGTTTTTTGTGCATGTTGGAGGCATATCTTTAACTTCACCCAGTCAGCTGACATCTTTGACTTAGCCTTCGTTTCCTGCATGTGAGAGCTTTAAGAGTAGCCAGAGGTAAGAGCACAGGGCCTTCTTGTGTCTTTTTTTTTTTGAGCCCATGCATACCATGGGTGTATACACAACCATATTTTTGTGTGACCTTACAGGGTCCCAGGGATATATCAGAGCTTTTGAAAGCCTCTATGGGTATGTCATTCATTTGAAGCTTTTTAGTTAACCTATTTTCTGCTTCAACTGTTATCCACGGTCTCAAGCAGCTGCAAATTTAAATAACTGCCTCTATTTGCTTTCAGTAACACCCCAAATGAAAATACTTTTCCTCTCATAGCTCTTTCAGAATTCCTTTATTCCTTTGTGAAACATTAATGATTTTCACCTATTCATTTTTATGATACTTCATTACCTAAGAGAACCTTGGGAAGAGAAACCCTTTATGGGTCTGATCTGTCCTCCATGAAGCAACAGGCTTAGACCTCTTTTGACAACTTCACTCCTCTCCATATCCTCAACCTAAAACAGTTAGTTCCAGAAATACCATGTGGCAAGAAATTATTGGTTTTCTCCAAATTTTATCCCACTTAATTTCCTGAAACTCCTGTTCCATTTCTTATGCCTGAATCATGAATGGATTTTCTTAGAAAAATTTAAAATTAAAAAAATAATTTATATGCTCTTCTTCAAGGCTATTTAAATTCTTGTAAGATTAAATTTGGAAGGAGGCAAATTAGAGTGCCAAAGAAACTCACAAAAAGTTTTCTATTTGTTGTTGCCAAAATTGATACATAGTTTCTCTCTGACAAGAAAACAGTCTCAGAATCCTCAAGTTCAAGTCAATTCTAATGTCCAGCATACTTACATTCTCTGGATTCAATTCTTTGCCATCGTTAAGTAATTTCAATAGTAGTGCAAATTCTCTTTTTCTTTAGAACTATAAAAATGGCTTTGATTGTATCTTTCGGCACATTAAACAACACATACAACAAACACTGTATAATATTCTTCTTATTAAAGCAGATATGATTCAAGCCCCTACCACATATTAAATGCCTATCTAGGTACTAGAAACAGTAGTTTTTGAGATATAAATTTTATGGTTTAGATTTTTAAATATACATGGAAGTTTCAGAAATGGGGAAATCAAATAGAGCTGCCGCTGTCTGGAAGAACAAATGAGTGAGTGAGGAAAGGAAATGAAGTGATCATTAAAGAGTGAGTAGGATTTACGAAAACATGGAATTCAGAAGAGCAGTCATGCCCCAGAGTCAGATCATGAAGTCAGTCAAATAAATCCTGAACTATCAAGCCTGACAGACCCAATGTTTCTTTCTAAGGTAAATGTTGAGAATGCAGAACTGCTGCTTCAGGCTGGTTATAAGGCTTTGTGGAATGAATGGTATTCTATCATCCCTCTAAAACGGATGGAGAGTTGCATAGTATAAAAGTCTTTTCTTGATCAAAAAGGAAAAAAAAATCCCTTCCTCTTCTCTTAAATTTATTCTTCTTTCCATAGCTGGCTAGATGAGTTTGTCCAGGTTTTTTACAAATACTTATTTCATTCTTTCCCCCCACTTCCCTAAGTAATCCAGAAAATATTTCACCAACCAGAGGGCTTTGTAAAAAGTAAGATTGTTACCAAGTCCAAAAAGAGTTTAAAAAAAAAGAGAAGAAAAATTGGCACTGCTTTGGCCCATAAGGTTTCAGTAAATGTGACACAAGCGGAAACATGAAAAGGTTTGCAGAGAGGCTTGTTCTTACTCTTGCTTCTCCCTTTGCCAGGAGAATTTTCCCATTGTAATCTGTTGAAAGATAAGAGGTGTGAAGCTGAGCTGACTTCCCCCATCAACCCAGCGAGACCATCTTCGATGAGCTGACAGCTAGTCAAGCCCCAGGTATGTGAGCGAGCCCTGACAAGATTAGCAGAGTCAACTGGCAGATACTTTAAAGAGCAAACTACTGCAGGGAGGCATGAGCAATAACAGCCAAGCCATGTCTAGATCAACATAGCCATAAGGCATGCCAGACATAAATGTTTATTGTCACTTGCCTCTGAGTTGTATGTATGTATGTCAGGTAGTATGTCAGGCAATACTACTGGATCACTAGACAACTAATCACAGATGAACTGTTAACTCACCTTATGACCAAAGGTATAACCTTTTTACATCCCCAAAAAGTAATACTCTTTAGTAACTTCCTCAGGTTACCTTGATTAAGCCAAAACTCGATTTTTCTGCCTGCCTGTACCCCTGAGACCTGGTTCTCTTGCCTGGCCAGCAGGATTCCTCACGATTTCAGGATTCCTCCTGAAATTACCAGGTAGCCAAGAGACACTAGAAAGTCCCTTGGGCATGAACTAATTACTACTGGATTGCTGAGGTTTTACTTTTTGTTTATTTTGGTATTGTTCTGCTGTTGTCTTTATTTTCTTCTTTTATTTTTATTTTTTTAAAAGATTTAGTTTATTTATTTGAGAGAGAGAGAGAGAGAGAGATTGAGAGAGCGCATGAGAGGAGAGAAGGTCAGAGAGAGAAGCAGACTCCCCAGGGAGCTGGGAACCTGATGTGGGACTCAATCCCAGGACTCTGGGATCATGACCTAAGCCAAAGGCAGTCGCTTAACCAACCGAGCCACCCAGGCGCCCATTTATTTTCTTCTTTAAAAAAAAAAAATAAAAGGAGAATGTAATGTAATCATATTTGAGGAAGTAATAGAGAACAAGTACAACTTACCATTTTAAATACTGAATAAAATGTACATTTTCTTAAGCCTGGCATAATTCACTCATTCATGATAATTGCCTAGATCTTAAAGACATCTGAACATTTTTATTATATACCTGGGAACTATCATGGAATGTCCACGATGTACATTTACATTTAAAATGACTTACATTTGCATGACAGGTGAAGTCATAGGATAATCACCTAGAGCTTTCTACTTCTTACAGCCTTGAAATCAGATGCTATATACATCTGTACAGGTACAAGTTATGCTCAATTTTACAAATTAGTATGAACTAAGCCACTACCAAGAGGCAGGCAGTGGAGAAGGGATAGAATTCCCTATCATTAGGTAGAAGTATTATTCTAAGTGGTCTCTTCATCCTAATAAAACTCTCGTTGAAGTCTTTTCTGTTTCTCCTTTCCCTCTTCTAAATCCAATCTCCATATTTCTCTCTACAACCAGAGGCTATTCTGTCCTAACTATATTTATACATCCTGTGCTTTTAGATGTTCAGCTGATAGGGTACTCCTGGTAGGCTATCATGAAGATAGTGTAATGAGGGTACTTATCAACCACACCCTCCCTTGCAAGATTTCCTTGGGTTGCCAAAGGTCATCTTTCTCCCAAGACAGAAGACCTTATTCCAACTTTTTCTGATCCCAGGCTCTGGTAGCACACCCCTTATCCACATCCCTTAGGGCACTGGGGTAAACTCCTGGTTACTGTACCACCCCTTGTTTCCTTTACTCCGTACCTTTTCTTGTACCTGTGCAAGTTATTATAAATAAAGCCTCCTAGAATTATAATTATCCTGTATTGAATTTACCCTCTGTTTCCTGTAGGGACACTAGCTGGTAAACTCTCTAATCATTGTCCTCAAAATTTCCTTTTTTATTGAATAGCAAACTTTCTGTGGGAGCTATAAATATGTGGCTGAGCTCATGGGTAAATTAGAACTGCCTGACTATTGGTAGGACAGTTTGATACCTGTAAGCCATGGTAGAAAGAACCAACTTTGTGGCATAATAGAACATGGTATCAAGCTTATAATGGAGAAAATGCAAGGCTGAACTCTGTTCTGACTGTATAATCTTTTTTTTAAAGATTTTATTTATTTATTTGACAGAAAGAGATAGAGATTATAAGTAGGCAGAGAGTCAGGCGGTGGGGGGAAGCAGGCTCCCTGCTGAGCAGAGAGCCCCCTGATTCGGGGCCTGATGCCAGGACTCTGGGATCATGACCTAAGCTGAAGGCAGAGGCCCTAACCCACTGAGCCACCCAGGCACCCCCTGACTGTGTAATCTTGTTGGTAACCTAAGCGTCAACTTCTCCATTTTTGAAATAAGCCATTTGACTACTTGTTCTGTTCATCTTCAGCAGGATTCTTGAGAAAATCAAATGAAATATCAAATGAAGATACATGGAGAACTATAAAATTGTAAAAACCAGTTTTTGTTAAATTTTGGGAATATTCTATTTTTATGTGATTTTTAGCCCGATTAAACTAAAATGTATAAGACTTACAAACTTGTACTTATTTGAGTCCCCTTATATGTATATAGATTTTTTTTCCTATTAAAACTAGGATGAATTTCCAGGTCTATTAGTGTATCTCACTTAAAGGAGAAATCCAATAGTGTACAAAGTTTCTTAACTAATTTCACTAAGCAAATCTAGTTTCTGCAACATCATTATTTTGCTGAATCCAGGTCATTCCCATGAGTATATAAAGAAGTCACCTAGATACGATTTAGGGCTGCTCACTGATTGTTTCATGATGCTAAACATCTAGAAGGCATTTTGATTCTCTCTCCATCGCTCCCTCCCTTCTTTCCTCCCTTTCTCTCTCTGGGTTACTCATGGAAACAGCACACATCATGGAGCAGTACATGTAGTCTATTTGTTATCATCCACTGCCAATGAAACCTTAATAAGCATGTCTCCACTACTGTCCTTGCTTGGGGTAGTGGCTGAGTCAGTGATTCTTACCATGTCTGAAGAAACACCACCCATCAGGGGTCGCATTTACATGTTCTATTGAAAAAGAACTTTCGCTGAAAGTGTTCTAATAGTTCAGATCCTGCTGTGAAACATATGTGAAGAGACATTAACCACCTATATGTGTTAGGAATGTAAGAAACATGGAAAAACTGTGCAGTTTTTACAAACTGGCAAAATAATTGAAACTTAATGAGGAGATCTGGGTAGAAAAAAGACCTCCTGTTGCAGTGTCACTGAGTTCCCACTTTCTATCAGGTAGCTGGAAAAATGAATGAATAAGAACATAAACAGCAAACTCAGTCCCACTGAGCCCATTTTTTGCTCAGTGTTGATCACCTTCTAGGTGTTCTTTTTGCCACTTAAGTATTCAAAACAGTTTTTTGCTTGGCTGATTTGGATTTTTAAGTTTATAAAAAAAAAAAAAACAAAAGAGAGAAACTTTCTTCTAGTGTTTTCACTCAGTATGCTGGGTATAGAATTAGTGAGCTTCCAACTAATCCTGACTTAATCTTAGTGACACAGTTGCAAGTAAACCCTAAAATTCCAAATTTGTTGAATTTGAACTTCTAGGCTCATTACTGCAATGTTCAAAAACAACCTGCCTTTTTAGAGAGCATTTTTCTTCTGCTAAGAAACCAATGGATTTAGCACAGTATTTCTCAAGAGACAAAATTGTCTTTGGTTTTTTGTACTTGTGTTGCCCGGTCATCTGAGGCTTGTAGACTGTCGCCTTGGCTAACCACGGTCCTCCACTACTCAAAGCTATTTTCCAGACCTAAGTTTTTCAGTAACCACTAGTTCTGTCTTCTTTTCAAAAAAGTTTTTGTAAAATATTTATTCGACATTTTTTTCCTTTTCTTGTTTAGATGAAATTCCTTATTCCAGCTAAGCTCATTTTATCGTTTACCACTATAATTCTATTATTAATGGAAGAACCTCAAGTTTATGTCCATTCCACAAGTTTGCTCCATGCCTTCCCCCAACTAATTTCTACTGTCATCCTTCAGATCTTACTGATCTTGTTGGATCTTGCAAACTGTGATATTAGCAACATAGTGTATTTCTGGTTTTTAATGGACTAACATGTTGCCTCTAACCCAATTTTTTTCGCAACTGGTAAATTGTAACTGTTGGAGAAGTGATTGTGGGACCACTTTATGTTAAAATACTTGAAGCATTTGTGTGAATATGGAAAAACAGAAATTCTTAAGACACTGCATATGCAATTATAAAATTGTATTCAGCCATTTTGCATTTCAAATTAGCTATTTTTTGATGATATCAAATGTACATATATTATATATGGGGTGCCTGCGTGGCTCGGTATGTTGTGACCAACTCTTGGTTTCTGCTCAGGTCATGATTTTAAGGTCTGGGATGAAGCCCTACCTTGGGCTCCTCTCTCAGCGAGGAGTCTACTTCTCTCCCTCTCCCTCTGCCCCTTCCCCTCATGTGCTCTCTTTCTTGCTCTCTCTTAAAATAAATAAGTAAGTAAGTAAGTAAGTAAGTAAATAAATAAATAAATATTTATTTATTTATTTATTTATTTATTATATAAGCCAACCATTCAGCTCTTAGGAATTTAGTGAAGAGAAATGAAAACATATGTTAATACAAATTGTATACACCTGTTTATAGAAATTCTATCTGAATTGAGCAAAACCTAGAAACATCAATTGTTCAGAAACTGGTGAATGGATAAACAAATCATGATATATCCACACAAAAAAACTGTATGCAACAATAAAAAGAATAAAATATTAATTATACAACATGAATAAATCTCAAAATAATAATGCCATGTGGGGAAAAAAAAGACAATGTACATAAGTGTATATGATCCCATGTATTTATATTTCTAGAAAATGACAACTAATGTATTATGACAGAGAACAGATCATTGGTTACCTGGGGCTGGGGCTGGGGCTGGGTATAAGATTAGTTGAAAAAAGACATTATAAAGGGTGTCAAGAAAACTTTTTGGGGGCAATATTTCTGTTTATTATCTTGATAGTAGTGATAATTTCATTGTTCAACACATAAATTATAACTTAAAAATATGTATGCTTTATACCTATGTAATTTATTAAATGTCAGTTACACTTCAACAAATTCCTTATGAAACATAGTATAAGAAAAACAGAGCCTGGCTTCATACTAGGAAATCCTAAGTTGTTGAAAGATAATGTTTAGTTTTAGAGAATGTGACAAGTCATTTTGTGAAAAGATGCTGAAAATTTTAGAGAAAAATGGAGGAAACAAATACTTTCAAGTGGAGCATTACATTAATAGTTATAAAACCATTCAAATTCCAGTTATATCTCTGTGTATTCATAATATATTATAATATAAATCTCAATTTTTATAGGCTAATAACAGGTTGCTATGGCTTCACATAAATGATTATCTCCTTAGGGATAGGCTGTCACTTCCTAAGAACTATAATGATTGGCTGGTTTAGGACTTCACTCAGGGGAAGCAAAACATTGCCCCTCTTCTTACCTTAGCATTTACCTTCCTACCAACACAGCCATGAAATTAGAGAGGTTCATAGGCCTATGTAGGTCCAACCAAGTTATATAAATTAAGAGAGAGTGCAAATACTAAATTTCTGTAATTGAAATTTATGGATAAGAATTTTATTCATCAAAAAACTGTAGTTTAAAAATGTCTGTTTTACACTTAGACCAGCTATGTGATAGAGACAGAGAATGAGAAAAGGGAAAAAGGGGGGGGGGGAAGAGGAAAAAAATTGTTGAGACACAGCCTAGATAGAAAGAATGGGAAGTTGAGCAAAACAAAATAATATAAAACAAAAGAAAAGCTAAAAACCAGAGGTGGAAAGAGAACTGTATAAAAAGAAGTTGAAGGAAGAAAAGGAACTTGAGTGTTAAAGAGTGATGTTTCTTTATTTTTTAAATCACTTTAGGGTAGAACATAGATGAAATGTATATGAATTTTTTTACCTATTTATATGCAGAAAGCACCAAAATATTTTGATCTGGTTACATGGCATCAAAGAAGATGGAGGTAAATAGGACATATAGAACATAGAACATATAGAAATATAGAACATCTGTCTCAATAAGATTTCTTTCATTTTTTGGATATTTTAGATTGACCTGGTAGAACTTTTAAGGTCTTTTGGCAGTTGTTTTTATTTTTATTTTATTTTTTTTAATTTTTATTCACAGCACTCACCATAGCACATACCCTCCCCAATGTCCATCACCCAGCCACCCTATCCCTCCCCGCCCCCAGCAACCCTCAGTTTGTTTCCTGAGATTTAGAGTCTCTTATGGTTTGTCTCCCTCCCCAGTCCCACATAAATAATTTGTAGAGTTCTTTATTTTGTACTTTTAAATATTAAATAAACAGCAGAAGGGAAAGAAGGAAGGAAAAAGAAGAAGGAAGGAAATAAAGACACGGAAGGAAGGAAGGAAAGAAAGAGAGAGAGAGAGAAAGAAAGAAAAAGAAAGAAAGAAAGAAAGAGAAAGAAAGAAAGAAAAGGAAGAGAGCGAGTAAGGAAGAGAGGGAGTAAGGAAGGAAGGAAGCAAGCCAGCTTAGTGGGATTGAGGAAGGGTGGGTAGGGGAACTGTGATTAGATTTCCTCATCAGTTCACAACCCCTGCCCTCTCAGACCTTGGAAATGACATTCATCTGAATCAGGAAATTCCCTCCTTTACTGGATTAGATGAACAGTTTGCCTGGAAATTGCAGACACTAATCTTTTCATAAGTCACCTACCTGAATATACAGTGCCTTCTCTTTATCCAGAACTAACTGGATACTCAGTATTTTTAAACTTTAGGCAAATACTAGCTGGGCAAATTTAAAGTGAATGTGAACACTATGATAGACTTCTATTTTTTGGTTTCTTGAGATTTCCTTTTAATGCAATTAAAATATGCTTTAACCCAAAATAAAATAACCCAAAATAAAAGAGCATCTTAAATTTAGAGCTTTTATAAAACCAGCCAGCTAATGATGTATTTTGCTGCCCATACTTCCTCAGAGGAAATTAGGGACAAATGAATTTTCTAGTCAACTTCTGAGTGTCAGATAGAATAAGTATTGTTTACTCTGTAGCAAACAGAATTATTTAACAAAAGATATGAGATGGTTTTAAATTCCAAAATAAATTACTAGCAAACCCATAGCTATAATGGAGTTCTTTCTGTGTCCCTCCAGGAAAGTTTCAGGTAGTCTCATATGATATTATTGACTTTCACTACAAACTGAAATGCTCAGCTGCGAGTTCTGAGAAGTTATTGGCTGAAATTTAAAGGAGTTATGACAACTTAATAACACCATCACATTTATTTAGAAAATCCAGAATACAAATATGATCTAAAAATGACTATGAATTAGGGAAATAAGATTTAAAATATAATCTTTATAGCTTTAAAATTAATATAATTATAATTTCATTTTATTTATTTTTAAAGATTTGTTTATTTTAGAGAGAGAGAGAGAGAGAGAGAAACCGTATGCAAGTGGAGGGGAGAGGCAGAGGGGGAGGGAGAGACATCCTTAAGTAGACTCCCCACTGGGCAAGGACTCCATTGCCGGGCTCAGTCTGAGGACCCCAAGATCATGAACTGAGCCAAAATCAAGTCAGACACATTACTGACTGAGCCACCCAGGTGTCCCCTAAATAGTGTTTGATTTTAAGAAGAGACTTTTTACTCATATGTTTTTATAGTTATTAATATTAGCACTGGAATGGGTCTTTATTATCATCTAATTCCAGGCATTTTGTTTCCAGAAATTATGTAAGTAAAAACCACCACACTGGTTGAAACCTCTGAATTTTCAGAATGAAGAACAAAGGTCATATTGATTTGACCAGTGTCACAGACCTCTCATAGGTGTAGACTCTTCTTGACTAAGACTCTTCTTTCCTCTCAGTTGTTAGCACATATGATCAAATGGTAGTTTATGCCCTGATGAAAAATTTAAATGAAGCTTGTTCCATTTCTTTCAAGTGGTTTCCAGTAATGCCTTTAACTCTTAAGCTATCTTGCTGGAAAATAGAGGTTTGGGATTTGTATAAGGCTGAACTTCTAAACTCACAGTGTCTTAGTGGCTCCCCTAACATTGCCAGGCTGATGACCTGGCTTTTCAATTTACTAAGAAAATTGTATTATTTTTTTCAAGATTTTATGTATTTATTTGACAGACAAAGAGACAACAAGTAAGGGAACACAAGCAGGGGGGAGGGAGAGGGAGAAGCAGGCTCCCCACTGAGCAGGGAGCCTGATTCAGGGGCTCGATCCCAGGACCCTGAGATTATGACCTGAGCCAAAGGTAGACATTTAATGACTGAGCCACCCAGGTGCCCCAATTTTACTAAGAAAATTAAAGCAATAGGTAAGTCCCCAAACATCCACCCCATACCAGCACCTATAGCGACATAGTCCTAGCCACACCAGTGTCCAGACACAGCACTTTCAGTTATGTTTGGTCCTTTCCACTTTTGACAACTCAAAACCATTCCTACACAATTCTCTGCTTTCCTGCATATATCATTAATTTTCCCTTTCTACTAAATCATTCTCATCTAGTGCAGCATACCATTTTTTTTTCCCTGAAAACAAAACCTTGCACTGATCCTACTTCCATGGGTATTTACTCCCCTGTTTCTTTGCTATCCTTTACAAAGGATAGCAACATACTCCTTTAAAAAAAAAAAAAAGATTTTATTTATTTGTTAGAGCACAAGCGGAGGGAGAAGCAGGCCAAGAGAGAAGCAGGCTCCCCTCTGAGCAAAGAGCCAGATGCAGGACTCAATCCTAGGACCCTGGGATCATGACTTGAGCCAAAGGCAGATGCTTAACCAACTGAGCCACCCAGGCACCCCACAACATGCTTCTTCAGAGAGTTGTTAATGCCAATATTTCCTATTCCTTTCTTCCCAATCCCTCTTAACACCATAAGTATATATCCATTCCAAAGCATCTTCTGTCTAAAACATGCCTCATGTATCAACAATACCAGCCATCTCCAGGTTGCCTGGAGTCTCCTCCCTGCTAGGCCCTCACAAGGGAACCAAAACTGATGGAGCAACCACTATTTGAAAAAGAGCCGTAAAATGCTTGAGTGAAGAAATGACGCATGCCCCAGCTCACTAACCAACCACCCATAGCCCCAAACACCCTACTCCCAAATCCACGTCCAATCTGTCAGCAAGTCATTCCAATATCTGGCCACTTCTCTCTATCTGTATTGCTAATATCCAAGCCAACATTATCTTTTTCTTGAATTATGGTAATAAATTCATAACAAACAGGTCTCCTCATTTCTTATTTACATCTCAACATTTTATTTCCAACACAGTAGACTGAGAGATTATTTTAAAATGTTTAGCAACTCTATTATTCCCCTTATTTAAAAAAAAAAAAAAGGAAATTCTAAGACATGCTACAACAGGGATGAACCTTGAAGACATTTTGCTAGTGAAATTAATCAGTCACAAAACACAAATATTGTATGATTCTGCTTACATTAGGTACATAGAATAGTCAAATTCATAGAGACAGAAGGTAGAATGGTGATTGCTAGGGGCTGGAGGGAAGAAGGGAATGGAGTTACTTTCTAATGGACATAGAGTTTCAGTTTGGGGAAGATGAAAGAAGTTCTGGAGATGGATGGTAGTACTAGATGCTGGACAATGTGAAATTAAGTCATGCATGTCACTCCTCTGCATCCCTTTGTGAAGACTCTCAGCTTCTCTTGGAGTAATACACCAAAGTGTGTACCTTAACCTATGTGGCCATGCGTTACCCATCTGTGCCCAGTAACGTCTATGATCATGTCACCAGCTATTCTCCCCTAACGTACTTTGTTCCAGCCACACTGGCCTGTTTGTAACACTATTACCTTGTGTCCTTTGTTCTAGGTACGACTGATTCTCTCTCTACCCGGTAATCTTTGGTGAAATCTCATCTTCTAATGAGTTGCCTTAATCACACTATTTACGATGTTATACACATCCTTTTTTTAAGATTTATTTACTTATTTCGGAGAGAGAGAGAGAGAGTGAGAGAGCGCGTGCGCAGATGGGGGCAGGGTCAGAGGGAGGGAGAGAATCTCGAGCAGATTCCACTAACCCTGGAGTGGGACAATGGGCTTGATCTCAAGACCTTGAGATCGTAGTCTGAGCCAAAACCAAGAGTCAAATGCTCAACTGACTGGGCCACCCAGGTGCCCCGGTAATATACATCCTTAACTATACTTACCATTAACCCACTATACATTTTGTATAGTATCTAATGTCCTCTTAAAATATGTGATTTGCATAGTTATTATGTTTGTTTGTTTTTTTACTTGCTGTCTGCCTCCAGTCACTAGATTCAAGTTCTCCTGAGTAAAAAATACTGTTCTTTAGCTTGTTGATGTATTACAAGTGCCAAGGCCAGTGTTAGACTAATATAAAGTGCTTAATAAATACTTGTTGAATGTTAAATAAATAAATGTCGTTCTACTACCCCAAAGTATGCTCATATTTGATCTGTTGGCCTTCTAATCTCAACAACCCTTAATGAATATATTTGCTCTCATTTTCCAGGTAAACTCCACAGGTCACAGTTACTGCAATCTTCTTTAATACCAACTAGTTGACAATTACTTGAGTTAGACATTGCTTTTACTATTATTCAACTGCATATTTTTTATCTGCCTCTGTGTTTATTACTTTTACAATGACTTCATTTTTGTCCTTATTAATTATTCTGGTACTTAAAATTATTTTTAGAGACAACTATTATTTATTTATGGGGGATTTAACATGACTAGTAGAAATGGTTTATGCATATCATCTGAAATTTTATGCAATTTATTCCAATTAGATGGTGTTATCAGTATTTAGTAATAACTCCAGGTACATGTTTTTATCATGTATTTAAACATTGAATATAAGTAACAGGGATATTTAAATTTAAAACAAATAATCAGAAGCAACAATAATAGTTTTATTTATTTATTTAGACTCTCCAATTGTTTTATAAATTTAGACTCTGTTCAAAACTGGCATGGAAATTATCCTTTATAATTTAATATTTAAGGCATTCTATAAGAAAACTCATTCTTCTACCCATTAAGGTCAATGACAATAATATTTATACCTAGAATTTTGTGGCCATTTTGTGATTGCTGTTAAAAAAACAACAGCACCAGGGTGCCTGAGTGGCTCAGTTGGTCAAGTGGCTTGATTTTGGCTCAGCTCACGATCTCAGGGTCATTAGATTGAGCCCCATGTTGGGCTCAGCATGGAATCTGCTTGAGATTCTCTCTCTCCTTCTCCATCCATCCCCCCACACGCTCTCTCTCTAAAATAGAATAAAAAAGAAACAACCCCAAATATATGACTATATACCAGGCATCACGATCATTTAAAAAGTATTTGTTGAATGCATTCAATATGCCCATCTCTATAATCAAAACTGTATACAGATAATTCATTTCATTCTGTTTTATACTTTTAAAATTATTTCATCAAAATAATTTCACAAATCCACTAGAACACCTTCTGAAATTTATATATGACAGACGTTTTACACAATAAAGTCAAAGTAAATGTTAAAGATTTGGTCTTGCAATTATATTTGCACTTTGCAAAAGTGGGCTTTTGATCAGTGGTTAACTTCCCACTCCATACCACTTACCTGGAGAAGACTTGGCTCCCCTGCATGTTGTCTCAATCATTGCCTTTGGGTAACCCTGGGAATAATGACTTGAAGCCCCTACATTTGTACCAGCAGTCAATTCAGATTCCAATGAAAAAAAATTTTAACCAAATTATACCATTTAATGATACTGCACTTTAGCTTGAAAAATAATATAGCCTGCTATATATGAAAATCCTCAGTATTTTAAAACATGCAAACATAGGTTTATATACATGGTCTAATTCTTCAAATTCCATTACATCTATTGTCCTTTTTTGAAATAGGGCCTAGGATTTGAATGGCAAGCTAGTGCTGGCAATGGCTTTCTCTACTATTCTGATGATTCCAGGGGCAGTCTCTGTTTTGAATACCAAACTTAAGATTTATACTTCTTTGTTTATTTGATTGTCTAGGAAATAGTATGCTAGCAAATGTTTGATGGCCCGTATGCAAGTGTATAACTAAGTTTATTGAGACTTTTTCTTATACAATGTATGTATAGCAGATATTAAGAAAAAATATATACTCTTTAGGGCACCTGGGTCTCAGTCAGTTATATGTCTGACTTGATTTTAGCTCAGGTATTGATCTCACAGTCATCTCAGGGTGAGATGGAGCCCCATAATGGGCTCCCTGCTGAGTGTGGAACCTGCTTAAGATTCTCTCTCTCCCTCTCTCTCTGCTGCCCCACCATTCACACTCTTTCTGTCTCTCTCAAAAAAAAAATACTTTTTTTTTAAAGATTTTATTTATTTATTTGACAGAGAGCGATCACAAGTAGGCAGAGAGGAAGGCAGAGAGAGAAGGGGAAGCAGGCTCCCCGCTGAGCAGGGGAGCCCGATGCGGGGGCTTGATTCCAGGACCCTGAGATCATGACCTGAGCTGAAGGCAGAGGCTTTAACCCACTGAGCCACCCAGGTGCCCCCCCAAAAAAATACTCTTTCCTGTAAATTCCATACAGCCAATTGATTCTCACAGAATGCTTTCAGTGAGTTTTTTCAATTTTTGTAAACATGAAGCATATGATTACAATGATTAATGAGTGTAATTCTAACATGAATAGTTGTTGATATTTTGTTTACATTAATTTGTAAGAAGGAAATTAAACAATTATAATATACGTTGGAACTTCACTTATCCTTCAGTAAAATAAAAGATATTTTTTTCTGAATCAGAGAATGATTTTTGAGTACTGGAAGAATATTTCCTTAATTTACTGCGTTATGTACAATGTAATAGCTATATACACAGCAAACATTTATGTTTAATCTGCATTATTAACATTTCCTCAATCTCATTCTTAAGCCTGGACATTCAAAAAACAACAAATTAAACCCTGATTTATAACATTTGTTTATTTCCATCATAAAATTCACTCATTTTGGCCAATTTCGAGACACTAGTGTGAAATTACTGAACAAATATTTCCACTTTACAGATAGAATACACACATTAAGTTACCTATTATATCATCAAAATCCCATTTTTAAAATCGTACTTAACTATTTCAGACTTTTTTTCATAGACTTGGCAACACTTGAAATTTTACCATATAACCCAATGATAAAAAATGCTTTTTAATGTTTTCTCCTACTTTTTTCAGTCTTTAACACATTACTTACAGAGTTTTGCTAAAGGTAGTAATCCTACACACCTGCTCTCTGTGGGTTTCTTAGAATGATAGAATAAGTGTATTTTGATATTCAGGATGTGTAGGTTGTTGAGGCCCATAATTGTTTTTAACAGGCTGCTCTCTTCAAAAACACAGTTGGTTACTACACACAGCAAACCAAAGAGTTAGGCCAATAAAAATTAGGGCTTTATAGGTTTACAATAAATGAAGCTTTGTTAAATATAAATAATCACTAGCCTCTCTTTTTTAATTTTGCAACATTCTATGTAACAGTTACTATCCTGCTTGTCATCACTCCGTAATGATTTGGAATACAGTCTGACAGCAGTAAGCTGCCAGAATAATGCAACAGTAAAATGTTTTTTTGTTTAATGATTTTGTTTTGGCAAACGTTTGTTTATATAGAAACTTCTGTTTAAAGCAGTCAGTGAGGAAGGCGTTTCTCTTTATGACAGGAATGATCTGGTTTGTGCCAGTCTGGTTTTTGCTTTGTGTCACTTGCTTTGATAGTCATCAGCTTCGCAGGAAATCCAGCTCTGCCTGGACACATGTAGGCAAAATAAAATGTGTGTTGAAGTGACTCTCCAGGAATTTTCTGACAAATTAACTAGTAAATAGAGAACAATTTCCACTCTAAGACTGAATTATGAGGCATTATCCTTCCCTCCCCCCATTTAATGGATATTTGTTACCACTGGATATCTTCATCTGCCCTTGTGGAAATGAAAATGTAAACTTCGGGCTTTTGTGATGAGGTGGAAGAGGATGAGAATTATTAAAAACAAACTAAAAAATTTAATATGGAGAATTAATATTTTAGAAATCTAAAGCTTGGCATTTACCATGATGAACTTATTCCTCCTTTCTTTCTTTTACAAATCCTTACCTTGGGGATGTAAGAAGAAATGTTGCCAGGTTTTGAGAAAGTTCAATGATTATTTAAATCTAAGTTTAATGTGTTTGAATTTATTTAAAATGAATCTGTTTTTCCAAGGATGCTTTCTCTAAAATCTAAGCCCATCTGTATTTTAAGAGGAAAATCTTTGCATATGTTTCTAATTCTTCTATAAACATACCATCAAAATATACCACTGCAAAGACTAGGGGGTAGCCAAAAAGTGTATAAACTCCTTTTTTCCGTAGAAACAAAAAGGTTTTGGGACAAAGTGTAAACAAATATGATTTCAAAATATTTGGAGGGTTACAAAAGAAGAAAACAAGCTTCATTCAGCTGCTCAGACTTTTATTATACTTTTTACTGTGTCCTCTCCTGCTATTTTTAACTTTCTCTATATTTATTCTTTAAGCACTCCTTAAAGTGGTGTTTAAAAAAGCAACTGCCTCTTTCAGTCTTTTCTAAAACAAAATATCATGAAACTAACTTGGTTAGGAGAAACAGAAAGCTATGGAAAAAACTAAATTCATAATCACATGGTCCAAAGAGCTTATTGCATATATAGGTCATAATTTTAGAAAGAAAATAGAGGTAAACAACTGAACATTAAAAATGCGGTCATTTGTCAAATTTTGAAGTCAGAGCTACTCAATGAATATTTTTATAAGTTTATGCTACGTTCAAAAGTTTACTTCAATAATTAAGGGGAAATGTTTGTGAAAAAGGATGTATTTTCCCTTTATGAAACTGAACTTGTTTCTTAGTAGTCTGATGACATTAACTTTGTTTTTTACTTTTCTGGCCATGTTGCAAACAGTATTCATTTGAGGTCCAAAATGTTTCTGTTGGCTACATGAATGATCCAAATTAACCCGTTACTTGTCATACCTTTTCCTTCGGTGTATGTTGCCAGTTGCCGGATATGGGAACAACGGTAGATATGAAACTACTCACATACAGAAGCCAAGAGCATATCTGTGTCCTATACCTCAGCCTTTAAGAGGTAGAACTAATCAATGCAATTTTCCAAGACGAGTTAGCCTGATTTATCCAGAAGCACCACAGATGAATGAACTAGGTGGTGATCTATTTGTGAACTGCACTGACCATTCAGTTTTACCATGGTCCGTTAAGCTACTTACAGACCTGTGTCTATGATGCAAAGTAAAATGGACAGTTGAGGCAATTATCTGAACAATTCTGGTGAAAAGAAAGCTTGTTATTAAGAAAAAAGTGAGTTGGGGGGTGCCTTAATTATCCGTATTGAATTTCTATATTGATCACATTCACAAGACAATTGCTTGACTCACCACTTCATTTTGCTTGGGTAGACACAGGCTAAGATAATTGAAAGCAATTAAACAGCAGTGTCTGGGGAACCATAAGTGACAACATAGGTCAGATATTGTGGTGCAGGGTAGCATTATCAACAAGTATTTATCAGACCCCTACTGTGCTAGATACTGGAAAGATTACCAGTTAAACAGAGAAGAAAACAACTATTTGCAAACTATTGGAAACAAGGTATGAATCCATTAAAAAGTTAGGTGGAATGAGGACTGATTCAACAGTGATTTTCAAAATAAAACAAAATTGTGTTTTAAGTAATATGTTGCTGTCTTTCTAAAGCCTAGCGAAATTCAGACTATTTGCAGTTAGACCTCAGATTGGCCTTCTAAAAAAGCATGCCATTTATTGAGAAAAAGTGAAGAGATTTCTAGAAATCTTTCTTTGAATGAAGAAAACACATTCTGGCCATCCTTCTTTGGAAGTCAATATATCTGGGAGGAGTTGCACACTTAAGTGCATTAAATACCCATGGCCTTTCCTTAAGTAAAATGAGTTGTCACTTTCCTCCAGAGTGACAGGACCTTAAGACCACTAGGTGCCTGTGGGAGATAACTGAATGGTGAAGAAAGGGTAAGTAAAGACTGAAAAATTCTGTACTCATGTAGCAACTTTGCCTTGGGCCTGCTTGGTGGATTAGCAGGCCCTTTAGAACCAAATGATTATTGTAGTGAAAGTGACAGCAAGGTTAACCAATCTCCACCTAGAACACTGAGGCAAGACCTATCCAATTCACATTTATCTGGACTTTTTTTTTAAAGATTTTATTTATAATTTTGGAGAGAGAAAATGAGTGAGAGAAAGATAAGAGCAGGGCAAGGGGTAGAGGGGGAAAAAAGGAAGCCAAACTCCCTGCTGAGCAGGGAGCCCAATGTGGGGCTCCATCTCAGGACTCTAGACCGTGACCTGAGCTGAAGGCAGACTCTTTTTTTTTTTTTTTTTTTAAGATTTTATTTATCTCTTTGACACAGAGAGAGAGAGAGAGAGATCACAAGTAGGTAGAGGCAGGCAGAGAAAGAGAGGGAAGCAGGCTCCCTGCTGAGCAGAGAGCCTGATGTGGGGCTTGATTCCAGGACCCTGAGATCATGACCTGAGCTGAAGGCAGTGGCTTCAACCCACTGAGCCACCCAGGTGCCCCTGAAGGCAGACTCTTAACCAACTGAGCCACCCAGGTGCCCTTATCTGGACATTTTTAAATGGGAACAATATCAATGGTAGGTCTATGGTAACTTTATCTAGAACCAAATTTGTCTCTTGGGATATATACACACACACAGATACTCTGAGTCAGATATTACTACATAAAATGGAGGAATTTAAAATTCATATATGTATTCCTTTGGCATATACTCTTTAAACCCTAAATAAGATGTCTTTATAATTTTACTCTATCTGTGTAGATATAAGTAAATATGTAAGATAAAACTGTTAAACATTTTTCATAGTACTTACAATGTTGTTAAGAGTGTTGAAATATAAATAATATCTGGATTAAATGTAATTCACCTTCACATAACAATTGAGATTTTACTTATAAAATAAAAATAGTTATATTTAAGTCAGACATTAAGTCAAATAACATGTAAAAATAAATGTGGATGATTTCTGGTAATGTTTTAATGATTTTTAAGGGGTGATCAATATATCATTAGAGTCAAGTCCTCCAATAACAACTATCTTTTCATGTTCATCTTTGTCACTGAAGTTTAGAATTAGGTGCTGGCAGGCAGAGTAACAGAAACATGTGTTAGCTTTCTTGAAAACTAATGTGCCATTTTTACACCCGTTCTCCCCAGTAAACATGCATACACTTCCTCAGGTACTCACACATTCATTCCTGCAAACAGACTCACTCCTATTTAGAGCTAATCACAAAAGTACTAGGATTCAGAAGCAACTGGCGATAAACTAATTTCCTGCTTCAGACTTTCCTTATTAAAAAATTGATCTATTCCATTTGTCTTTCTGATTTAATCTATGACATCAATCAAATGAAAGATTGGTACTAATATACATATAAGGTACAGTGATTCTACTCAGCTGTAAAGATAAAACAATTGTTACCCTTTACCATAATTGTATCTCACCCTGAATCAACCTGAATTATAACTGAGACACTGGAAAAGTTACAATTGGCTTTACTTGTTCATTCAGCTGTTACTCTTCTAAAAGATCCGAACCTTCCCACAAATCCTCAGAGGCAATACAATTCTCTATTTTAATGAATTCACTTGCACCCCACTGAGAATTAATTGCTTTGGAAGCAACCCAATGGTCTGACATGCTGAGAGGCCCACTGGTAGCTCTTTTTTTCCTATCCAAGAGCTCTAAGGAATTAACCAACCTCCTGACCAGGTATAATGTCTATTTCTATTTTCCTTTCTACCTCTCTCTCTGTTCCCTTGTCTTTCTCACTCAGTCTGCACACATACACACACACATACACACACGCACATATACATACACACATACACACAAAGGATTATGAGATCCCTGATATTATTGACAAAACTGTAAATACTTTATTGTATAAAGACAACTGGAGGATTTTGTGGTATGTAAACCAATAGGTCAACTTTCTACAGTCTCTCTTTGTGAAGAAAATCAGCAATAAATTGTTCTTTGTGAGGATATTTAGGTGTTTAAGTCTATTACAAAAATAGAATTTGCCATACTTATATATAATTCGATGTGCCATCCTGTGTTTTCTATATAAGGTGAAAAATCTCCAACAAAATTAATTCACTTATTCCTTAATCCAACACATACTTATTCAGTAACTATCATATGTCAATATTTGCCCACAAATTAGAAGCTGTAATGGGAGATTTGCTCCAGGAGGGTACTACATAGCAGTATGCAGAGCTACTCAGATACATAGGTAACCCAGATGAAACACAGGAACTGGGGTGTAGACTGCAAGAAACAGCTAAGATATTAGTTCAATTCTGTGCAAATACTCCTTAAAATTCTCTAACTGCCAAAGTCCCTTAAGTGTCTTACCAAAGAGGATAGAAGCAGCAGAGCTACTGAAGCAAAGTTAATATATATAAGGAACAAATAACAAATCGGGAGCAGTCAGTGATAGATATAGCTGAACTAGGAGTCTAAGTTCTAGTCTTGGTATTTCATTATAGAATTCACATCTTGATTCTTTATAGCCAGGCAGAAAAGGATGACTTGCCAAATTTATTGTTATGGGGGCACCTGGGTGGCTCAGTGGGTTAAAGCTTCTGCCTTTGGCTCAGGTCATGATCTCAGGGTCCTGGGATCAAGTCTCGAATCTAGCTCTCTGCTCAGCAGAGAGCCTCCTTCCCCCTCTCTCTGCCTGCCTCTCTGCCTACTTGTGATCTCCCTCTCTCTGTCAAATAAATAAATAAAAAATCTTTTAAAAAAATAAATTTATTGTTACAGAAATAAGAAAAGCAAAATAGTTTGTCATAAATATTTTTCTACTATGGAATTCCAAAAGAAATTTATCACATAGCCCTTTACTAAAAAACTTTAAACAATATAGATGACCTAGTGCATTCTTAATGATTGTTTCATTAAATGAGAAGAAATATCCTTCAGAGACTTCTACTTCAAGTCAACATGGAGTAACAGGACCAGACTTATTCTCTTGCCTGAAAAAAAATTTAAAAAGTACCAAAGACAATCATGCAAAATCAGACAAAAATTTTAGATGTCATTGGACATGAGGCAGCAAAGGATAGCAATCCCTGAAAGATCCCTGAAAGATGGAAAGAGCTCTATGATTGTTCCCTTTTACTTCCTGGGCAGAGTTTCCAGCCTTTGGAATGAGGAGAGGGAATTCAGACAAGATATGCCTGAAATGAAGGGATAGACCTGGGAATCCAGGGAGACCAAGGTGGCTAGTGTAATCACAACAAATTACTGGAAAGGAGAGCTGAAGAGAGGGAGAGGAGGATGGGAGAGAAGGACAGAGATGGAGAGAGAAAGAGAGAGAAGTCCAGAAATCGGAGGATAGTCTCACAAGCCTTCAGGTCTTTAGACAATTACCAATCAGGACACATACATGAAGAAAAGACCTTAGACCAAGGAAGGAAACACCAGAAAGGATAGAGAAACAATCTTTCTGTAAGTCTCACCCTGGGCAAGGTAGAGCATGTCTTTGGAACAGCTGAAATGAAAAATAGTCACGATTTATAGGTCATCCGCTAGAGTATTCTGAATAGTTTAATTTCAGTAATGGAACAAACTTAGCCCCAAACTAAATGTTGCTCTAGTCCTGGCTTAAAAAGCTTACAACAAGAACCAAAAGGATCAAATTGTTTTAGGTAACATGACTACATTTCTAGACAATGCTCGTGAATATGTATAGGAACACAAAAATTTACCATATCCAGCACGGTAAAATGTTAATGTCTGACATCTGATAAAAAATTACCAGGTGCACTAACTGGGGCAGTAAATTAGACTTCAACTGTGAAAGAAGAGTCATAAGACCCAAAATAACAATACTTATGCTTTTCAAGTTTATTGCAAGAAATGTATAGAATACAACAGCATGAAAGTGGAAATATGCTTCATAGCAGCTTCCCAGCAGGGTTTTGTAGAAGCAGGATCCAATTGTCCATTCTGTGCAGGAGTATAAAAAAATGTGTTCTTTCTCTGTAGGAACCACCATCATGTGCACAGGACACCTCATATTCAAGAAGTCTAAAATGGAGTGTGAGTCTGGACATCCTATACCCTTCTGGCCACATTCTTACTATGTAACCAGCTTCAACCTGCTGAGAGTCTTGCCAAAACCAGGTACAAACCATCATTCTTGATTTTATCTGCAAATAAGGTTACTAAGATTGTAAAAAGACAAATAAACAAAAACACACTCTGCAACTTGAGTCTGACCCAAAATTATAGAACAACACCATTAATCAGTAAGCTTCATCCAGGACTTTTTATCAGGCCAGTACATGTCTTTAAACAATCTCCGGCTATTTCCAGATCTCCTAGAATAAGTGATTTTAACACACCTGTCATACAAAGAAGCAGGAAATCACCACTGATAATGAGGAGACAAATGAGCTAATCTAAAACACCTAGAACTGAAACAGATAATATATAATTATTAGGCAGGCACATCAAAACAGTTATTCTAATGATACCGTATGTTCAAGAAGCAGGAAGAAAGATTGAGCATGTCAAGTAGTGACACCGAAGATGTAAAAAATGACTCAAACTTCTAGAGATGAAAATTACAAAGCTTAGATTAACAACATGCTGTATGGGTTTACTGATAGAATAGATAATGCAGATGAAAAGATTCACAAACTGAAAGACATAGTAATAAAAGTTATTCAAAACTAAACACACTGAGGGGGGGAGACTGAAAATAATAGATAAAGCAGTTGGGCCTTCATGGACCTTCCTTTCTATCTCACACCTTGTACAAAGCAACCCACAAATAAATCATAGATTTAAAACTATAAAACTTTTAGAGAAAACATGGAATGTTTTTAGGACCTAGGACTTGGTAAAGAATTTTTAGACTTGAAACAAAACATGGTATATGTGTGAAAAAAATCAATAAGTTGGATTTTATTAAAATTAAACTTCTGCTCTGTGAAAGACACTGCCATGAGGATATAAAGACAAGATACAGATCTGGAGAAAATATTTGCACACCATGTAAATGACAACAGACTCTATCTAGAACAAGGAATTCTTCAAACATGGTAAAAAAATAATGAACAATTCAATTAGAAAATAGACAAAAGACAAAACCAAATTTCACCAGGATACAAAATAGCAAATAAGCATATGAAAATATGTTAACATCACTAACCATTCAGAAAATACAAATTAAGACTACAATGAGATACCACTACACATGTTTCAGAATAGCTTGAAATAAAAAACAGTGGCAGTTCCAAATGCTGGTGAGCATATGGAGAAACCAATCACTCATACATTGTTGTTGGGATAGGTAAAACAGTACAGTCACTCCAAACAATAGTTTGGCAGTCTCTTAAAAACTAAGTATATACTTACTAAAATACCCAGAAATTATAATCCTGGGCATTTATGCCATAGAAATGAAGACTGTGTCTCCTCAAAAACCCAGGCCTGGGGCGCCTGGGTGGTTCAGTGGGTTAGGGCCTCTGTC
>CM052809.1:73051875-73216373 GCA_028533885.1 Nasua narica | reverse complement strand
TTAAAATGTCTATACTGCCCAGAGCAATCTATACTTTCAATGCCATCCCGATCAAAATTCCACCAGTTTTTTTCAAAGAGCTGGAACAAACAATCCTAAAATTTGTATGGAACCAGAAAAGACCCCGAATTGCTAAGGAAATGTTGAAAAAGAAAAACAAAGCCGGGGGCATCACATTGCCTGATTTCGAACTTTACTATATCAGTTTTTTTTTTAAGATTTTTTTTATTTATTTGAGATAAAGACAGTGAGAGAGAGCATGAGAGGGGAGAAGGTCAGAGGGAGAAGCAGACTCCCATGGAGCTGAGAGCCCGATGTGGGGCTCAATCCCAGGACTCCGGGATCATGACCTGAGCCGAAGGCAGTTGCTTAACCAACTGAGCCACCCAGGTGCCCCACTTTCTTTATATCAGTTTTACCCCAAGCAGTGAACACATTACTTAAGCAATGTTGCTACCTTCATATATTGTTCATGTATGTTATGTACACTAATATAGTTTTTACAAAATATACTTTTCATACTTTTATTTTCTGAAAAGTCAGAATGATTATGTGATGTATTTTTAATCTTAACACAATAAAGCAACACAAAAATTCTCTCGCTTTATCAGTAATCATGAGAGAAATTATTTTGAATTAGGTTCATTTTTTATTCAGATTTTTAATAGATTTAAGGTGATTCATTCATTAATTTCTGCTTATTGACCCCTGTGGTCAAAAATGAGTATTTTTAGAGTATCAACAAGGAAATACAGTTACTTGTTCTGTTACAATGGAGCTTAATAGAACTAACTTAACTGCTTTGGAGTCTAACCAGTTGTGTGTCCTTATTAACCGAAGGATCCAAGTATATTAATCCATAAACTAGCAATTGTGTGAAAAGTTTGTTTTGATTTTTGGCATTCAGTGAGAATGCAAGCATTTCCTTACTGAATCCAACTGAACCGATAATCTGCTGGTACCCACAAGCAGTCATTCTGATTGTTGAGTTGTTTATAGTTGGCATCATTTCAGATTGCTGCGCTCCTATACTGTAGTGATTGTAGATCCACTATTCATGCAGTCTACCATTCTCATTAAAATGTTTTTCCCAAAAAAAGTATTTTTAATACTTTATTTATTTCACACAGAGAGAGAGAGAGAGTGAGCACAAGCAGAAGGAACAGGAGAGGGAGAAACAGGCCTCCTGCTGAGCAGGGAGCCCAATGCAGGGCTCCATCCCAGGACCCTAGGATCATGGCCTGAGCTGAAGGCAGAGGCTTAACCAACTGAGCCACCCAGGTACCCCATAAAAAAGTATTTCAATTGACATTTGTTTCAAGGTAGTTACTCCTAGGTTTTGGGTTATCTTTAAGAATATGGTACATGTCATACAATGGCTGAGTGATTCATTCTTGTACTCCTTGATTTATCAAACTTCAAATGAGCAGCTATTACACTGGACACTTGCAGACTAGTGGAAGACAGGGGCAGGCATAAGTGAGTTTATTAAATGCAAATATATATGATAAGATATACACAGTGCTCTTTTAGCATGTTAAGGGTTTTTTTTTCCCCCGGTACTAACAAACTTTGTAACTGCAAACTTTGAGTGAACTATTGCATTTTCAAGTTACATAATTCCTTTGCAGTTTAATGATTTCCTTAAGTTACTGCCTATTTTGTGAAGTATCTCTTCCTTTTATTTGTATTATATTTACTATTCATTAGTTTAAAGAGATTCACATACAGTTCAAGGTTTAAGTAATTTATCTATTCAATAATTCTTTTTTGGGTATAATAGCAGTAATAATTCTAATTTATTTCAATGAATTATTGTTAACTGCTGTTTCAAAGCTGATTTGCTTCATTTCCTTGTATTTATGGGCTAACTCAAGGTCTTCTGGTATCTCACTGGCCCAAAGACCTGAGGATCATCAGCAACTTCAAAATTTCATCTGTGCAGTTCTTTTTCAGTGTTATGTGCATACACTTTTGTCTGTGAGTGTGGTATTTGTATTCAATTATATAATCTTCCCCAGAAAAAAAACACCAACTTTGTATTTGGGAAGTTTCCTTTGTTTCGTATACATATGACCTTTGCTCTATGATAATGATGATAATGATGATGACAGTGATGTTCTATTATGCCAATCTTCTCTTCATAATAATTGCCTCTCCATTCCCCCACCTCACCCACCTCAACCTGGTGATTTAATTGTTACTACATTAATTAAGCTTGCTGTAGAAGTTTTTCTCCATGTATCTAGCCCTCCTGAACCTAGTAGATTAGTTGGTCATAGTTCCCTTTCCAAAAGCCAACTTTCCTTCAGATGTGCAGATCAGTGCTATAACATCTGGATGGCTTATCTAAAACAGCCTTTCTGTGTCACTTAAAATATACAAATTCAAGGGACAGCTAATACTCAAAGGCCTAATATATGAAAAGAATTATGGAAGCTGGTGCTGAATCAGAAAAGGGGCACCAATAAATTGTTATTGGATTTTGGAAGATAAAAAAAATCATGATTTTTCCCTAGTGGGAACAGATATGAAAAATTAAATTAGAAAGCACTATTAACAATGGAGTCTGAAGGTTTACTATTTGGCATGCAAAGTGTCTCAAAGTCCAGATAAAAGAGAATACCACAAACAAAGACTGAAGCAGACATGCAGAATAGGGCTGTCAGGTATGAGGAAGATTCATTTTGGCTGGAGTATTGATTAAGTAAGACCAAATTTTCCATTGAAAACTAGCTAGAAGGTTAGTTTGGGGCATATTGTTGAAAACCTTTTATGTAAGACTGGTAAGATTTTAATATATTATCTGGTTGTTTGGAAGCCAATTCAAATTTTAAATCACACTAATAAAACATTGTACAATGATATGTATTTTGTAAGTTTATATTAAAAAATATTATTTCAAAAAATGAGATAAAATGCCGGTTATTTAATAAATAATTACATGTATGAGGTCATATCTAAATAAATATGAAGCACTATTCTGAGACAAAACAAATGGCAGAAATAATGGGTATGTATGTGCATGGCCAAGAATTAATAGCAAAAGAAAAAAATGAATTGTCATAAAATATTATGCACACAACCAGGAAAACAGTAGCTGTTTGAACATTTTATACAACATGGTGAGGCACCACAGAGCACAGGGTAACAATAGACAATTCTAAATACGTAAAAGAAACAAAGAAAGATAGACGTCAGAGATTTCATGAAATAGATTTTGATGTGTTAAACAATAGAGACTGTAGTTAGGTTTTTGAAGGTGTAACAGGAGACTGAACTTCATTTCTTATTTTGACTTGCTCATTGGGTAAATTCAAGTAGTTCTGATTTAGAATGAAGACTGTAAGTTGAAAACCTTCCAAGCTGTCTGTGGCTTTCTGGCTCTGGATTCACTCAGAAATAATAATGTGGACTATCCCATTGTAATAGAAAATAAAATGGAAGGAGGTGGAAAGATAGTACCAAGATAATAAGAGCTTCTTCATTATTCGCTGAAGTTTGTAGTAATTATGCTTGAAGAGAGATGCTTTTATACTATAAACTCACCTTTCTTGTCAAAGCCCTATTCTTTTCTTGGACCTAAGGCACTTGAGACTAAAAGAGATGAATGTGGTTCCATTTTGAAACTTCACCGATATGCATTCTGCTTAGAAATTTTATAGTCTGACAAATCTCACTTCTTAAAATCTGATTTACTTTGCCATATATCATTTTATTTTATCTCCATTTGACAGAAGATTTTTTTACATGTTCATTCTATAATTGGCATATGGCCCAAATAAGTTTTTTCAAAAAATAATAGACAGGATCTTCAGAGTTTTTAATTAGGTCAAGTCAATTTTCTCTTCTTCTTAAGCCAAGGGCATCATTATTAGAAAGTGCCTAATGTGATACAGGATTTCAAAAGCAGCACAATCGATGGCTTTTCCATTGTCAGGGAATAATGGAGCTGAAGCTTAATTACATTTCAAAAATGAACAGCAAAAAAATCTCAAGGTACAGTAGCCTTTTATCACAGGCTTTCTGAGGTCAAAATTTATAAAAGTAGAGATAAAAATTGGTCGATTTTCTCTGAATGTTTTGTGTATATTGTAGACTCATCAGTCCTTTGCCATGAAGGGCTATATAATGTTGTGATAGTCCAATACTGTGAAGTCATTATGACTTCAAATAGGTAGATGTTATTTTATTTTAAATAACATTTTTTGTGTTCCTTTATACTCATAGAAAGCTTAATTCACCCAAAATGCTTTTACCATGGTGCTTTCAGTGTTGCACTTTGTTACATTCCTTTTACTGCAGAAAATTTGAAACAATGTACTATAAAATCTCCTATGTGCACTAAACGGGATTCAACCACCATTAAAAAAAAGTTAACACTTGGCCAAAATTTAGTCAATTTAAGATAATTTCCTAAATTAATGTAATTGAAAGCTGTAGTGATAAGCTGATGCCTTTTAATATTTATAGTATTACTACTAGTAAAATCCTATATAGAAATCCCCTAATTATTTAAATGTACTCACCAAAATACCTCTCATGCTGTATGTATTACAGATTTTAGAGACAATGTAGTTATTCCTCTTGTGTAGATAAGGAAATTGAGGCTAACAATATTAAATGCCTTGCCCAAGTTTATACAACATGATTAGTAAGCATGTGTCATATTAAATGCCTTGCCCAAGTTTATACAACATGATTAGTAAGCATGTGCCTTAATAGGAGAGATGAGAGAAAGACTTCCTTAAGACTTGAACTCAGTCCTGTGATAGTTATCTGTGGACATTTCAATCCAAGTTAAAATCATTATCCCTTGGGGGAAGTGAAAACACAAATGGAGAATCTGTCTGTGATCTGAAGGGAGAGCTTGCTTAGAATTTCCTGTAAAGAACAAAGAGAAAGCTATCTGCTAAGTCGCACTGTACCTGTAGCTGATTCTTCCAAATGGTGGTGTTTTTCAAGATGTAGAGATAAACCAGGAGTGTGCATGCCTGCTTTACTGCAAAGATTTAATTTTAACACACATACACACACACGCACACCCACACACACAATATAAAAGCTTTATATATACATATAAATATACATATAATATATATGTATTTGAGTGAGCATCAGACTCTTCTTGCCTTGCAACCTGGAAGTTTGCTTCCCCCTTTGCTTCCTTCTGACCTGACACTTGTCAATTTCTCTAGCTTCTCTAGAAAAACAAGTGTCAGGCAGCCTCTTCCTTTCATTACTAGAATCATAAAGTAACATCTCAAAAGTAGATTATACTTTTCCGGAGGAAAGTTGTTACAAATAGAATAATTTTCCTAAAGACTTTGATAAAATCTCATAAAAGAAATGATAAATGTATGTAATATTAGTAAATGTTAATGATGCAAGTTCAGAAAAATATATATAGGCATATATACACATTACGCATATATGTATGTATGTGTGTGTATGTGTGTGTGTATATATACAAAATAAAGTTAAATATTTAAATTGCTTATTTATTTTTTTAAATGTTTTTTAAAAATTGTCCTACAAATATAGAAAATTAAATACACAGAATTCAGAGAAGCAAAAACATCTGCATAAAAATTGCCATACTCATCATATGTTTATGAAAAAGACTTGTCGAATGAAATAAGAATCATAAGATGCAACAATAAAAATTTTGAGTCTCAAAGTGCCGTTTAAAATACCAAATGCTAAAAGTATCCTTCATCTTATGTGATAACATGTGTGAGGCTCTTGATTCTTATACTTGCTCGAAAATAATTTAAGTTTCTCTGGTCACTTTAAGAGGCAAAATTGTCCCAATTCAATAAAAATGCCTAGTGTCATGTAATAATCAAAATTTGAAACTAATTTCACATTAAATTATCTTGTCTTTCCTAGAAGAGGCTAATATTTACTGAAATCTCTCTTGCAGAAACTTCTTGTTCAGAATCACTTCAGTTTTAATGGTCAAAAGTCCTTGCATGGGTTCCATGTCTTGTTCCACAAGTCATACAGACTTGTCACATCAGCAGAAAGCTGTGAAGCCATCTTCTAAAGAAGGCTCTCCTTTCATGGTACTCCAATGCTTTAGCCAGTCTTCCTTTTTTAGTTTGCTTAAATGTGTTCACACGTCAGAATACTGTGTCCATCAAATGCAACAGACATATAACAAGCTAAATTGTTATTTGCCTGTATACAGCTAGAATTACAGGAACATTTTCTTTAAAATGGAATGCAGCGTCTATTGAAATTTAAATAAAACATATTTAAAAAGCATTTAAAAGTTAAAAAGGAAAAGAAATATTATACATTGGTTCTGTGTATTTCCTATATTTTCAAGAACTCCTTTTTTAGTTCTTCCTTTTGTGAAATTTCTCCAAAAATCACTTTTATCTTTTTTATCTTCAGAAATCATGCTTATTATTTTTATGACTTTGATTTTTTCAACTTTGAAAATTTTCAAATATATAAAATCTAAATGTAATGTGTTTGCGTACGTGTGTGTCCTCTAGAGTCACATTATTATTTTGCTTGATCTGTTATTCCCTTTATCCCATCATTTTCTTCTAAACCGTTTGAAAGTATGTTGCAGGTATGTACCAGACCCAGATTTAGAACATTCCAGAACTTCTCATCCCCTTTCTCAGGCCTCAACTCTTGCTGGACTTCCTGACCAAAATAGCCTTGGCTAAGGCTCATGCCATTTTCATAGTGGCCAAGTTGTGGACACTGATGCTACCGTAGACCTAAGAGTCCCATGCCTCAGTGCCTGTGAGAAGGGACCACCATGCCTGCTCCTTGGCTGGATGGGACTGCAAAGATTCTGGCTTCACTATATCCTGCCTGGTGGTCAGGTGATACAACCTGGGAATGAGGCAGAGTTACGTTTCATGGAATTGATTTTGATAATGAGACACAGGAGCAAGGAGGAAGAAGCAACTGATGAATTTATTTTCTTCTCCCTATTTTCTCCTCACAGACTAGTTCAAGATGCAGTAATTTGTACAGCCTCTCTGGAGGTGGCCTGTGTAGCCAAACAACCAAGTTGTGGAACTGTGGCCAGCTCAAGAATGCAGCCTTTCGAATCGCTATCCCTCTTTCCTTTCCTCATTTCTCCATTGTTCTCATGCTTGCATCTCTGAAATCACCTCCCTCCCCCCAATTCAGTGTTAGCACATAGGCTTTTTTTCTCAGGCTCTGTTTTCTAGGCAATGATATAATTGGTACCAGGAATGGCACTGTAGAGTAGAAGCTCAGGGATGGATTTTGAAATTGGGCTGTTTTTCATTCTGAAGGCAATAAAAACCACATTGCTGTTGGTGAAGGGATGGTAACAATCCCTCATATGCAGTGACATCATGATGGCACAGAGGTCAGAAACACGTAGTGGGAGATAGTGGCTGCTACAAGTGACTATCCGGTCTAATGCAATTATAACTACAAAGATATGAGTGTAGTGTGGTTTGTTTCTTTCTGCTGGGTGGACAGTGATGAAAAGCCATAAGAGATGAGAAGAACTAATGGATGAATAGCTTGCCATCTCATGTCTACACATATTGTAGCTTCATACAGTCTTTCCGGAGACACCCTGTAAGATCAACCAGCTTTAGTTTTCTGCAAAGCTATGTCTCAAATATTTAATTCACTCCCTTGAATTTCCTTGTCCTCCCTGTCTCACTTTTATTTCTTCTCATGCTTTCTACTTTGCCTTCAATAAAACATTACCCCGTTTATATTTGTCCTAGCTCCTAGACAGCTGTTTTCTAGGTAACATGAGTTAAAAGAAGACATCATGATTCCTCAGCAGTCATCTCTAAAAAAGCAAGACCTTCTTCTGCATAACCACAGTATCAATATCACAGCAAAGGAGATCTCTGACTTAAGTGCATATCTCCTAAACTATCTTTCCCAGCTATATTTTTAACATCAGTGTACAACCAATATTCACAACTGCATTTGTTTATTGTGCCTATTTAGGTTCTGTTAATCTAAAACATTCCTTTCCCTTTATGGGATTGATTTTTGAAATATTCAAGCTAGTATTTTTTAATGCTTCCTCACAGTGATGTTTACTTTGTGCCTCTGTGTTCTTTTGAATAAGGCAGGCTTCCAGAATACCAGAATATGTGGATCTTTATTCTGAGATAACAGTACATACACTAGTTTTCCTAATTTTCCACACACCATTCAGTAAATTAGTTTAGAGAGGAACTCTTTCATTTTTGTTCCTTGTTATTAGGCTCACTTTTAGAGATGCAACAGTTCTTTATAAGGTCATTATTCCTCAGGTATTCTGTCACATTTTTCACTGCTGCCTTTTATAAAAGTCTTCAAATTTGGAGCATTTCTTAGTCTTTTGTGGAAAATTTGCTGTCTTTTTCACAGTACTAAATTCAGGCTGTGTTCTAGAGAATAGCTTTTTGAATTGTGCTCTATGTATTGGTTACTATACTTTTTCTTTCAGATTGCAGAATCTAACAGAAAACTCTTTTGTATTGATAGATCAACTTATATTCTCTCCATTGTTGTGGGTTAATACTTTAGTTGCAATTAATTTACTACCATCTAATGAGCTTTCAAAAAGAAAAGGTTAAGAATATCATTTATAAAAATGTGACCTGAGAGTTGTACTTATCACATCTGCTTGCATCATTTGGCACAAACTTAATCAGTGGTCATACATAGCTACAATGGAGCCTGAGAAGGTCATTCTCCAGCTGGAGAACACTGTGCAAGAAAAGCCAAATTGTTCTATTGCAAGAAGGAAGAATGAATCATGGAATGATTAGTGCTCTTAGTAACAGTTTCTCCTAAATTTCAGAGACCTTCAGAGAATGTTTAAGGATCTTAAAAGGGTTTATATTCGTTACCTTTTCTAGTTTGTGGATGTCAGTTGTCCTAAACTAGGATCATTTTGTGTGTCTTTTCTATTATATTCTTTCTAATTATCTAAGTCATGTCATCTCTTATTTGTAACTGACAGTGAATATTTCAAAGTTTTCTTTAATGGCAGTGCCATAAATGGAATGTTTGCGTTCTTCACAAAATCATATGTTAAATCCTAATGTCCAATATGATGGTATTAGGGAAATAGCACCTCTGTAATTTGGTCTAATATATTCCATAATTCTCTAATTTGTTCCTTTGGGATTTCATTTTTTTTTCTTAATTTGAACTCACCTTTTCATCTCATTTTGTTGTTTTATCATCTTACTAGACCTCTAGGTTTTGTGAACTTATTTTTTTAAATTTTATTTCTTTATTTGCCAGAGAGAGAGAGAGAAAAAGAGAGAGAGAGAGTGCATAAGCAGACAAAGGAACAGCAGGCAGAGGGAGAGGGAGAAGCAGGCTCCCCACTGAGCAGGGGGCCTGATACAGGGCTTGATTCCAGAACCCTGGGATCATGACCTGAGTTGAAGGCAGAGGTTTAACTGACTGAGCCACCCATGTGCCCCTTTCTTATTAAATTTCTCTTCAGTGTTTCATCTGTATAAATTTACTTTTTTTTTCTTTTTTTTTTCTCCATCACTGTATATTTTCTTCAGCGTTTGGTCTGTTTTCTAATTTTAAAACAGAAATTGCTTAATTTAAAAATTTATTTTTACCTTTAAAGATATCTTATATTTGCAGTATGCCACACACATTCTTTTTAATATTTTCCAGATTAATATGGTAGCTTTGTTCAGATCTTCAAATTACTCTTATGTAATGTGTATATATCCCACATGATATGCTTCCCAGAGTAACTGAGAACTCCTTACTCCCTGAGTAAGTTTGGGTATTGGATATTGTGTTATGTATTGTATGTCACTGTGAAGAAGCAAGGGTAAAATGAGGGGAAAAGATCAGCAGGTGTTGTGTGCAGTCCTTTCTAGCAGAGTTGAATAATGATGTAATAGGCTGAATTATGCCTCTCCCAAATTCTCATCAGAGAATTAGAGGAATTAGGCTGAAGTCCTTTCACTATTGCTCAGAATGTGGCTATATGTGGAGATAGGGTCCTTAAAGAAAAAACTAGGTAAAAATGAATCCACTAAGTTGTGCCCTTATCCAAAATGACTCTTGTCCATATAATAAGAGATTACAACACAGGCACATAGAGAAGAAAGACTATGTGAAGACAGAGAAGGTGACCATCTACAAAGCCAAAGAGAAAGAGCTTAGAAGAAACCAAACCCTGGGATACCTGGATCTCAGACCTCTAGCCTCCAGAAGTTTAAGAAAAATTTCCACTGTTGAAGCCACCAGGCTGTGGAACTTTTTTTGGCAGTCCAGAAAATTAACAGAAATGCTTTCTGGTTTCTCTTCAGAGGTTATATATATGAGATAACCGGTGGATTGTTTATCAATCACACTGGGTATATTATCTTCCTGTGAATGTGTACAGTCTTGTGGTTTAGAAATTCAGCTCAGTTCACTATGGAGAAATGAAAAAATGATTTTTTTCTTACCTCTGATAAAATACTCATATCCTGTCACAGGACCATCTAATACAAAAGATTTTTTTAATCTTTCTTGGCCTGCTAACTCTTCTGCTGTGCATGCTTATGTTTAAATTCCAGCGTATCGGTTTTAATTTTCAGAGATACAGCTCTCCTCAGAATTAAATGCACAGCCAGGGTAGAGTCCTCTATTCTCCCTCATGCGCATGCTCTCTTTGTCTTTTTTCTTAAATTTCTTAAATTTCAAGTTTAAATCTCATTTCGTTACTACATTGATTGCTGCCTTTAAAGTTTTCTTCATTTGATTAGCCTTAGTCTCTTCAGTCTCTTTGAGCTGCTACAACAAAATACCACAGACTGGATAGATTATAAATAACAAGTTTTTTCTTATTCCCTGGAAACAGGGAAGTCTAAGATTGAGGAGCCAACATGGTTGTGTTTTGGTGAGGATTCTCCTCCTGATTCACATAGCTGGCTCTTTCTTGCTTTATACCCAGGTGGTGGAAGAGGGTAGGGAGCTCTATGGAACTTCTGTTATAAGGGCACTAATACCAACCATGAAGGCTCCAACCTTATGGACTAAGTTCCTCCCAAAGGCCCCACCTCTTCATGCCATCATTTTGGAGATTAGGATTTCAATGCATGAATTTGGAAGAGGGGACACAAACCATTCAGACCATAACAATTATGCTTATATTTTAAAATAGTAAAAGCAGGGAGCATATTGTAGAATTCAACCAAGAAATAAGCTAGATATCACATTTAAAATACAACTTTATTGCATTAAAATCTTTACATATTAGTTACTTTTGCTGTAATTAATATCAAATATTAGTTGACTTTAATTTTGCCTTCTTAGAAATTTGCTGTGATTGGACATGATGGAGTAGCTACTATATCTTTCAAATTTCTCCAAGGGAGTGAACTGATACTTATTTTTTTTTTCTTTTCAGGAAACAGTTGTTCAAAATCATTCTACTGACTTTAGAATTACACTTAAACTAGTGGATTTAATAAATATTTTTCTCTTGTCAGTACTGGTAGCAGTGTTTTTCCTCAGTGGAAGTGATTTTTTACAGTCAGGGCTGACCCTATATCCTTTTTTCTTTATCACTTTCCACCTCCATAGCTTATTCAGAGTTACAGGCACTACTGCTTCTCAGTTTCAGGTCAAAGCAGCTCCACCAAAAAACAGTATATCCTATTAAACCACTCTTTCTGGGTCATTGCTTCTGCAGGCTTCCTGCTCTCCAAGTGTTCGCAATTTCACTGAAATGACGTAGAAAACCTGGCCATGTGATCAGCCTGGAATCTTTATAAAAGGAGCTTCAGACACCTCTCACATGTAGTCTTAACCATTAACAGGCAATATCCTCGCTACACATCTTGCCTCAGGTGGTACTCAGATGTTGGTGAAATATCCCCAAAAGAGAATCCTTGAGTTGTCCATGAAAGCAGGAAATTTTGAACCTGTTTGTGTGACCGGGTAATTTTCTCTTTATTATTACTAAGAGGCAGAGTATTTGGAAATATTTTGGTCATTAGAGCAAGTCTAGAATTCTGGGAGAAATTGCTTACACTTTTCGCAAATTAGGTAAGCAATGCATATATTCATACTTTACTTAGTTTACATGATTTTTTTAAAGATATATTTATTTTAGATAAAAATAGTGGGAAAGGGAAGAGGGGCAGAGGGAGAGGGAAAGAGAGAAACCCAAGCAGACTCAGAGTCAAACACGGACCCGACATGGGGTTTGATGCCATGACTCCGAGGTCAGGGCCCAAGAGTGGTTCGCTTAACTGATTGAGTCACCCAGGGACCCCAGTTCACATGATTTTATACTGGTACTGAAAGCCCAGAAACAGTTGTCAACATTACAAAAAGATCACATTTTTTTTGGTAACTTTGAAAACTGCACAATTTGAAATGGGAATATTGGTAGAAATAATGACCATGATTCTTGGCAGTCATTCTAATTACTGAAATTTAAAATAGACAAATATCTGAACAGTGAGATATCTTCACTGTAAAATTTATAATAAAAATTTTATTGTAAAATTTTAATAAAAATTTTCCTTATTAAGTAAAGACAGTAATAGGAAAAGGAAAATTGAAAAAAGGGAAATATTTGTACTCTGCAGTTTATGTGTCGAGATTTAATTTGACTTAACTGAGAAAATGTTTTCTAAATAAACTAAAAATTCAGGTTAAAATATTTTTACTATTAACGGGAGGCAAAATGACCTTAAAGCCAAAGTGGAAAGATCCAAATATCTACCACATAGAAGTGAAAGATAAAATTATCTTGGGTTTCCAGCTTCATATATGTAATTAGAAATAGAAGTTAGGGAATAATTACCTGAGTTAGGGTGCATGTGAATTGGCTTTATTATGGTAAAAAAAGGAAACTGAAACTCCTAATTCTTCTACCTGATTTCCTTCCAATTAGTTGTGTTGTTGCGGCAAATCACATTACCACCTTGGTCACAGGTTACTAATCTTTTTTTTTTTTTTTTTTTAAGATTTGTTATTTATTTGACAGAGAGAGAGAGAATCACAAGTAGGCAGAGAGGCAGGCAGAGAGAGAGGGAGATGTGGGACTCCATCCCAAGACCCTGAGATCATGACTGGAGCCAAAGGTAGAAACTTTAACCCATTGAGCCACCCAGGCTCCCCAAAGGTTACTAATCTTTCAAGTGAGATTTTTACCAAGTCCTTCAGTAAGCTTTATTTCAGTCTGTCATAAATTTCATTTACTCACTTTGGTTTACTTGTTCCTATCTTTAGCTGCATCATTCATGTATTCTGCACAGTTGAAGGAATTTAGGTGTATCATTCCATGAGGAAGGAGACTGCCTGGGGTAATATAAACAATTCGAGAATTTAAGCCTCAGAGACTGAGGGGGAAGAAAGTAGAAATAACTGAGCTTTGAGGAAGCTCTTATGATCTAAGTCCCTTTTAGTAGTTGCCATCCTAGGTAAAAATGTTATTGTATTATAAAATAAAAAGCCTTTTAAAATACCATTTTTGTGTTCCTGCTGAAAAATTAACACCTGTTCATTGTAAGTCATTAACTGAAGAGAAACTTATTACATATATACATTTTTATGTCTACTGAAAATAAGACCAGTTACTATTTTTAGTCCTTTCTATGTGTCAAGAAATATATTGAATGTTTTCATATAAATAATACAATTAAGAAAAGAATCTTTCCCTGCTTGTTTGCCACTTTTCTTATTGACTACATAGAAAATATTCAGTGAAAATTAAAAAAATCGTGGTTGTAATAAAATACACATAACCTAAAATCTACCATCTTAATTATTAAATTATAGTTCAGCAGTGCAAGGTGTTTTCATGTTGTTGTATAACCTATCTCCAGAACGCTATTCATCTTGTAAAACTGAAACTTTATGCTCATTAAACAACTCTCCATTTCTCCTTTCTCCCCAGCCACTGGCAATCCAAAATCATCTTTCTGTCTCTATTAATTTGACTACTCTAGGTATCTACATCTAGGAATCAAAAATACTAGACTTAGATCAAGTGGAATCATAGTATTTTTGTGTGGGGCGACTGGCTTGTTTTCATTTAGCATAATGTTCTCAAGGTTCATCTATGTTGTATCACGTGTCAGAAAGCCTATGGCAAAATTTACTTTCTTTTTGAATCTAAATAATATTCCATTGTACGTTTGGATCACACTTCGTTTATCCATTAATCCATGAATGTATATTTAGGTAGCTTCTACCTTTTGACTATTGTAAATAATACTTCTATGAATATGGATGCATGAATACCTCTTTAAGACCCTGCTTTCAGTTTTTTGGGGTATCTATTCAGAAGTGGAATTTCTGGATCATATGGTAATGGTCTTTTAATCTTTTTGAGAAAGCATCATACTGTTTTCCATATAGCTGCACCATTTTACATTCCCACCAACAGTGCATAGAGTTCTAATTTTTTCACATCTTTATTAATCCTTGTGATTTTCATTTTTTTGTTGTTGTTTCTGGGTTTTTTTGCATAGTAACTATCATAATGGGATGAGCTAGCATCCATTTGCATTTTCCTAGTGATGAGTGATGCTGAAGCTTTTAGTGTGCTCCTTAGCCCTTTTATATTTTCTTTGAAGAAATGTCTATTCAAGTCTTTTTGCCCATTTTTCAGTCAGGTTGTTCCCTAATGTTCTTGAATTGTAGGAGTTCTTTATATAGTTTTTATATTATTTTAATTTTATATTCCATAATTAATAATAATATAAACATTATATTTATATTATTATATTATATTATTATATCATATATTTAGTAACAATTTGTTATATAATACTTTATTATATATTATAATTATTATATAATAACTTGCATGACAATAAATAATAAAATATTATTTATTATATAAATAATAAATTTAAATATTTTAATATTTTATATTAATTTTGTCAGATGTCTGATTTGGAGGAATTTTCTCCCATTCTGTAGATCGCCTTTCACTCTGTTGATCGTGTCCTTTGATAGACAGAAATTTTCCATTTTAGTGTAGTCCAATTTTACATATTTAATTAAGCTAAACCAGGAATTTTTATTTATTCGAGTTCTGATAGGAGCACTGGACTTAGTGTGTTATGATTCTTGCTAGCAATTTAAAAGAAAAGACTGATTCCATTAGAGGTTTTGTGTTATAAATACAGCAACTAATTTAAAGAATATATTATCTAAAACATAAGCTCAAAGTAAGCTGGGACCATTCTTAGATACAAATCATGAGTTTGTTTAGTAAACTGTTGAATAACAAAAGGGTAAGCAAAGATCACTTTTCCTATTTATCTGACTCACTGCTATGATATTTAATTGGCACGTTATGGCTTGTAAGCTGGATTTCATTTTCCTACCCATGCCCCAGGGCAGCTTGAAATCAGATCACGAAATTTTCTTCTTTAGTCTAGACTAAATCTGTTTACACATTTATTCATTTAATCATTTGACTATTAAGAAATTTTGCTTAGTTTGATTAATAAAATTTTTACTTGCTGAAAACTGGTTCACTAAATGCTAAATGATATAGTATGTTTTAAAATATCTTATTTTTAAGCTATTTTATATTTAACTGGTTATATATTAATAAATTAATTATTAATATATATTATTATAATTTTATATTAAATTTTGTTTTATATTTTTATATTATATATATTTTATATATTATATGTTATATATTATATATTACTAATATTTTATATTAAATTATATTATTTAATTTGATATTATAATTATATAATTTATAATTAATATTTATATATTAATTAATAAATATATTTAATATATTTAACTGGTTATATATATAAATATATATATTTAACTGGTTTTATATATAGCTGGTTCACTAAATGCTAAATGATATAGTATGTTTTAAAATATCTTATTCACTACATATTTAAATAAATTATAATTGCTTTAAGAACACTGATACCTTGTCTTTGTCAGAGTGAATAGTCAACAGAGAGATCCTTGGGTTAAATGAAGACTAACATTCACATAAATGAAGTATAATTGGGAACAATTTTTCATTCTGTTAATTCTTTCCATAGCAATTTCAGATACTGAAATGTGACAATTTGGCTTTACAGTGTTCAAGTTTTCTTTTAATATCTGTGACAATCACTAGTCTGACTTGTAATGACATCCTATAGTATGAGCTGTAAATCATTTCATGAAGTATGAGTATGAGCTGTAAATCATTTCATGAAGCTTATTTACTCAAATGACCTTCCTTATAAAAGACTGATTTTGTTCTAAATATGACAAAAATGAGATTTTATACTAAGTAATATTTTACTAGTTGAATAGCATTTTAATTCTTTCATAAATTCACATAGGGAAAATGTGAAAATATTTGAGATTCAAAGCAAAATACCAACAAAGTTTTGTGATTTGTGATTAAGGAGGGAGAAAATGATTGAAATGAAAAGAAGACAGTTAGATCTAGTATTTTTTCCCATTAGGCTGTTACTAACACTAAGTAAACTGCTGATGAAGTGTTATTGTTTAGAATATAATTAATAAAGAGTAGTCTTGTTCTCTGTATCAATAAATCATGTTAACTGGCATAGCTTTGGGAGATGGAAAACAAACAACTCTTAAAAACAAACATAGTTTTAATGAGCCATGTTGAATAAGGGCAATCAAATTTTCTGTCACATCTATTCCAACTCTACCTGTGTGTAGGAGATCCTAGCATAATTGATGAAAACATGGTAAACCTTAAGACACAATTTCTTAAAAATTCGCAGATTTTTTTTCACTCACATGTGCTTTGTGTATATTACCAAATAGCTGAAAAATATTAAATGTGTTGGTTTGGGTCTTCTGGGGCGTGGACATTGCAATGAGAATAAATGTTCGAGAAATTTATTAGGAAAACTTATTAGGAAAAATGGAAGAAGCCAGTTGAGGCTGAGAGAGTTGTCAGATGCTAAGTTTGACTTAGAGTGGAAGGAAAAGGAAGAAAGGAAGATGATAATGCAAATCTGAGAAATATTCAGCAAGACTGTCAAGAAGAATTCAAGCCAAAGTTGCACATCAGAGGATTCCTATGTCCTCCAGAAATGAGCCTGCCTTAGTATTCTTGCCACATGTAATTACTGTTTGGTAGCATAATCGTGATAGAAATATAGCAATGGATTTCTGAGTGCAGCAGCCAGGACTTTGAGTCACTTATGCTTCCTGCAGTAGGAGATCTGAGAGGCTTCTTCATAGTAAACATTAAAAAATAGGGTATTGATTAAATAAATGATCTGTAATCCATGTAATGGACCAGTTAGTTGTAATATAAAAACTGGGTGAATCTACATGTATTATAAAAAACAATGTATTTATTTGCAAGAGAAACTTGCAAGAGATTTGGAAAAGAATTTAGAATGTTCTCCACTTTGAACAAAAATACTTCTTCAAAAATATCTATATTTATACCTACATATACATAAATAGTTTCTGGAGGAACAAATATCAAGTCAATTACATTGGTATTTCTAGGCAAATGGGAGAGTGAGAATTGGGACTTTTACACACTTGTGGGAATGCATGTTTTTAGTCTAATCTGACTCATGCTGTCTTTAAAGAATGCATACTACTCTTAATGTGTTACAGCAACTGAAATGATTGACTTTATTCTTGCAATGTTTCTTACCACTTATTACTTATTTAATGCTATTTCATCATTTCTTGTTGTTTACTTTTGTTAGTGTGGACAAAATTCCATTTTAGTACCTTAATCCTAAACTTACCTTGGGTCACCTATTGTATTTATGCATTTAGTTAATGATTGTCTCACTTCCTTCAGAACTCATGAGAAAAAAAATTATGTAAAAATGAGAAATATTTTATCTTACTTAAGTTGCTCTGGTCTACCTCTTTTTTTTTCCTCTCTCTCAAATATAAGACATTTGGATACTTAAAATCCTGGACTATTTTCTATCCCACTATTAGAAAATGATATGTTTGGAACTCTTTCCTTTTCCTTTTCCTCTCTACATACAATTTCTTGCGTTTTCTAATATAAATAAGAACCTTGAACACATTATTAGGATTTTCCTTACATTATTACTTTTCTATTTCAAAAGTCTTTATGAACTACTTAGGCAATACATCCCCATACTATCTCATTATCTAACAGTATATAACATTTTATTGTATTGTCAATTGTGAGACCCACCATGATTTTAAGTACTCTAGAAAAGAATAAAACACTCCTCATAAAATTATAACACAATGCTCCCGTTCACTAAATTTGTTTTAATTTTATAAACGCTGAAAGAACATTTTTATAACTATGTATATAAAGATATTTATTAACTATCACTCTTTTATATGTAACAGTTTTTGTAACATAGTTTAAGGTATCACTATAAATACTTCATTTTCTGAGTCATTTACTGTGAATACTTTTAACTCGGAGTCATGGATTATTTAATTCTTCCACACTGTCATTATCCCATGTGGGACTATGAGCACTATTGATGCAGATTATCTCAAAGAGGAATGCATTCTTGTATTTGGTGGGATGGCAGTTTCCTGTCAGAGCAAAAGTCTGCTGTGCTTTGGTTCCTTCATATTTTTCTAGTTAGAGATTTGGAAAGTATTCAGCTAATCTCTCTGATTCTCCTTCAGCTGAGGGTGTTCAGGAACCTTCATGCACAAGTATTGCACCCTTCTTTCTGGGGAGTCCATGAATCTTTGCCAGATTTGACCCAAGGTCCACTTTATTCTGATGCTGAACACAGGACTGTAAGCCATGGGATCACAGGCTCTCATGTAACAGAGGAAAACAATATGCACCTTTCTTCTTCAGGTTTCCAGCAGAATTAGAGATTTTACTTGTGTGTTGGATCCAGATGCTGATTGACTTTGGAGAGATAACCCAGGATTTGTAAGTGAAAATAAACCAGGTGTAATAAAGTTATCTTCCTGGAATTCTTTTTTTTTTAATATATTTACATATTTACATTTTATATTTTATTTAGTTATTATCTTCTTTAGTTTACATATATGCCTTCTTTTGGTTGGTTTCTATTCCTTATTCTCTTTTCTGGCATTTTTTTCTTCATGTACTTAATAATATTTTTACATTTTTATGAAATATAATAGAAAATAATCAAACTCCTTACATTTATTAAACTTCCAGTATGTCCCATAAATACTATAAGGATTCCCTTATATTTACCATCATTGAGCTACTTTTTATTCTGATTTTGATGAACCAATGATTTTATTGAAGAGAGCAAGCAGAATTCTAAACTGAACTACTCACCCAAATTCCACTTCCATTGCTGTCTCTGTTCTTGACAATATGAATTTTAAAATCCTTTAGAATGAACTTTTTAAAATGATACTTCACATTTTTATGTTTCCTAACCATCTACGAATCACAGTAATAAAACACAAGCTACTTTCCATCTCTTCTTTCATTCTTTCCCCAATCAAAAAACTTCAAACATTCATCCATGCTTGTCTAGCACACAATTGATACCCAGTTTAGAAAAACACTTTTATTTTTGCAAATAATAGAAGTTCTTTGAGCCTATTTGGCAAGGTAACAATTGAGTCTATTTTCTAAACTCTACCTGCTACATGACCAACTTCTTTGAAATAAACCTCTTAGTTTCAACTCACTGATATTTTCCTCACAGTGTACACATTTCTACGTAATTTGCTTCTCTCATTTCTAACTGTGCTATTGTGGTCAAATTTACACATGTCAAAGTAGTTTGACAGATCGATTGAGTGATTTATAAACTCCTGACATTAGTTTTCGGGGCATTTTTTTCCTTTTGATTTCCTGTTTTCTTCATTTATCAAAAAGATATTCTTTGGTCTTTTCATGGAGAGATTTTTATATTTTCTTCTTTTTTACTTTGGTACTATAAGCTATAAATACCTTGTTATTTTAAATTTATTAACTCTAATTTTCTGTGAAGAAAATCCCACTGCTTTTCCTTTTACCATATGCTTCATAATCTCATTTCCATCCATTCCATTATAATTGAAGTAAATTCAAACTCCCTCCCCAAAGTAAGAATATCTAGTCTCTACTCATCAAAAAGGAAGATCTTGGAATAAAAAGTTGCCCCTAGAGTAATCCCATCCATAAGGAGAAGAGATATGTAAATATTATTAAACCATATGATGTCCTGTAACTGGTACATTTACCGAAATTAGGGAGAAGACTAAGGAAGATATGATAAGAACTGCCTGGAGTGGATGGGGGAACCATCATGGGGAAGGAATTAAGAACAAGTAACACAGAGCCTGACACAGATACAGGCTAAAAATAAAAAATGGAACTATCTTCAAATGTATAGCTGTTTTAAAGGCCTAATGGCCCTTAAAGTCCTTAACTAAAAAGAGGAGGGAAAATAAACAAAAAACAGAATGCTCAATCATGAGGTATTTGCATTCCTTACCCTCTGAGGAAAGAAGCATTAGAGTGATAAAACATACTAAGCATACTAAGTGTTCTCCTTTGAAGAAGTGGGAGACTATTTACTTTGCTCCATTTATGTTACCATTTTTCAAAATATTTTCCAAACATTGGAAAATTGTTCGGACAGTTGCAGAATTGTTTTCAGAACCTGTTTATGAACTCAAGGAGGAAACTGTTCTCAACACTTGATCAACCTGTCTTATTTTTACCTCAGTAGATATTAAGTTGATCTATTTGTTTACTAAACACTGCTTTAAATGAAATATATCCATTTCAAGGATTTATATTTAAAATATGAGAAAATTTATCCACTTAAAACTAGCCAGCATACTTTGAAAATTCAGAAGATGATCTCCAAAGTGGAGCTTTAAAAAATGGGAAGGATTATCTGGTTTAAAATCATGTCAGATTGGCAGGATCTTCCACACATTTGGAAAGATTTGCTCAGTTGCCTAATATATACCTCATAACCTAGCATCTCTATTGTTATAGAGTTCCTTTGCCATCACAAAAGAAACAGAGTTTGATTAGAGAACTATTAATAAATGTGGAATTTTCCCAAAAGATCTATGGTGTTTAAATTCCAGTAGATCTGTGAATCACTAGTAGATTTTTTTTAAGTCTATTTCTTAAATTTTCTCTGCGTACTCTTTGACTTGAGGCTATTTACATAGCCTTAAAGCTAACTTCACAATCTGTTTTTATATGTTGAGTTACAACAATTTTGAATGCTTTAAGTGATAAAAACACACTAGAGGTCAAGTCTTTGCATCTCAAGTTGAGATGGATTGCATGGGATCCCTATACAGCTAAACCTTCAGCCTATTAGTAGCTTTCTACTTTAAGTTATTTGATTGAGGTAACAGCATATACTGAATTGTACTCTTTCCAAAAACATGTATTTTACTAATGATCCAGCTTACAACCACACAAACTTATATTTCTTTCATACTCCCAAGAAAATTAATATAGTTACTGAAGATGAAGTATCCTCTACATATGTACCATTTCTTGAGTAATTGGTAAAAAAGTACTGCTATTGTGTCTACAGTTTTACCAGTTTGGTTCCTATATCTCCAGTAACTCTTTTAGCTATATAGTGGTGGTAGGGTGTAAAAAAAAAGGTGAAGAGAATCTATTTTAGTATTTCTGCATTTTTATATCCTCAACAGTTTTATATCCTCAATACCTGTCACCCACACTCATGTCTGTCTTTGATCAGAAGAGGCTCTACTTTTCCCTCTTCTTATTCCTGCCTTGACTGGCATTTCCTATGCATGAAACATACATGAAACCCTAAAAAGAAGCTCTTTATGTAAAGATTTTGATAATTTCATCTAGACCATATGGGAGAAGAAAAGTTGAGAGAAAGACATACTGACCCATTTATACACAGACTCACACAAAGGCTCACACTCACACATCCAATAGGCTTTACATTTCCCAATCTAGCTAACTTTGCTCTTCAATGTCTTGTGAAAGTATGAGACCTTTGTGGCCAAATTACCGAGGATTCCCATACGTCCTATATATGAGATTGGTTCACACCAAGTCCACTCCATCTGGCCCTGAATTACTTGTCTTTATTTACTCTAAAGAATTTAAATTCTTCCTTATTTTGGATTATATCTTTAAATCCTCTTCAATTACTTTGGTGTTCAACAATATTGGTGCTAATCACTCCTTTTATTTTCCTAACCACACATTCCCCAGGGTGAATGGACAGAGAGTGGGGCATAAGAAATGACAGGGCTTACCCTCCCCTAAGTCATTTGGGCAGTGTTTCTTTTTTTAAGTACTAATATGCCCTATACTCTTTAATAATATAATATAACAATAATGAATAAAGCCATTTTGCAGCATAGTTTTATTATGGTTTTATTTTTTAATTCTACTCTTCCCCTTATGGAAAATGAAATTACAAGGAACTGATCAGGTTTCCAACTGGATGTTTTGTTTTGCTTTGATTGTTGTTTTTGTTTTCTTTTTCTACAGTAATCTCAATAATTACACCTAAATGTGCTGTCTGATATTACAGTTCAGTTTTTCCTCTTGTCTGCACTTGATGTTTGCAAGCTCTAAAAACTGCTTTTATTAGTGTTTTACACTCTTTCCTTTCAGACCTCATCATGAACTGGAATGTGACTGTTCACATTAAGGACCTTTGCTTAATTCTACCACAGCAGGATCTGCATTTCTTTTTAAGCCATATCTGAAGTTATTAATACACTCTGATTAAGTAACATTAACAGCATGATCAGTTGGTTTGCAGTTCTCATACTTTCTTTATTCAATTTATTGAAACTAAAACAAAACAAAAACATTTCACTCGTTTCTTCCACCCCCTATGGCCAACCTCAGGCAACTACCAATCTGTTCTCCGTCTTTATGAGCTTGGGATTTTTGTTGTTGTTGTTCTTATTTTTGTTTTAGATTCCACATATAGGAGAGATCATATGCTATTGTCTTTCTCTGACTTATATCTCTTAGCTTAATTCCCTCAAGGTCCACCCAAGTTTTTGTAAATGACAAGATTTCATTCTTTATTATGTCCAAATAACATTCTATTATGTTTTCTTTATCCATTCACCTATTTTCTTTATCCATTCACCCATCAATGGACACTTACATGGTTTCCATATCTTGGCTATTATAAATAATACTGAAATGAACATAGGGTTGTGCATATTATTTCAAATTAGTATTTTTGCCTTCATCAGATAAATATCCAGTAATGTTAAGTGCTATGTCATGTGGTAGTCTCATTTTAAATTTTTAAGGATATTCTTAAATTTTCCATAGTGGCTACACCAATTTACACTTCCACCAAAATGCAAAAGGGTTCCTTTTTCTTCACACCCTGGCTAGCCTGTTTTTATCTTTCAATAATAGTCATTCTAAGTGAGATGATACCTCATTGTGGTTTTGTTTTGCATTTCCCTGATGATTAGTTATGGTCAGTATCTTTTCTTATACGCATTGGTGATCTGTATGTCTTCTTTGGAAAAATGTGTATTCAGATCATCTGCCCATTTTTTTAATCAGTTTGTTTTATTTACTATTGGGTATGACTTCTTTGTATATTTTAGCTTTATATTAGCCTTAATCAGATAAATGATTTGAAATTATTTTCTCCCATTCAGTAAGTTGCCTTTTCACTTTGTTGATGGTTTCCTTTGCTGTACAGAAGCTTGTCAGATTGATATAATACCATGTGTTTATTTTTGCTTTTGGCGTTAGATTCAAAAAATCATTGCCCAGACCAATCAAGGAGATTACCACCTACCACCTATGTTTTCTTCTGGGAGTTTTATGGTTAAGGTCTTAGGTTCAAATCTTTAATCCATTTTGAGTTCATTTTTATGTGTGATGTTAGATAGGGGACCAGTGTTTTTTGTTTTGTTTTGTTTTTGCCTGTGGTTGTCCAGTTTTCCCAATACCATTTATTGAAAAGACTGTCCTTTCTCCATTGTGTACTTTTTACTCCTTTGTCACAAATTAATTGATCATATATGTTTGGATTTATTGCTGGACTGTCTCTTCTGTTACTTTGATCCATGTATCTGTTTTTATGCCAATACCATACTGTTTTCATTATTATAGCTTTATAATATAATTTGAAATCAGGGAGTATGATGTCTCCAGCTTTGTTCTTTTTCATGATTGCTTTGGCTATTAGAGGTCTTTTGTGATTCCATACAAATTTTAAAATTGTTCTATTTCTTTGAAAGATGCCATTGGCATTTTGATAGAGATTCAATTGAATCTTTATATTGTTTTGGGTGGTACAGACATTTTAACAATAATAATTTTTCCAATCCATGGACATGGAGTATATTTTTATTTATTTGTCTTCAATTTCTTTTACTAATATATTTTTTATTTTGCTTTGTTTTTAGTTTTCAATACAGATCTTTTACCTCCTTGGTTAAATTTATTCTTAGATATTTTACTTTTTTTTTTTAAAGATTTTATTTATTTATTTATTAGAGAGAGAGAGAGAGAATGAGAGAGAGGAAGAGGTCAGATGGAGAAGCAGACTCCCCGCTGAGGAGGGAGCCCGATGCGGGACTCAATCCAGATATTCCAGGATCATGACCTGAGCCAAAGGCAGTTGCTTAACAACTGAGCCACCCAGGCGCCCCTCTTAGATATTTTACTTTTTGATGCAATTGCAAATGGGATTGTTTTCTTGATTTGTTTTCCTAATATTTCATTATTACTGTAAAGAAATGGAACAGATTTTTATGTATGGATTTTGTATCCTTCAACTTTACTGAATTCTTTTGTTCTACCAGTCTTTACAGTTTTCTATATAATATTAGGTCACCACAAATAACGATAATTTAATTCTTTCTTTCCAATTTAGACAACCTGTATTTCATTTTCTTGCTTAGGTGTTCTGGTTAGACTTCCCATATCATGTTATATAAAAGTTCTAAGAGTGGACATCATTGTCTTGTTCCTGATCTTAAAGCTTCATGCCTTTCACCATGGAGTACAATATTAACGATATTAACTGTGGGCTTGTCATATATGGCCTTTGTTATATTAAATTTCCACTACACCTGTTTTGTTGAGAGTTTTGATAATAAATGGATGTTGAATTTTCTCAATTTTTTCCTGCATCTGTTGAGATGATCATATGATCTTTATCCTTCATTTTTTTAATGTGGTGCATCACATTAATTTGCAAGTGTTCAGTTCCTGGAATAAGTTGTAATGGTGTGTGATCATTTTAAAGTGTTGTTGAATTTGGTTTGCTAATATTTTGCTGAGGATTTTTGCATTTATGTTCATCAGGAATATTGTCCTATAATGTTTCTGTGTGTGTGGCATCCTTGTCTTGTTTGTATCAGGGTAATCCAGGACTTGTAAAATGTGTTTGGAAGAATTTCCCTGTCTTCCCCTTTTTTAGAAGAGTTTGAGAAGGATTCATATTAATTCTTCTTGGAATGTTTGATAAAATTCACTAGTGAAGTCATTTGGCTTTTGACTTTTTTTTTTTTGATGGAAAATTTTTGATGACTGATTCAAATATCCTTGCTAGTAATCAGTCTGTTCAGATTTCTACATGATTTAGTCTTGATAGCTTGTATGTTTCTAGGAATTTATCCATTTATTCTGGTTGTCTAATTTATTTGCATATATTGTTCATAGTAGTCTCTTATGATTCTTTGTATTTCTGTAGTATCACTTGTAACGGCTCCTCTTCCATTTGTGATTCCATTTACTTGAGTCCAGTCTCTTTTTTCTTGGTGAGTCTAGCTAAAAATTTGTCAATTTTGTTTGTGTTTTCAAAGAACCAGCAAGGGTGTGTGTGGGTGGCACATTTGGTTAAGCATCCAGCTCTTGATTTTGGCTCAACCCTGATGTCAGGGTCCTGGGAGCAAGTCCTGTGTCAGGCTCTGTGCTCTGCACAGCTGCTTGGGATTCTCTCTCCCTCTCCCTCTGCTCCTCCACCCCCTCAAAAATAAATAAATAAACCTTAAAAAAAAAAAAGGAACCAGCTCTTAGTTTCATTGATCTTTTCTGTCTTTGTAATCTCTATTTCTGCTTTCATATATAAATTTATATATATATAAATTTCATATATAAATTTCTACTAATTTGATCTTCATTTGCTCTTTTTCTAGCTCCTTAAGGTATCAAGTTAGGTTGTTTGAGACTTTTCTTGTTTCTTGAGATAGACATTTATTTACTTTTAAAGATTCTATTTATTTATTTGACAGAGAGAGATCACAAGTAGGCAGAGAGGCAGGCAGAGAGAGAGCGAAAGGGTGAAGCAGGCTGCCTGCTCAGCAGAAAGCCCGATGCAGGGCTTGATCCCAGGACCCTAAGATCACAACCTGAGCTGAAGGTAGAGGCTTTAACCCACTGAGCCACCGAGGTACCCATTTTTATTTTAAGATTTTATTTGAGATAGACATTTATCACTATAAACTTTTCTCTTAGAACAGCTTTTGTTGTATCCCATAAATTTTGGTATGTTACATTTCTGTTTTTGCTTATCTCGAGGTACTTTTTAGTATATCTTTTGATTTCTACTTTGACCCATTGGTTATTCAGTAGCATGTTGTTTAATCTCCACATATTTGTGAATTGTCCAATTTTCTTCTTATAATTAATTCCTAGTTTTACATCATTGTGCTTAGAAAAAGATGCTTGATATAATTTCAACCCTCCTAAATTTATTACGGCTTATTTTGTGGCCTAATATATGATCTGTCTTGGAAAATGTTTCATGTTCACTTGAGAAGAGTATGTATTATGTGTTTTTGGATGGAATGTTCTATAAATGTTAAGTTCATATGGTCTAACATGTCTTTTAAGGCTGATGTTTTCTTACTAAATTTCTGTCTGGATGATCTGTTCATTGATGTAAGTAGTTACTGAAGTCCCCTATTCTTATATTGTTGTCCATTTCTTTATTAGGTCTTTTAATATTGGCTTTATTTATTTGGGTACTCATATGTTTGGTGTATAAATATTTACAAATTTTATATCCTCTTGTTGGATTGACCCTTTATCATGTGATACCCTTGTTAGCCCTTTATTACAGTTTTCTTTTAAAGCTTGTTTTGTCTAACATAGGTATAGCCATTCCAGCTTTCATTTGGTTGCCATTTTTATGAAATATCTTTTTCCACCTCTTCATTTTTAAGTCTGTATATATCATTGCATCTAAAGTGTGTGGGTTAAAGGCAGCACATAAATGAATCTTATTTTTTTATCCATTCAGCCACTCTGTATTTTCATCAGAGAATTTAGCCCAAATAAATTTAAAGTGATTAATGATAAGTATGTGCTATTGCCATTTTGCTGATTGTTTGCTAACTTCTTTTATAGTTCCTCTATGTTTCTTTCTTCTTTTCTTATTCTCTTCCTTTGTGATTTGATGACTTCCTTTAGTGGTATGCTTATATTCCTTTCTGTTTATCTTTTGTATATTTACTGTAGGTTTTACTTTATGGTTGCCATTAGACTTACATATATAACAACTTATAATATTTTTAAGTTTATTTTATTTTAAATTGATACTAGCTGTATGTCATCAATCTACTACCTTTACTATATATTTACTTTTGTAGTGAGATTTATTCTTTTATATGTGTTCTTGTTCCTAATTAGCATCCTTTCTTTTCAGCTTAAGGAAGTCCCCTTAATATTCCTTATAAGGCCAGTTTAGTGGCAATAAACTCCTTTAGATTTTGCTTATCTGGAAAACTCTTTATATCTCCTTTAATTCTGAACAATAACTTTGCCAGGTAGAGTATTCTCAGTTGGAATTTTTTTCTTTCAGCCCTGACTATATGGTGCCATTCCCTTCTAGTTATAGATTTTGTGCTGAAAAACTACATAACAAATTATTCTTATCTTGCTACTTTTAATATTTCCTTATTATCTTTAACTTTGACATTTTAATAACAATGTATCTTGATTTGAGTCTCTTTGGATTCATCTTCTTTAGATGTTTCTTTGATTCCTGGATGTAGATGTCTGTTTTCTTCCCCAAGTTAGGGAAGTCTTCTGCCATTATTTCTTCAAATAAAATTTCTGCCCCTTTCTCTCTGTCTTCTTCTGGGATCCCATTAATGTGAATGTTAGTCTGTTTGATGTAGTCTTAAAAGTCCCCTGAGTTACTTTCCTTCCTCTCTTTTCTTCCTTCCTTCCTTCCTTTCTCTTTTTGCTTATTTATTTATTTATTTATTTATTTATTTATTTATTTGACAGAGAGAGAGAGATCACAAGTAGGCAGAGAGGCAGGCGGTGGGGAGGCAGAAAGCAGGCTCCCCACCGAGCAGAGAGCCTGATGCGGGGCTTGATCTCAGGACCCTGAGATCATGACCTGAGCCAAAGGCAAAGGCTTCAACCCACTGAACCACCCAGGTACCCCCTCTTTTTGCTTTTCTGATTGAGTGAGTTCATGGTCTTTGAGTTGACTGAGTCTTTTTCTTCTTTTTCTGGTCACTTACTGAACCCTTCCAGTGCATTTTTTTCAGTTCAGTTATTGCATTCTTCAGCTCTGTGAGTTCTATTTGGTTCTTATATTTTCCATTTCTTATTGAAGTGTTCATTGTATACATCCATTCTTCTCCCCAGCTTAGTGAGAGTCTTTATGACCATTACTTTGAATTCTTTATCAGATAAGTTACTTTTCTCTGTTTCATGAAAGGTCTTTTCCTAAGGTTTTTTCTTATTTTTTTTCATTTGGAATAGATTCCTCTGTCTCCACATTTTGCATGACTCTCTGTGTTGGTTTCTATACAATAGGTGAAACAACCACTTCCCCTAGTCTCAAAGGAGTGGCCTTGTATAGATGAACCTTTTCATTCAGCCCTGCCCCAGCTCTTGTTGTCTCTCAAACCTTTGTGCTTGTTCAGCAGCCTTTTATATTTTCAGTAGCTCCCAGTATTTGAGGATCTGCCAACATCTGTCAGTGTCCCAAAAGAAAGGGTTTTGGCATCTAGATTCAGGCTGACTAGACAGGTTCTCAGGCAACAACTTTTAAAAATATGCAAATATATACAGTCTTGAGGGACCACGTGCCTAAGCCACATTGAACACCATAGCTGGGATCTGGAGGTGTCCCCTGGATGGTAATTAGAAAAATCATGGCTCTAGACAAATATTGTATAAACTCCTTTTTCAGAGATACTGGCAAGCTGAAGCAAGGTAGAGGGAAAGAGCCAAGGTGGTGTCCGTTGCCTATATTTTTTGAGAGCAATTCCATTCCCCTAAATATGTGCCAAACCTGAAGCCTGCCCCTCAGCCCAAAGCTCCAGGACAAGTCAAGTGACCTGCATCACAGAAAGACTAAGGGGTGTACTTCAATCCTGTATTTGTGCTTTACCAGGGGGTAGTATCCTGCCAAGAACTGTCCCTATAGGAGACCTGTAGGTCCTATAGGACCCAGGAACAGAAGCCCTTCTGACAACCAGAGCCAAGCAATCAAGGGATGTCCCCTGAGAATAAGATGCAAAATTCAGGAACCAGACAAATATAGAACTCCCCTCCAGGAGCATGACAGAGCATGAGCACAAAGTTAGCACCCACCCTCTGAAGTCTCTAGAAAGGATTATGTACAGTCAGCCCCTAGATGTGTGTTTAATGAGAAGTCTGTTCCTCAGGCCACAGTCATGATGAATAGCTAGCTAATAGGCCTCCTTCAGAGAAAGACTGAGTTACTGGAAATACTGTTTATCCCTATGTCCTGAGGATGCTTTTCTCTTACTTTATTTTTGCATTAGTCAGTTATTCTTCATGTTTTAGGAAGGTTGCTATAAAATAGTTTTTATAAATATAAATACTGTTTTTTTGTCTAACTGAATCCAGTTTGTATATGAAATTCTTCCCATGGTCCAAAAGTATTTTTATACTTTCTATAATCATTTTTGAAGGCCTTTGAATCCCTTTTGTCAGATTTCTTAAAGATTGCCCTTTTTTTCTTAATAATTTTTTAGTTATAAAAAGTGACCTATGCTTCTTTCATATTGTTTGAGATGGCCTCACTTATATCCTATTGATAACTGTTTGCAAATCTGTATTTTAGGGAAACTTATGTGTATTTCTCTGACTTTCATTTTCTCATGGAGATAAAAAGTCCCAAATAATAAAAATATTTGATTTTCTCAAATAAGTCTGAATTTTCATCAATATTTTTCTTAGTAATTTCTTTCAACATGGCCATTCATATAATATACACAGTTTTAAAACTCCATATTTTAAAAAGGGAGAAATCCTATCCATTTTCTTATAATTATGTGTATTGATTTCTGATGTAAAAGTAGATCATTCCTGATCAGTTTTCTTGAGATGAATAGCACCATTGCTTCTATTTCATACAAAAAAAAATGACACATACAATAGGCAAGATTTTATAACCTACAAAGAAATAATACAATTTTTTTCTCTTATTTTAAAATAATTTTGAAAATAAGAGTAAAAAGACATCAAACATTGAGATAATTTGGGATACATTAGATATACCTATGTTATTATGTAGAATTCAAAGTATATAATGTGATTTTGAGTAAAATATTATATAATTCTTTTCTTCTGCATGATGCCAGTTAAATAAATTTGTAAATCACCCAAAAAACCTTCATAAATAGATTTTTACAAAAGAATAAAGTAAGCTAAGAATATATGTACCAAAAAATTATTTTTTCATATCTAAGGAGTGAGATAGAATTACAGGAGAATTCAACTGTATTTTTATAGTTGAAGTTAATGGATAATGAATTATTAATTATGTAGTCTTTTGAAATTATATACTTGGTAAAAAAATAGAAATAAACACATAAATAAAAACTGAAAAAAACCTGAAATAAATCAATTTCTAGAATTTGGAATATTTCTCATTGTTACTCTTGAAATTTTTTGTTTTTTTTAAATATGAAAAATAAAGCAAAATTAGCATAAGTATGATATTTAAAATCTGCAGTCCTTTTTTAAAGGTACATATTTAATTGAAGTCATTAATGTATGTCTAAACACAACAAAATGAAAGCTTATATTCATTTTAAATTAAAATTTGAAGATTCTATTGAAATTAGCATTAAATGCAAATGTGGAGGCATATAAAGTTTAAATTTGAAACGATAAGCAGTATAAACTGATATGAATAGCTTCTACACTGAATAATGTTTAAGTCTCTACTACATGCAGGTGAGATAATGGTTGATTGCAAAGTAAGAGATAGAGGTTTATTTTGTTTTATTTTTTTCAAAGGAAGCCAGATCCTTAAGGTACCTTTTTAGGAACAAATGAATTAAAAAAAATAAAAAGAATTAAACTAAAAGATGAATTAGTACAAATGAAACAAGACCTTAGTGTATTCCTATGCAGTGCCTGGGAAGAATATGTATGTATGTGTTTGTGTTCTATAATTCTGAAGTTTAATCCTACTCTTCCAAAGTATCAATTTCCTTCTTTCATGTTGCTACAAAATGTTATTGAATTTTTATTAAAAATATGCAAAATTGTGAATAGCTATTGGTAAATTAATTTTTGTAGGTCATTCTGCCTTTATATTCACTGGGATGACTGGGTTCAGTCCCAGCATTGCATTTGTATTTGGGAAAGGCTGAATTACTGTTGCCATAATATAATATATCTAAATCCATAAATACATATCCACCTTTTGTTGAACAAGACAATAATGATATCAGGGGAAAAAATCAGTTAAATTATCAACTTCCTTTATAGTTAGAAGACCATGAGTGGCTTTCAACAGATGGTAATTTCAACTTCATATTTTTATCATGCCTGTGTCAAAAGGCTTTTAAAACAGATCTTACAATGAATCATAAAAAGCTAAATAGTCCCAAGAGAAAAAGTGCTCATGCATTATGTTTCTAATTCATCAATGGAAACTAAACCTGAAAATTTGATTTATTTCTCTTAAATTTCTTGGGAGATTGAAAAAAAAGGAGTACATAATATAACATCTGAAATTTTTCATTATTTCGAATATCATGATACAGGGACATACCTATGGACCACTGAAATAAAATTATGAAAATGTATACAAATGAAGCTTTTCTAAAAGGATTAAATGGATATTCCACATCTTTGCACATTTTTCAAAATGAGGCTAATGTCAGAGTCTTTTAAGGGATATAATTTGATTTAATTTTACTTATTTCTAATTTGTTTTAATTTTAGGTAAATCTTTACAAAATTAGATCTAAATGAAATCTTGTATTTTGCCCCAAAAAAATGCTTTTCTGACAATTAAAGAGGCTAATAATCAACTTTGCAGTCACCCACCTTGTCAAAATGAGGAATAATTTGTTTTCAGAATCATAAGCAATTCTACCTTTACCTTAGTGTATCTATTGCATAAATAAATATACACAAAAATAGTCAGGCACATTTAAGGAGCCTATAGATATTGAAGCTAGAAAGAAGACATAATATGTAAAATACATAAATGTGTTTACCTTGATTTTCCCTAAACATAATCATAGCTTCCACACTTGAAATTCTCCCCTTGAATACAGCCTCCAGCAGGATTTAAATTCTGTTCTTGTGTTCTTCCTATGGAAGTGTGTCCCTTAAGGGAGTTCTCAAGATTGGTTGGCATTTATATGATACCTTCCATTACTTTGGAAGTAATGTAAAGTAAAGTAAAGTAAAGAAAAATACTTTGGAATATTTTGTCTGTCTGGTTTTGGTTTAATGGAACAATGGGGATAAATTATATAATTGTGTTTTATCAAGACAAATATTATTAGCATTTACTTCTGTAATAGAAGAGTGCATAACATGAGCAGAGAGTGTTAAACATATTTTTTGGTATATTCAAATATAATCTCCAAAGGTTCCCATTTTATACATGGAAAAACAGAAACCTATTTCAGTGATTTCACATTTCAGTTGCAATAAATTGACAATAGTGTGCAAGTAAACATCCATTTAAATGGATGTTTAAAATGAGATACATTAGTAATGAAAACAAAGGACATAGAAACAACTACATATTTAACAATTATAGGTGTGAAGTGGTAAGTTCTTATAAGGAAGAGGAATTTGAAAATTGTTTTAAGTGTATTTAGTATGTAATATGAGTAGTATTCCAGTAATAGAAACTTTCCAGGAACTAATAGAAAAATGAGCATAGAGTTTTAGAATTCTGACAAGAGAAATATTGTGGTTGGCATGGACTTTCCTGTCGATAAAGAGGTATGGAGAAAGTACTCTGAAGGATTAAAATGAACAGAAGATTACAAAAGTGTTTCAGAAAACATAGATAACCTTGTCTAAAAATATTTTTCAGAACTTGATTTATGCTATTTGATAATTCTTATAGTATTAGTTCATAAATAAAAAATTTGTGCTTAATTTGATAGTCAATTCTAAAGCTGGAAAATTCTCACAATGTCTAATAATACGTATTTTTCTGTAAAATAATTTATTTCATAGTAAAATGTTTATAGGAAATCATATAGCATTCTTACATTAGTAATTACTAGGAGGTAAATAAGAATTGAAAGAAAAGTGATTCATAGTTTGAGACAAACATTCTTCCAAAGAAAACCAAACGTTTAAATGTATGGTTATGCCATTGAAAAAAAAGTGGATAAAATCTTTAAAAAAAAAAAAAAAAGAAAAGAAAGTGGAATCGCTTTGCCTACTGAGTGAACCATTGAGCTTTCCCAATTTCCATTAGAATGAGAAAAATATATCCTGCCATACCAAATTGTAAGCCTTTAAATATCTTCATACACTTTCATAAGCAATAACTTTGCCTTTCCATAGAGTGGTTATACTCTCATGTGCAAATATGAAAGACTAAAAGGGAATTTTTATCCCAAAGTAAGTAAATGAGTATGTGACACATTCAGAGTACATGCTAATAATGAGCTTGATTATTTCCTGAGACATTTTTTACCTTCTTAAATTATACATTATTAGAAAATTATCTGTTTTGTAATGCTGCAAGATTATTTCCTAGTAATACATATTATATTCTAGGTGGATCATATGCATATTTTGAAAATATTATTTTACAAAATTAGCTTTTGTGGACTAATTTTTTGCCTCAAAATGTACACTCATTTTTTGTTCATTATGTGGCAAAATTCTAATTGCCAAAAACAAAGGTTACTCTGGTAACAAACAGCACAAGCTCCTTAGAGAGTCTTTTTAATGTTGTGTTAGTACTAGAAAATAACATGGAAAACTAAAATGAATGAATACATATATTGCACTAATGGTACAAATAACTTGTCAGGAGAACTTATTTTTAAAGATTTTATTTATTTTTTTGAGAGATAGAGTGAGAAACAACATGAGAGGGGAAAGGGTCAGAAGGGAAGCAGGCTCCCTGCTGATCCCGGAGTCTGATGCAGGACTCGATCCCAGGACTCTAGGATTATGACCTGAGCCGAAGGTAGCTGCTTAACCAACTGAGCCATCCAGGCACCCCAGGAGAACTTATTTTTAAAGCGTTTGTTTTTCACTTGTTTAGTTCTAAGGATACTTATTAGTACATGTAAATTTACTGATATTTCAAAAGACTTTATTTAAATAAAAATACATCGTTTTCCTTGAGAATGTCTAAACTCTTCCATAGGACCATTTTACTACTTTAAACGATCCATTATATTTTATGCAAAAAATTTCTTACTGCTATTAAATATAAGCGCTCTATATAGTTTCATATTGGAATGTACAAAGTATATGCCATTACTAATTTGTCAGAGTTTCATGATTGGGTGATATATATGTTGACAATGAATATGTATGACTATAGAAAATCTTACAGTGCTAACCCTTTAATTATGGGATATTTTGTCCCTAGAATTGGACTACTCTTCTAGTGGCTTGACTCCTTGGATTCCCTAAGGTCTCAATTTAAATACTGGCTTCTTTTTAAGGACTTTCTCAACTCTTGAAAGTGTAGTAGACACTAGTGATGTACCAGCCTTATCTCCGCAGCCTACTTGATTTAGTGGAGTTGTGTTCAGAAATCCCTGGCCCTCTTTTCAATACCCAAAACTAAATGACTGTAAGAGGGTCTCTCTGATCTGCTTTCTCAAAGACTCAAGGCCATCCAGATGCACTCTAGTGCAACCCAGAAGTTCAGAGACAAGCAATGGTAATGGGAGTGGATGGATCAATGTCTCATTCTCCACTTTCTCTGATGGAAGAATTTTAAAGTTCCTCTAGTTGCCCATTCTGTTCAAGTTTTTGTCTCAGTGTTTGGTTTCAAAGGAATCTATACTAAGAGCTATGCAATTCTTGATAACGGTACTTATGCTATTACAGCTCGATATATTTTTATGAAAGAAGAAAAATATTGAAATACCACTGACTTACTCTATCTTAATATATTTATTTTATATATATTGTATCAAGTTCTCACATACTATTTTTCCTCTAAATTTACTTTTTTTTCCCCTGCAAGAACTGGATCTTTACAATTTTCTCTTTCAAATATATTGTTGTTGGTTCAAGTCAATACCAATAACATGTCAAGATATTTTAAGGCTTCTTTCTGCTAACAAATACATGATACATCTTTCTGCACCTCAGATGATCAAAGCACTGCAATTGTGGGATTTTAGCAAGTGATTACAGAACACATTAAATAAATAGTGATGAACAGAAAATGTTTTTCCTCCCTCAGTTACGGAAGTTCTAAATTTAATCTAACCACCATGCTTCTGATGTCTTTCTGGAATAATTTTTTGAAATCTGTATATTTCCTTTTGTTTTAGAAATCAGAAAGTATTAACATTATTACCTGATCTTTTATTTAAAATCAGTACCATAATACAAAATTTGAAATTTTGTACAGAGCTTTGTTAAAGTTACTTAAGTTCTGCTATAGGTATTTCTTTATTCCCTATCACAATGATATAATATCTATCATCTTCATTTTAGAGAAGATGAAAATGACTCTTAGATGGTCTAAATCTAGTTAAGTATATTTCCAAAACTACATACTAGTAGATGGTAGAATGAGAATTGTTTCAAATCTTTCAGATACCGAAAATAATATTTTTATAATATGTTTTCACCAACATAATTATGCTCAGAATTATATTTTATATTCAAATAATTTATTATTAAACTTTCTGTATTTGATTTCTTCCTGCTGATCTAGGGAAACTCTGGAATACCTACTAAAACTACAGTTTAAAGGGGAAGGTATCACCAGGTAACACCTTCAATTTGGGGATTGTATAATAAAGTTTCTTTCATTAAAAATATACATATATATGTATATATATATATTATTTCTGCAGTCACATCCACAGAAAAATGACTTTGGGAAACAAATTTATCAAGGAACTGTTGTTTAAAAATAAAATTCTTCTAGTAGTGGGTTAGGTCTAATTAAAAAGTCATTTATTTATTCCATATTATACCAACATAACAAGAGAAAAGAATGAATATATCTGCTAACCTCTTTTCTCAAATTATTCCTACATCTGAGGATTACAGTGGGGACTCTAGTCCTCCAGACTAATAGCATTATTTTAATGATACGTTATGTGTATACTATAGTTTTACCTTGAAATGTTTTAAAATTCTTGGATAGCCATTGGGATTTATTTTGAAGTAGATTATCAGTGTTACCATTTTAAAAATATCACAGTGTGTGTGTGTGTTTGATTTTGGGTTTACAGTTTTTTATTGCTACTGCTGTTGTTACTTTACGGGGGGGAGGGGCAGAGGGAGAGGGTGAGAGAGAATCTTTTTTTTTTTTTTAAGATTTTATTTATCTGAGAGAGAGAGAGAGCGAGAGAGAGCATGAGAGGGGAGAAGGTCAGAGGGAGAAGCAGACTCCCCGTGGAGCTGGGAGCCCGATGCGGGACTTGATCCCCAGACTCCGGGATCATGACCTGAGCTGAAGGCAGTGGCTTAACCAACTGAGCCACTCAGGTGCCCCGTGAGAGAGAATGTTAAGCAGGCTTCGCACCCAGCATGGAGCCTGAGCTCATGACCCTGAGATCATAACCTGAGCTGAAATCAAGAGCTGGCCACTTAACCCACTCAGTCACCCACATGGCTCTCTTCTTACTCTTTTGACCACCTGTTTCAAAACATTTGAGAAGGGAATATAGCTTTCCTCAATTCCTTGTTACTTTGGAATGATACATACAGACCATTTTGTGAGCTCAGTTTTTACCTTCTCCTTTATATATTCTATTCTAGAGAAACTTGATATATTACCTGATAGGTAATTAAAAACTAAGCTAATTTATTATGTAGCTGAACATCCCTCTTTTTACCATCTCCCCAATGGACTTGTATAGTTGTCAGTCACCTATTGAAAGTTTTCTGTCTTTCCTTTTTTTCTTTTCTTTCTTCTTCTTCTTCTTTTTCTTCTTCTTCTTCTTTTACTTCATCTAATTTTTTTTTCAGTGATTGAGTGATTCAGATTTCATATTTTAATTGCCAACTTTATAATAACATTTTACTTTTGATTTTTATTTAGGCATTAGTCATTTGTGTTTTTTTCTTATTTTTTTTCTCCTTTGCTCATTTTCACCTTGAAAATACTTATTTATGTGGTTTTTCCAACCATGACAATGATTAGATACAAGATTCACTCATATAAATTATAATTAAAACCCATATTATCCATTTTCAACATGGTTTAGTAATGTTATAAAAACTATTTTTTTAAGATTTTATTTATTTATTTGACAGAGAGAGAGATCACAGGTAAGAAGAGAGGCAGGCAGAGAGAGAAGGGAAAGCAGGCTCCCTGCCGAGCAGAAAGCCTCATGTGGGGCTCCATTCCAGGACCCTGAGATCATGACCTGAGCCAAAGGCAGAGGCTTTAACCCACTGAGCCACCCAGGCGCCCTGTTATAAAAACTTTGAAAACTTCCAATATTATTCTTTTTTCACCTAAAACCAAGAGTACCACAAAAGACAGTGTGTACATTATTACTCAATAATTAAAAGTGCATAGCCCTTCTAAGTAAATGAATATAAAAAGATAGTCATATTTTCAAAAAGATTTAAATGTTTCATATCTTATTCTTTTATTTTTTATCAATTCTAAGGCAATTCACATCTTCAGCAAAAGTTAATGTTTTTAATCACATTTAAGGCATTAATTTTGCTTACAAAATGAACATTTACATAAAATACAAATACAGTTTCTCCTTATACACAACTGGTATCCTGTCATGAACACTATTGTTTTTTTTTATATAAAAGATTCTATTTATTTATTTGACAGAGAGAGAGATCACAAGTAGGCAGAGAGGCAGGCAGGGGGTGGGGGGAAGCAGGCTCCCTGCCGAGCAAAGAGCCAGATGCAGGGCTTGATCCCAGGACCCTGAGATCATGACCTGAGCTGAAGGAAGAGGCTTTAACCCACTGAGCCACCCAGGTGCCCTAGCATAAACACTATTCTGAAACTTACTTTTTTCCTTTACCAATGTATCTTTGATACTGATTTATATCAGTACTTAACTAATGCCCTTATGTTCAGTGGCTGCACAGATCTGTACAGAAGAATGGCAACATATTGCATCACTCCTTTTCTGATGAACATTTAGATCACTTTTGAACATACAAGTACTACTTGAGCAATTTTGAACACAAGTTGTTTTGACTATGTGTGAATATATTTTACATTAAATTAGATCAAAGAAAATACAAATTTGTATTTATTGCTTTTATTTATACCAATTGCCCTCTGTCAAATTTTCAAGCTTAGTATTATGCCACCAAAGAAAGTATACCAGTTTGTTGGCTTCTTTACAATAATTCATTTCCCTAAGGCTCCCGATAACTATGCTTAATGTATCTATTTTAATTCAACATGGTAACTTCACATGGCATATTTCACAAATCACAGATGACACTCATTCATCTCCCTTCACATTTTATACTTCTTACTTCACAGTTTACTCTTACAAATTCCGATACAATTGTCATAATAACCCTAAGAAATGAAATTGTATTACTTTTCCCTGACATCCTTCGAATTATTAATGTTTTACACATATACCCAGAAAACATTTCTTTTTTTTTTAAGATTTTATTTATTTATTTGACAGAGAAAGAGCACAAGTAGGCAGAGGCAGGCAGAGGAACAGGGAGAGGGGCAGGCAGAGGCAGCCTCCCACTGAGCAGAGAGCCCCACGTGGAGCTCGATCCCAGCACTCTGGGATCATGACCTGAGCTAAAGACAGCCTCACCAACCAATCAACCCAGGCGTCCCGCAGAAAACATTTCTTGTGTTTTCCCATTTCCCAACAGTTTAGAGTTGTTAGTCCTTCAGCCAGAAGGAAATTTTTTGGTATTTCCTGTGGAGCAGGTTTGCTAAAGACAAGTTTTTGTAACTTTTCTTTATCTTCAGATGTCTTTATTTCACTTCTATTTGTAAAGAAAATTTTTACTATATATTGATAGACTTATAGGTTAATATTTGCACTTCAGAAATGCCATTTTATTATCTTTTGTTCTTTATTGTTTCTTTGTTCTTCATTGTTTCTAGTGAGAAGTCTGCCATATTTGTTTTGCTGCTCCTTTTTATATAGTGTTTTTATCTCTGACTAGATTCAAATTTTCCACATTTTTGTCTTCAATTTTCAGCAGTTAAACTCTAGTGTACCTAAATGTGACCTTTTTTTATATTTATTGTCCTCGGATTTCATTGTGCTTTTGGTAATTATGTGTTGATAATCTTTTAAAGTTGTATTTGGAAAAAAAGTCCACTTTTTCTTCCCAGGTCTAATAATGTAATCTTTGTAGGACTCCTTAAGTCTCCTTCATTTCCATCTACACTTTTTTGAACTTGCTCTTCTTCAAATTAGTACTTTTTAATGGTCTGCTAATTTTTTTTCTGTTATTTCCAATCTGCTTTAAGGTCATCTGATGACATTTTAAAATTCAGACATCTTACTTTTCTATAAATTCTAATTTATTCCCTTATAGTTTCCATGTCTCTGCTAAGTTTCTCTGATTATTCCTTACAATTACAATTTCTTTTAAATCTTTGTACATATATCCTTTTACTTGTTTTTTTAAAGATTTTATTTATTTATTTGACAAGAGAAAGAGCACAAACAGTGGTAGAGCCAGAGGGAGTGGCAGAAGCAGGTTCCCTGCTGAGCAGGGAGCCAGATGTGGGGCTTAATCCCAGGACCCCAAGATCATGACCTGAGCTGAAGATAGATGTTTAACCTCCTGAGCCACCCCGGTGCTCCTGTACATACATCCGTTTAATATTTAGAATATATTTATAATATGTACTTTTGAATTTTGCCTGCTGAATCTAAAATTTGGGTCATCTTATGTTCAGCTTCTTAGGATGCCTTTTATTTATCTATGTGTCAGAATTTACCTGTTTGTTTTCATGTCTCGTAATAGGACATCATGAATAGTATATTGTAGAGAATCTTGGTTTTGTTGTATTCCTCTAAAGAATTAATTTTTGTTTCATAGGATTTATTGCAGATTGATTGCCAGTTGATGACATTTGAACGTGTGTAGGCTTGGTTTTATGAGTTTGTACAGTAGGTCTTATAAGTTCATGTAGTTTTCTAAGCCCCTCTATTTTGGTGGGATTCAAACTCCAAACTTTGGCTTTAGGCTTTGTTTGGAGGAGTGTAGAGTAATAGTATTACTCCTAAGAAATGACTTTTCTTGTCTTCCCATCTAGGTGTTGACAAGGAATTAATGTAGACACCACATAATAACTGAACTATTTCTCCAGTGTCTCTACCAGTGCTTCATTTCTGGTATCTTTATTCTGTTCTCAAACCCACAGAAGCTGCTCTCTCGTATGCTCAATACAGTATTGCCCTAGGACTGTGTAGCCTATCCTTTATCCAAAGATTGCTGAGGGTCTTCCCCTAGCCATTGCTCTCTCCTACACACACACCACACACACGCTGCACAACTCCCTTCAATGGGCAACTGTGCTGAAGTTAGGCCCCAGCACAGTTCTTTATGTTTGGAAGATTGTCCTAAGACAGAGAACTGAGCAATTATGGAGCTACGTCATGAATTTCCCTTTTCTCAGTGATTATGGTCTTGGCATTGCTTGATGTCCAAATCCTGAAATCAGTTACCTAATATATATTGTTCAGTATTATTGCTTATTATAAGAGCACTAGCTGAACACTAGTTACTCAATCATGCTGGATTTCAGTACAAAACTAAATTTAATTTAATTTAAATTTATAAATTAAAATAATTTAGAAAAATGGAGCTTTTTAAAATTAAAGAATGTTTTTATACATGCATACATTGTGAATTAGATCCTTTAGTCTTAAAAACACAAAAATAAGCATCCATTAAAAATTACATGGTGAAGCAAACAAAAACATATTAGTAGTAGATTTTAATTTATTCTCATGATCCATGACAGATGAAGTTAAAGAATATTAATGAAAATATATTTGAGTAATATGTTACAGAATAATGTATGCTAATCGATAATGAATTTTAAAATAGATTCTCTTTATTTTAAACTACACAAGTAACATTCACAAAAACTAAATATATATTAATCTTAAACCTCAATTTTTCCAACATAGAACATAGAAATTATATATAAATTTTCTTTTTTTTTAAATGATATATAAAATTTCTGATCACACTGCCTTCAACTGGAAATGTATAAGAAACTCTTACACTAAAGGCTCTACCATGTTGAAAGTATATCAGTATTTAATAAGTTACCGAGTCAAAAAAACAGATCCAATCACAAATATAGGGTAATGGTCATAAACACCTTCTGTATTATAATTTACTTTATACAATTAATTTATTACTCAGAGAAACAGGTATGACCTAAATACTTGTCAATTACTATGATAATTGCTTTCAACAATATACCGTACTTTGAGTTCTACTTTATTTCCACAGATTTACTATTTTATCCATGATCATTTAAAATTATTTACTTGTGTGTATTTCATGTTATTCACTTTATCATTTATGGCCTCTGTGTTTCTTTCTGTTTTTCTCTGTTGTGTTTCTTTAAATGTTGCTATTATGTTATGTGATTTTTTTTCCATTTTCTAAATTGAGCTCTGCTAGTTGAAAGTTGCTCTCCTTATGTTTTCTTAGCATCTCCTTCCTGAGCTCTTCTATCTCTAATTATGTCTCTGATTTTACTGGTAGAAATCATTATTTGAATAATATTTTTAAAATTAAGTTGGAATAATAAAGCAATTTTCATCTATACTGTTGGAACAGTTTTTTGGTGAGTATTTTTACTCATCATTTGATTTTTCTCTGCCTTTTTTCATGTACTCTTATGGCATCTTTGTATATATCCTGTATGGTTCCTGTGAAATCTTGTGAAATCTCTTATCAGAAGATTAATATAAAGGAAGAATCCAGGCCCTGTTAGAGGCTTTCAGATGAAGGGTTTTGTTTGTGAATTTAATTAGCTTTCACTTTTTGACTAGTAAATGGGAATAGGCAGGTATGGTCAAATCAGCATCTGTTTTTCAGTTGTAGACATAGAAAAAGAGAGACTGCTTTCTGAGAACCCTGAACTGTGGGATTCCTCTTCAACTACAGACTTTTCTGTTGATTTTCAGTGGAAGCCCTGAGAAGCTCCTGCTGCCTGTTGGTGCATCCCATTACCACTCTTGTAAGTAAACTATATTGGTTTTGCTTCCTAGAGTGTGCCTTTTATCTTGGAGAAATGAAATTTGTTGATTATTTCTTGAGGTCACCAGTGACATTACCTGCTCTCAGTGTTTTCACACAAAGCCTTTTCCTCATACATTAATTTTTGGTGTCTTACATTTTCTTTAAAGTTCTGTTAAAGACAAAGTTTGTATGTTTCTCATTCTCCTTGTTGTTTCTGATTGATTTCTTCAAGGGAATTATGTTCTTCTGCTATGTTCAAACAGGCATGCGTGATCTAGTGACTTACCCCTGTAATGGAAAATCTTTTATTTGATTTTAGTAGTGCGCTTATAAATAATGGAATCTACTTTATCCTATTGATGTAAATATGGAAGAAACAAAGTAAATCATCTCTTATCAATCTTTTCAGTTTCCATATTTTCTAAAAACTTTCATTCTTTTTTTTAGAGAGAGAGAGTGCACATGCGCAAGTGAGGTGTGGGGAGGGGAAGAGGGTGAGGGAGAGAGAGAAAATATTAAGCAGGCTCCACAGTCAGCATGGAGCCCAATGTGAAACTCGATCTCATGACCCTGAGATCATGACCTGAGCCAAAATCAAGAATTGGACACATAACCAACTGAGGCACCCAAGTGCACCTATAAATTTTTTATTTTTAAATCTTGTTTATTAAGTTATTCTTTTAAAAGGATTTTTCTACTTTGGTAAAAGTTTATGTTGACATTTCCCTTATGTTTTCCAGCCCTACTGACAACAAATTTGTGGCTTTTATACATAAATAGCATCAGTTAGTTTCTACAGGATCTATTTCCCCATATCACCTTAGTTAAAAAGTCTCTATATAGTAAAGCTAATATTGATCTTTATACTTTTTTCATAGTGTGTGAAAAGCCCTCTTTTTGAATATTGAAGATTTTGTTTATTTTTAGAGAGCTCTCACTATTATTTAATCAATAAATGCTCATTGGTAATCAGGAAAAAAGGAAAAGCCTTATAACACAATAATAAATCAATATTAACATCCATGATCTGACAGTTTACAAACAAAAATTTTCAAAATTGAAATTTTGAAAAAAGTGAAAAAAGGATTTTAAGACAAATAAAAAGGATAAATTGCCAATAATTTCCAAACAGCACCTGAAGTTGCTCCTATCCAAATTATCATTTTGACAAAATCATCTCTTCCTGCTCTCATATTTGGCATTGCCTTACTGTGCCTCTGAAGTTGTTATCAAAACAGGCCATCATGAACTTTTCCAGAGTCCTCTGCATATACATGTGTTGCATTCTTACTCTAACTTTATTTTTGCTTCTTGTGTCAAATAATAAGATGTTGTTCTCTTCTGCTTTTGGGTTTTTGTGTGTGTGTGAGTGCTGTGGTGGTTACTCTTTAAAACCTAGCTTAATATATCTCTTCTCTGAAGACCACTGACACTTGCCTTTATGCTATTTTTTTGCTAATTCCTTCCTCTCTTCCTGAAATCATCACACTGCCATATGATTTCTTTTACTTGTGTATGATTTATTCTTAAGAGAGTAGTATAGTACATTTTTGCACTTATAGACCTGAGTCTATAGACCTGGAATATAAGAATCAATCCATAAATATTTGGAAAATTGATCATGTGGTGAAAATTATACTGATTATTATGATGCTACCTAAAACCATAGTTTATCACCTAGGAGGAGCTATCTATTAGTTGAGAATTCTTTAAGATGCATCTAAAAATAATAAATTTGCATCATTTTTCTGCCTTTTAACACACACTCATATAAAACAAACATACATAGTTTATTTTGATCTCATCATTATTTCTCAATAACTGAATTTGAATATGATATATATTCTCCTATCCCCATGTTTTTGGCTGAAATAATGAAAATAAAATCACCTATGGAACTTTATATATAATATCATATTATACAAATATATTAAAAGTAAATTATAAGTCAAAGGGAATTAGTTGAGTACTTAAAGCACTGCCATAGATGCTTTCATATACTTTATTTAACTCCATCTGATTCTCATTTAATTTCTGACATCATAAAATATTTTAAAAATCAACATATGATAATTATAAAAGTATGGGACAGCTATGAACTAGAAAATGGAAAGTTAAACCCACAATTAATAACACTGTCCATGGGCAACTACTCTTTATGATTTGTGGACTTTCTACCAGCTGTTTTCCTTAATATAAAAAAATAATTTAATATTTATAAAACTAAGATAATACAGCATTTAAAATGTTATAATGATTTGTCCCATAATGTTATATGCAAGTGTCTTTCACACATTATGGAATGAATGTTTGTGTTCCCCCAAAATTCCTATACTGAAGCCTTCACCCCCAATGTACCAAAGTAGCTTTGTTTAGAGATGGGATCTCTAAGTAATTTAAGTTAAATGAGGTCATAAGGGTGGGACTCTGATCTGATAGGAATGGTATCCTTATCAGAAGAGATACTGGTGGGTGTGGGGAGCTCTCTCTCTCTCTCTCTCTCTCTTTCTTTCTCTCTGCATTTATACAAAAATGAACAAAGAAGAAATCATGTGAATGCATAGCAAGATTGTAAGTACCTTTACAAGCCAAGAGAGGAGATCTCAGAATCAAACCTATCTTGCTAGCACCTTGATTTTGTACTTCCCAAACTTGAGAATAATGAGAAATAAATTTTTGTTATGGAAGCAGCCCAGCCTGTGGTATTTTGTTAACAGTATCTTGAAGCAAATTAATTCATCAGGTTATACAATATACTGTTAAACATAAGTTAACTAGTTTTATGCTATTTAATCTTATAGATATATTTTAAATTATCTATCTAGTACTATATTTGTACAATATTTCTGAATTTTCTGTATTTAAAAATTTCTTACTGTCATCCCCTATGTATGATTTTTTTTTCACCTCATCTTAAGATAGATACCTAGAGAAGGACATACTTGGTCCAAGAACATAAACGTTTTTAGGAATTTGATACACATTGCATTGGATGAAGATTCAAATCAAATATGTTTTCAAATACAACTTAATATTTTACCAGTTTAATACACTGAGAAAACCACAAACTAAACTTCGAATGGCCTTGTCCTTTTTAGAATGAAGCATTGGCTGCTACTGTATGCATTGTACAAAACAGTCTTTTCCAAAGCAGCTTTACTTATCTTTGCGTTGGCCCAGACATGCATATAACCACACGGCTTTTTTTGTTTTGTTTGTATTGTGTTGCATTTAAACACTGGTTGAGAATTTCTTCACTGTTCATTTTGGCTTTTAGCAATTTGAAAATTATTTTTATCACGTATTTTCAGTGTAAAAATATCAAAAAATAACCAAGCAAATGGCCAAGGAAATAATGGCCATGATTTTATCCAACTCTAAGTTAAACAATTATCTGTGCTTCAGTGTTTCTCTTGGTTTTCTGAGTATCCTTTGAACATATTAAAATTGTTTACATGTCTGAAAGAGGTATTTTTTTTTTGGTCAGATTATTTGCTTCTCTTGGAACCAAAGTGTATTTGAATTAGATAACTAAATATATGATTATAGTTATATGTAACTTATGTATGTAAGGTGTATATATATATATAATATGTTTTTGTGTAACTTACATAAGTGACACATATATGTAGTCTATATAAATTATGTTACAAATAGATATAACTATACATATAGTTTCTAATTATATTTTTATTATATTGTTCTCAGCCTAGATTTCTCTTTTTAAAATATATAAAATGTAAAATTTTGGTTAGTTACACTTCCAGAAGGATATTTATTGATCAAGTAAATTTAAAAACAAATAACAATGTTTAGGCTTATGTATCTACAACTCTAAAATTCATATTTAAAATACATGTAAGTGTACTTAACAAGTTTAGATTCGTTGCTGTTGTTTACTAGTCATTTTCTGGATCTAACCGGTGCTAAAAAAAAGCAATGCAGGTCATTGATATTAGAATAATTAACTTTCTCCACAGCAGGTAGTTCATTCTCTATGATGAGAATGTCATACTATTAAAGGTTTTCCTGCTTACACGGAAAACATTTTTAAATACTATATATTACACAGAAAGGGATTTCTCACATTAGATTGTCTGGCATAGAAAATCAAGACTTAACGTATTTCTTAAATCTTAAGTCAAATCGCAACCCAGAAAAAGCACTATATTTTTCCTATGCCTTCATTATGCCTAAAATCTTAGGTTCTTATCAGGCCATTGGGGAGGAGGTGCTGTTATATGTGTCTAAGTTTGAGCAGCAGAGCTACATATAACACTGTCTCCTAGTTCACGCTTGATTGAATATTTCCACTGTTATAATTCCTTACTAAAATGCAATAGTAAGCATTGATATTGTTAGCTGGATAATCTGCAATGTTCATAAATTACAGCATTATTATGAATTATATTTTTATGGAAGTTTTTACTTTACATCACAAAAATTTTTAGTTTAAATGAGACTTTTAACATAGAAGTTATTTAAATTTTATTTTGTACTTTGTTTAAAGAAACAGCCACGTACTTTTAAAAGTTACGTGTTTTTGAATTTATATTTAGAGTCTGGGGAACTCACATGCCTTGAGTCTAGGAAGTTTGGTGCTGCAGACCCAGAACATTTTTCCAGCAAATTTGCATTGAAGGATGAGGGCATATTGGGACTCTGTATTCATTACCCCAGAGCAAGGCTCTTGCTGGCTTTCTGAGACTGCCCTAGCAACAACTTGCATGTGTTCCCATTGTGGTCAGGAAGCCAGATCACTACTACGGCTCTGCTACCAACACAGGGATTACCTGTGATGACAGTTCCTAGCCATTACCTCACCTATAACCCTAAACTGACAGTACCTTGCTTGTCCTATATATACTCTTGTCCTGACTAGGCTTCCTGATTGCCATTATATTCTTAAAATACAAGATCTGCTCTGACCCTGACCACGTACAACCAGGAAAGTGGAAGGATTTGAAGTTTTTGAGGCAAAACTGTAGTCAGTGAGAATGAAATTCTGTGAATAAATTATTTTCCCTCATGTTACCTCCTCTATTATTTTTGTGTACTATGTAATAACTTCACAAAATCTCCATAAAGTCTCCGTTGAGACCTTAATACTCAGCCTGCCATGATGCTCTAACCAGCTTGGTAACATACTTCCTTATGCCTATTCTCCTTCCATCCCTCCTTACTTTTTTTCCTGTATATTCTGCTTCCTTGGAAATATACTCCCTAATAAATTGTTATGACATAAACATTTCCTCAGGCTTTGTTTTCTACTTTATAAGAAACTGAAGCTAAGATAGGGAGATGGGAAGCAGAATGAAAAAAAATATGGAGGTGGGGCACCTGGGTGGCTCAGTGGGTTGGGCCTCTGTCTTTGGCTCGGGTCGTGATCTCAGGGTCCTGGGATCGAGCCCCACATCTGGCTCTCTCCTCAGGGGAGAGCCTGCTTCCACCTCTCTCTCTGCCTGCCTCTCTGCCTACTTGTGATCTCTCTGTCAAATAAATAGGTGGAATCTTTAAATAAAAACAAAACAAACAAAAAACAATGAGCATTTCTCTTTAAAAAAAAATATGGAGGTACGATTTCTGATCAAACATAATAGAGGACAAGTTGTAGACCCTAGCAGCTTTTATGTATAAAAAATATATGAGATATTGGCAAACTTTAAGCAGATAAAATAATTCTGCCAATTTTATGGATGTCTTTCTTTTTTGTAGGTGTTGGAAAAGGGATGGTAAGTAATAAACGGACTTTGCTACCAAAGCTTTCAAATGTACTCTTCTCTATGAGATGTTAAATAGGTATTGAAAATTTACGTGTTAATAAATTTCTAAAATTTTCCAGTCATTCATCTCCAATTATGAATTAATTAATTCACTGACATATTTAATGAATACCTATTATGGGCCTCCTATGTACCATTTGTCCTAGCCACCAATGAATAAGAGAGAGAAATCTTTGTTTTCATATAGTAAATATCCTAAAAAGAGGAGATAAAAAACCCCAAACAAACGTGGAATGGGGTAGGTGGTGATAAGTGACAAAATAAAAATAAAGCAGGATAAGGGTATTGAGAGGATAAGAGAAGACACAGGTAAGGGCTCTGTGGTGAGGTAATATTTGAGCACAGAGACCTCAGGATTTCTCTGAGATAACCAGACTGTTAGTAGCCTAATATGTCTGTCATCAGTGGAGACAATGATATAGATGGATGAAGAAGTTATATAATCATAATAAATTATAATAAAAAGAAGTTAGAAGAAACTAGATAGAGGGGGAGTGACTTTTTGCTATCTCTGAGTATAATAAAAGTAATGCAATTATTTATAGTTTAATATTATTCTTCATTACCTTGAATAAAAACAGGAAATGAAAATTTACTGAGTGCTTATAAAATATTCCAGACCCTCTAAGCCCTTCATATCACTTTGGTCATTTAATTTTCACTGGAACCCTCTATGGTAAGGACTCTTTTATCACCATTATGCAGTTGAAAAAGCTGAGGGTTTTCTTTGTTTTGAAACCTTGAGATTCTACTCTAAAACCATAGAGATAGCTGTTACAAAAAGAACCAGAATTCCTGTTATAAAATAATTAAGTCACAAGGGTTTAAAATACAGCATCGAGAGTATAGTCAATGATATTGTAATAACGTGTGGTGATGGATGGTAACTACATTTATTGTGGTAAGCCTTGCATAATATAGAATTGTCAATTCACTATGTTGTACACCTGAAACTAATATAAATCTGTATGTCAACTACACTTAAAAATTCCGAGCAGAGGTTACTTGAGTACAAAGCCCAAAACCTAACCACTATCTTTATGCTGTATAATTTTTTTTTCATTTGGAAAACCTCTGAAGTTCTGTTGTAATGTCAAAGGCAAAGGAAAAAGGCAGTAAGTGAGAAATTATTGTCTCGTTTTTCTCCTCACACTTTTTTCAAGACAGAGGTAAAAAGGAAAACAAAATAAGTTCACATATTACAGATTCAATAAAATAAACATTGATCACCTCAAGCATAACTGGTGAGTTAAAAATGTATTGGCTATTTGAATTCTAATTAGCATCTATAGTCCCTTTGCGTTTCTTAAAACTTTTTTAAAGATTTTATTTATGAGATAGAGCACAAGGAGGGAGAGGGGCTGGGGAAGAGTATGATTGGAGAGAATCTCAAGAAGAGTCTTCACTGAGTGAGGAACCCGATGCAGGGTTCAATCTCATGATCCTGAGATCATGACCCAAGCCAAAATCAAAGAGTCAGCACTTAACTGACTGAGGCACCCAGGCACCCAAGTCCCTTTGCATTTCTGTTTTTGCTCTAGCAATCATCTTAAGGTGAGAGATATCTGGAAATATTTTAATGCATTATTAATTAAAGCAAAATTTCATTAAACATTATCAAAATTTAATAGTCATATTTAGTTTAATTATAGAATGCTAATTTCACAGTTGAGAATAATAAGTTTGACAACAAATTGTTCCAAATAAAAGTTTTAGATTGCTTTTAAAAGTTATTTTTCAAAGCAAAAAGTTTCTGTATTTCAAAAGCTACCAGAATAGTATCTTGAGTAGATTGTGAAAACTTTGATGAAAGCTACCAGAATAGTATCTTGAGTAGATTGTGAAAACTTTGATGAGTAGTAAGGACGACCTGTTTTTTATGTTTATGTGAAATTTTGTGCAATGAGCACATTCTTAAATTTTCTGAAAAACCTAAGTGAATACTTAAAAGAGAATACTTATTTTTGTCAATTTTTAAACTGAATTGAGGCAGATATACCTTGATTAACCTCTGTGTAGCAGTTTCTTTTAGTTAGCAGGTCAGCTATTTTTCTCATTAATGACATTTTAATTCAAATGAAATTTGAATTGAATACACAACTGAAAATATCTTTTACATTACAGAGAGAAAAAAAGGGTCCTTCTTTGATTTTCTCTTAACATTTTCTCCAGGCAAAGGGAGAATTTTTTTTAATCACTCTTCTCTCTCTTTCTCATTCTCTTCCTCCCTCATCTCCCACAATTATGTTTTAGAGAGTTTCCTGAGACATTTCTTTAAATGAAATTGCAAAAATTGTAATTTATGATTATGTGAGAAAATGCTGATCTTTTGTTATGTCTATGGGATATAGAACTAACTGGCAGTATTTTAATGGTTCTATGCTTTTCCTAAAGATTTATTTTATTTCCCAGGAATTATATAAAAGTTTATTTGTTCTAAAAGTGAAGACTTTATCTAAATTAAAAGTCATAATTCAAGTGAGCCTAATGAATTACTGCAACTGAAAATTCTTAAAAATCTGTCTAGGAAAGTAATTACTCAAGGGGAAGATTTTTCAGCAACTAAAATATTTTCAAATATAGTTTTTGTGTTTAAGTATCATATTTGGTATTATAAGACAATAGCCAGAAATACACATAAACTCTCAGTGAAGCAATTTACCTTTAGGTTTCATTAGGAAACTTATGTAAAATGGGACAGCCATTTTATAGACATTTGATATTCTCCATTCATTGGTAAATCCACATCACTATAGTGTACTTGAAGAAATTGAAAACTGCTGTTTATAAACCTAAACTCTAGTCAACCATATAAATTTAAATTATGTGTAGAATACTAAATATTAATAATAAATGTTTACCAAAAAATCATGTAAAATACAAATGTCCATTGTCCAGAAAATCAGTATTTTTCAGATGGTGCCAGTTAACTAAAATAACTATGTATTTGAGGCTATATTCTAGATACTTTCTAATATTTGCAAGTTCATCTCATTATTATGGGATTTGGTGACATGAGTCGACTTTTCAATGCCCCATCGACCTACATGAAGAAGAACTCTAGTTGTTAGTTTTTAACCAAAGCCTTCTCAAACTCGGTGGACATGCATTAATTTTTGAAATGTCCCCTTAGATATGAAGATATCTTATTTGGCTGGCTAGAATTTTGTACCTCAATTCAATCTGATAATAGACATAGACTTATCCAACTTATAATATTTGTTTAATTTTTAAAAATTACCCTCAGACTCTGGTGGTTTTACAGTAAATGAAATAATGAAAATGTAGTAACATGTAAGACAATGTGATTTAAAGTTTAGTCATTTGCACTGTAGAGACAAACAAGTTGTCAGTAAGTTTCATGTGTATTTTCCTTCCCAAGAATTATGTGTGATTTACAATTCATAAAAATTGTTTTAAGGGGGAATAAGAATGCCTATGATATGATCTCCATGTCTCTCTGGGATAGTTATAGGAGTACTGTACATTTTATTGACTGGAGCTGTATAGTAAGAAGGTACTTAGAAATCTCATCTCTCCTTGAAGCTGAAGGAATAATGTATGTGCATAAAACAGTATTTACTACATTGCTAGGAGGTATATAAATATTACTGCTAGGATGGCTGATTAGGTTGTCTCAGTGCACTTTCTCTGCTTCTATGTATTTGTGTTTGTTCCTATTTTTTACTTGCTTTATTTTGGCTTTTGATTCTATCTACTTCAGAGGCTTTCCATAATATGGTCACTCATATGGTGAACTCAAGGTTGCCTTGGTGATATGAAAGAGTTAATGTGATTGCTTCCATGTTTAAATTGCTTCCAGAAAATAACTTCAGCTATGGAGAAACTAAATCCAGCTCTGGAGACCCCAGAACCCAGGGTAAAGTTTTGAAGTCTTAAAAAGTAATGGGCAATTGGATATGACCTTGATAAAAATGAACCAAGGAAGATTTTCCAATTCCAGTTCCCCTCACAGTGTCCTATTACTCTAGTTTGAAATGATAACTATTATAGAACTCATTCACCATGAATGAAAGAATTATCCCCTCTTAAAATGTAAATGCCCTGGAAAAGACAGTACAAGAATCGATCAATCATTTATACCTTAATAAGAAGTAGTCACTCAAACTCTTCCAACATCATAGTTATCTGAAATTGAACATTGATAGGATGGAGGTGAGACATAGGCACTTTAGGAATCAGGAGTAGGGGGAAGGAAAAATAAAAGGAAAACAAAGAGTGCTGAATAATGGCACTATTTATAATGTTATAAAGAGTTCAAATCACCAATGACAATTATTGGAGGTAGTGTGCTGAGCTCATGAAGAGAGGGCTATTGTAAAGCTTTCCAGTGACTTGTGTATAATGGAAAAAAATTTATTCTCTCTGTTCTCTTCCTTTCCTAGAAGATTACCATTCATGATGAAGAGTGCTGATATATCATCGCTATATGGATAGGGATTTTTATCTATTCAATCAGTTGAAGTGTAATTAATTTAAGAGCACAAATATAAATACATGTATTCTGCAATTATCAGAATAACACAGGAGACAATAAATAAAAATAAAGGATTTCATTTTAAAGATTGTCCTGTATATGAGTTACATAGAAAAATTTTTAGGGGCACCTGGGTGACTCAGTGGTTAACCATCTGCCTTCAGTTCAGGTCATTATCCCGGGGTCCTGGAATCGAGTCCTGCATCAGGCTCCCTGCTCAGCAGGATGCCTGCTTCTCCCTCTCCCACTCCCCCTGCTTGTGTTCCCTCTCTTACTGTCTCTTTCTCTGTCATATAAATAAATAAAATCATCAAAAAAAAGAAAAATATTTTTTATATCATATAAAATGTTTATGATTAACAATTATCTAACCTAAACATAACTTTTTGGAAAAAAAACTTCAATTTATTTGGCAAAATACCTCCAGTTCTTTTGCATTAATACTCTTTCTTGTACAAATTGAATAAGATAATGTGCTTTGTATAGCAATTAATATAGTTCACTAACCTATCATTGTCATCTTCATCACCAGCTTTGGGTATGTGAGAGAGAGAGAGAGAGTGTGTGTATGTGTGTGTGTATTTGCCCAGTCAAAATGAGAGTCATACATGGGCCAAATAAGTGGTTTTCTGGCTTCATGGATAATTCTTGAAGTTCCTTTAAGAAGAATTATTTCTCCTCTTTCATGATAATTTGTTGAGAGACAGACAAAGATCATTATATTTTATTTATTAAGTAGATATATATGATACATAGTATCAAATATTATATTGTATATATTATATTATTATATGTGAATTTTTATAATAGATATTTTACCTGAACACATATATTATTGAATTGATGCTAGCTATAATAAATTACAATAAAATGAGTATGTGTTTTATGAGAATAGATTAGTTGTTAAGAAATCTCTCATAGGTTTGAGTCTTCTGTAACATGAATTTAATGTTATAATAATAAAGTCCATAATAAATTCATCTAATGATTTAATATGAGGGAATTCAATTTGTTTTCATTCACAAATAGTTATTATAAAAAATTTATAGCTAGTATGACTATCAGGACCACAATGTATAATATTTGTCTTCTGTACCTGAACATTCAGGAATAAGATCTAATCTCTGTTATTAAGGCTATTTTCAAATATGTCCTTGGATTAAATATAGTCATTTATTAACTCAACTAAGCAATATTCTTAAAGATATTTTTATGTTATGATATTCTGATTGACATTTAGTTTTGTTTTATATTACATTTACATTTCATTTTTTTGACTTTTTGTTTTATTTTTTATTTATTTAACTTATTCTTAGGGTAAAAGTATTAGAAAAAAGTATAAAATAAATATATTATAGGGCTTGTGGATAAATTAATTATATTTACCTGTTGGTAAAATATCACTTATTATCCTCATGTTATATTTTTCAATAAGCAAGTAAATTTAAAAAAATTATTGGCTAGCTCTATAATGTCAGGCCCAATTTAAACTGAGAAAATAGAAAAAGTAATAAGCTAACTTTAAGTTCATATTCTTTTGTTTCCTTTTTAAATTTTCATCTATTGTTTTACTTATTTACTTAAGAACAAAACAATAGCATAAGTTTACACTTTTTATTAAAGATGATATTTCATTTAACTGGGAATCTGAAGGATTTCACTACAAAAAGTTCTTACTGATGTAATTCAGAGCTTTAATCTTCAGCACAAATTGTAATTTTATTCATTACTAAAAAGAAAAAAAAATCAAAAGAAAACCTAAAGACGAATCACAACTGTCCAAATTTTACAGCATTTTTCTCTTTTCAAAAGTCAGCATCAAAACTGTAAATTGCTTTTGAATACTTCGTATCAGATGTCAGCCATCTTGCTTATCACTGAACAAGCCACATTTGAACTAAACAGCTCACTATCGCATTGAGGGATGTGGTTGCTGATTGAACACAGGTGTAATGGTTGATATACTGTCACACAGTCTGACGTTAACCTAAGATCTCTGTTGAAATAGTTATTACTGATGGCACGAAATGTAATTGCTAATTTTCTGCCTGAGTGGTTACATATTTTCTCTAAATCTTAAGAGTTATTCATCCTTTTCCCACTGCCCATTCCTCAGAGTTTAAGGCAGATGTGTCAGTGGTCCATGGACCAGTAATTGAACCTGTCACTTGCAATCTACTGATTTCATTCTTCAGAAATGTGACTACTGCTTTATTCACTACCCTGCTTATTTTTCTCCAGGTATCAAATGTCTTACTTTAACCTAAGCTAACCAATATTCATTGTTTACCTTTAAGAGCCTCTTTGGTCACTGAGCAAAGGAATTGTGGGTGATTCAAATCTGATTGTTTTTTAGTATTTCTGGTTTTAGATGCCTGGCTTTCAAATGAATTGGCTCTTTATAAGCCTTACTATAATAAATCAATCAACTGTTTTGTAGGCATTTAAAGTGTGGAGGTATGGTAGAGAAAGGGTTGGGAAACTGGGATAGATTTGCCAATCCTGTCTGAATGAATTACTTCTCAGAATAACTTAACATAACTCAGGCTGCTGATACACCTTTTCCAAAATTTTACTGAGTACTAGCGCTTAGTACCTAATGATCAGCCTGTGCCTAGTGGTTTTGACAATAAACATGCTGTAATAAATTCAGTTCCAATAAATTTCCCATTTTCATTTTGTTTCTACTAAATTCAGTTAAGTCATGATCCATAGTAAAATAAAAGGGGAGATAATATATGTCAAATTTATGCTTAAAGAATTTTACATAGATTATTTGATGCTACAAAGGAGAAATGGAATGTCTTGAGGTATAATCAATTTTAGCTTTTCAAAGTCACATGTTTATTAGATAAGATATCTAAGTTAAAAACTATAATTAATTTGCATAGACTTGAGTTTTCTTTATGTGCTATTTATGAGTCATTTTAACCTGGCCTGCAAATGTCCATTTTTAGGTCATAGAAACAAAGGATGCACAATGGATGAGTAAACTTTGAAAATGAATGGACATCAAGGAACTGTGTCTGAGGGATGGATTTTTGTTAAATTTGAAATTAAGAAGTCAAAATCATGAACATTTGGAAAAGGTAAGTCACAGAACAAGCTGTAGGAACAGGGATGAAATAAAGTTTTGGGGGAAAATGCTATCCTGGCCCAGTTTTTGGACCCTGGCTAGAGGCTAGTAAATTCCCTTGCTAGAGCAACTAAATCCACACCCCAACAACTTCCTTTATCAAACTCATACTCCGGAACCACTATGTCTCAACCATAATCACCCTAAAGGCCAAATATTAGACAAGGAGGGCAAGCCCCTTCTGAATCCCCATTGAAACTAGCCATTCCACAGGGAGCTTGCCAAAACACTTGAAGAATCCCACCCAAGTTGCCATACATACACTGCCCCTATAGCTCCAGTTTACTGTTACTCTGTCCTTAGGTGCAGCCCTTTGTGTGGTCTTGCCTGGCAGCCATCTGTATTTTGGAGCTTTACCCTTCATCTTCTGAATGTCATTGTGTTGTGTCCTGTCATCAAAAGAATCTTTAAATCTTATAAACGAAGATATGGGAGATAGTAGATATTAAAGGTCAAGATGTTAAGAATCCATCTGTTAAAACAAGAGCAAAGGAAAATAGTTTCCAAAGTTTGATTTCAAGTGAAAGTTTGTGGACTTACTTAGGTAGGTCATGCCATGAGGTCTTATTTCTATGCCTAGTAAAGTAACTCATGATTCCCACCACCAAAAATTTGTCTATCTCAATTTAGGAACTGCCACCATAATCTACTCATTTGCTAAAGGTGAAAAATAGGCATTCTTTTTCCTAAGAGCATGCTTAATATACAATAACTGGGCCTACATAAGTGTACATTTGACAGGTTTTCACATATGATTGTACCTTCAAAACTATCATCCCAACCAAGATAATAAACTCATAAATCACTCAGAAGTCTCCTCACTGCCTGCCCTTCTCTCCCGCCCCTTCCCAACCATCTCTCTCAACTCTCATCCTTGTCTCAGGGCAACCACTGATCTGCTCTGTCATTCCAAATTACTTTGCATTTCCTACAATTTTATGTAGATGTAATCATACAGTATAAGCTCTTATATGTCAGACTCCTTTCACACAGCATTATTTTAAAATTCATCCACTTTGCACACCTCAGTGATTCATATTTGCTTTAATGAGTCTTCATACAGTATGTGAACATAGCACAATTTGTTTATCCATTCACCTGTTGATGAATATTTGAGATGCTTAAAGTTTTGGAGTATTACTAAAAAAAAGAAGCTGCTGTGAACACATCTGTATATATCTTTGTATGAACACAAACTTTCATTCTTTCATTTTCTTGGGTAAATATCTGAGAGTGAGAAAGTTGAATCATGTGGGAGCTGTATTATTTATTTGTATTTGTATTTTTTAAACTTTTAAGAAACTGTCAAACTGTTTTCCAGAGTGTTTCTAACATTTTGTGTTCTCACCAGAAATCCTATGAAAGATCTTGTTCCCCCACATACTCGCCAGCACTAGATACGGTCAGGCTTTTTAATATAAGCCAATTTTATAGGTTAATAGTGGTACTGCACCATGGTTTTATTTTGCATTTTTCTAGTGACTAATGATGTATACCATTTTTATGTACAGATTTGAGATCCATACATATCTTTGTTGAAGTTATTAATTAACAAGTGAATTAAATTATGCCCAGTTTTGTTGAGTTGCTTTTTTTCTTATTGAATTTTGATTGTTATAAGTATTTCAATGTAAGATCCTTATCAAGCATATCATTTGCAAGTGGTTAGTCTTTTCATTCTCTTAAAAATATCAGTTGAAAAGCAGACATTTTAAATATTAATAAAGTATGAGGCAATATTCTTGATTACTCTAATAGTTCTACTTCCAAATTTATCTTAAAAATGTCCACTCTTTACAGTGGATGAGTACCATCCTTTTCCTAGCAGCTCTCATCTCTTTTCTTTATACTCACAATAATTTCTTAAGTCTGTGCTTCCAAGTTTTATCCCTACCATATCCATAGTACTTTATCCAGCATCTTTAAAAATAAAGTACAGATATTGACATTTTCCTGATTAAAACTTTTCAGTAGTTTCCCATTGGGTTCATTAAATGAACAAGTCATTTTACATAGCCTATAATGAATGTCCTTCATGGTCTGGCTCCTGTGTAATTCTTATATCTCATTTTGTACCACATTCTCTCTTGATCATTATATTTCATCAATATCATCTTCCTTGCTATTCATCTTACATGTAATTTTCTACATTAGGGTCTTTCCCTTATACTTTTCTTTGCCTGGATTGTTTGATTGGTCTGCTATCACTTGACTATGGGATGAAAGCTTTCCAGGTAGCATGGCTTATGTTTAAATTCTATGCCTTTTTATTCCCCTCTTCCTAAACTCAGGAGTGGGATAAAGTACGCATCCATAAACAGTTGTTAAATAAATATACAAATAAGTGCGTTTTCATAATTCTATACATCCATTAATCCTGACTTGATTTTAATATAATTTAATTTTCTATTATCAGTGATCACCTTAGAGGATGAGGTTATCATTACCACCAGTAATGGGTACTTATGTAGTAGATGACATTGTGAGCAACATCATGGTTTAAACTAGCAAAGATTGATATGAATACAAAAGCCAAGACACATAAAGATCAGCAATAATGCAACTAAAATATGAATCAGATTCTGATCCAAATTTTCTTTACTTCACTATTTAGAGATCCAATACTAAACACTGATCTAAGCAGAAGATGAGTAGGCTGGTTAGTGTTCCTGGAGCAAACAGAAACATGAAAGCACCAAATGAGAACTCGGAACTCGGAAATGATTGTTGAAGCAATGTCCTAACATTTAGTTTATTCTGGAATGCTGTTCATGTGGCTAATACTTAGGGAGATCATAACTCTGAGGCTAAATTTTCTGATAGGTGTTTGTCATTTCCTATCCTTGACTATCCAGTTGAGAAAAGCCAAGTGTTAACATCTGAAAGACCTTCCTCTCTACCCTTTCACTATGATTTTTTTAAAGATTTTATTTATTTATTTATTTTTAAATTTTTTATTAACATATAATGTATTATTTGCCCCAGGGTACATGTCTGTGAATCATCAGGCCCCTTTCACTATGCTTTATTCATTCTTGATATTTAATGAGATAAGCCACTAACTGAAGACACACTCAAGAAATACCCTTTTGCTGTGTAATAGAGGTTCTCAAGATGTTTTTTCCTAATAATTTTTTCAGAATGCTAATTAAGCTACAGAATGAATTTTCCCCTAAAACTGTATCTTTCCTAACTTTGCAGCACACTCTTAATATTCCTTACATGATTAGTCAACATCCTCAGGTGTCCACATGACACTATTCCAGGACAAAGCATGGTGCCAATAGGCATCATGAGATCTTTTTTCCACTCTCATAAAATATCTCAATGACAGTAATGATCTGCTTACATTATTTTGGAGCCCTGATTTGAATTACTATTCTGACTAAACTATTTAAAGCAATAGTAAGTATTCTAATTATGTTAAATTTTTTTTATTAAAATGATAGGAATTTCTAGAATATTCTGAGGGTCCCTATATTCTATAAAGCACTTTGTTCTGAGCACCCTTAGATATTTCTGATTGTAGAAGTACCATATTTTATATGATTTCAAAACTTGTATGAAGGGAAAGAAGAAAAAAAAATCAGTATTGTTAATTGTTATAAATTATTATTTTCCTGATCACAATGATAATGGGAAGTGAACAACTATTCTTAGATATCACTTCTTATTCTGTACTTATGAGACTAAATATTAGTCAGTCTTTTTGAATATACATGTGAACATACATAAAAATGTAAATTTCTCAATATAAATTCAAATTTTAATTACTTATGGTTGCTTCAATCAATATTTTTGTCGTTCTGTATGTAATTTAACAAACACACTAGTCAGTCCAAAATGTTTTGGTGTTTTCTTGAATTACCATTAGTTTTAATTTATATGATAATTTTTGTATGTTCAAAACTTACACAATAATATATGCTGTTTGCAGCAATTTCAAACAGTGCAGTTGTATATGAAGAAAAATATTTTCCCTCCTTCATTAATTTTCCCAGCCTTAAAATTTAAATAATACTTTAAAGAATATGACTTTTCTTTGTTTCTTTTTCAAATGTTTATATGAATATACCAGTTAATTTAGTTTTCTTTCTTTCTCTCTTTCATTTTTCATAAAAATTGAGATTACTCTGCTACCTTTTTTCAATACTCCATCATGGTTAATTTTTTTTTTAAAGATTGTATTTATTTATTTGAGAGATAATGCGCAAGAGGAAGAGCACAAGTGGGGCAGAAGCTGGTTTGCAGTGAGCCAAGGTCGGGCTCCATCCCAGGACCCCAGGACCAGGATCTGAGCCGAGGGCAGACGGTGAACCAACTGAGCCACCCAGGTGCACCTATCATGGGTAACTTTTTAAGTCAGCATGTATAAATCTCACTTTTCTTTATTTCACATAGTTTAGGAATCATGATTTAGTCAACCATTTTTTTTATAGACTTTCAGGATGTTAGTATTTTACTTGTGCAAATAATGTTGCAACAAACTGACTTGTAAAGAAATTACCTAGTTAAAATATTAAAAAAATGTGTTATGTTCTTCTGAATAGCACTTTTGCTTTTGTCCTCAGACACCTTAGATTTTCTGAAGCCTAATATAAAAATAAAAGCAACTCTGCCACTGTGTAGTCTCTCAAAATAAATTATAATTACACAGAACTAAAATAACTTCATCAGGAATACACACTACTTTTTGAACAGTCATCCTTTTGCATGACTTTTGCTGAGAAAAAATTAAAGCCAGAAAAAAGTTTTTTAAGCCACAGATATTAGAAATATAAAAATCACATAAATTATTTGGCATTTCTCTTCGATTATAGAAATAAGTGTGCTTTATCCAGAACAGCTTTAAATATCTCTGGAAAATTAAATTCCTGTAGAATATTATTTTACAGTTGAATTGTTCATTTTATTATTTCTCATGTATCAGTCATCTGGATGTTGCTGTAAAGGTATTTTTTAGATACAATTAACATTTAAATCAGTAGCCTTTGAGTAAAATAGATTACCCTCTATAATGTGGGTGGACTTTATCCACTCACCTGAAGGCCATAAGAGAAAAACAGATGGAGGTTCTCTAAGGAAGAGGGAATTTTATCTTCCAACTGTTTTCAGACTGGATTTGTGACATCAACTCTTACCTGTATATTCACATTCTATTGATTATTTTTCTCTGGAGTATCCTAATAGAGCTATAAAGTTTGTAGAAATTTACTATAGCAGCTGTAGGAAACTAATACACCAAGCAACACAATTATTGTTTTAGCTACCAATCTAATTCAAATTAAAGATTCAGAAATGGAGAAAATTTGATTTGGAATTTTTCTTAAGACTTTATTTATTTGTCAGAGAGAACACAAGCAGGGAGAGCGGAAGGCAGAGGGAGAAGCAGGCTCCCTGCTGAGCAAGGAACCTGATGTGGGACTTGATCCCAGGACCCTGGGATTATGACCTGAGCTGAAGGCAGGTGTTTAACCAACTGAGCCACTCAGGAGTGCCTGGAATGATTTTAATGAGTGTCAAATTTGTTACATGTAAATTGTAAATATAACACTAAATGAGCCTGGACATATTATCCATACTGTATGGTGCAAAAGTAATAACTAAAAAATATGAGAAGGTAAATGTGAAGGTAACGTTACAAATGTACTTTTAAAAAACCTTTTATCATAATAAAACTGTGTCCAGTGCCTCAACAAAAGCAAAATATAGTCTCCAAAGCCTTAGAGATAACACAACTAAAAATATATTGTAACACTATTAGCTATATGTCTATTTATATATACGCAAATAAATTATATATAAGGTAACATCAACAAATGCATATATACTCGCATGTACAAAAATGGAAAACACACATTCATAAAAATACACACTCACATAGGTACAAACATATACAAGAAAGCAGACAAAAATAGAGTAAAAGGATTGTGAAGAAGATACTTAACATGAAATTTCATGAAGCTATATATAAACAAGTATTTGTTATAGAATAAGTGCAATGGATAATTTACCTGTTAAATGTATAACTATCTTACTAATTATAATTTAAAAATATTTGATACACTTTTTCACTGTAGAATTCTGAGTGGTTTATATATTTTACAATAAGCATATGTAACTGTCGTAATTTAGAAATTGGGTCTCTAGGGGCGCCTGGGTGGCTCAGTGGGTTAAAACCTCTGTCTTCGGCTCAGGTCATGATCTCAGGGTCCTGGGATCGAGCCGCGCATTGGGCTCTCTGCTCAGTGGGGAGCCTGCTTCCCCTCCCTCTCTCTGCCTGCTTATGCTCTCTCTCTCTCTGTCAAATAAATAAATAAAATCTTAAAAAAAAAAAAAAAGATATTGGGTCTCTACCTCTGACCACGTTAAAGAAAATGATATTACATCTGCCCTCCCATAGATACAGCTATTAAAAAAATGAACAAAATACATGAGGCAGTTTTATCTTTGGCATCATCCAAGTCCTCAGTCACCTCTAACAATCATCTTCCCTTCAGGTTCTAATCACATGTTCTTCATTTCTGTCTGGGATATCACTAGCAACACTTTTAATGTTTATATTTCTAGCAAACATATTCATTATGAGGTATCCATTTTCTAAGATGGTAGAAGCTTCCTCTTTTTTGTTGAGATTGCTAGAATCATCATTAACATCTTTATTTCTATAAATATCTTTTCAAGGCAACGCAGGCTTTTTCTATGATATATCTCAAAACTCTTCTATTCACCATTACCTAAATCCGATGCCACTTCGACATTTCTAGGGATTTGTTATAGTAGTACCCTATTTCCCAGTACCAAAATCTGTATTAGTTTCTTAGGGATACCGTAACGAAATACCATAAACAGAGCAGCGCAATTAAACAGAAGTATGCTCTTTAACCTAATTTTAGAGGCTAGAAGATATCAAGGAATTGTCAGGGCCATGCTCTCCTGAGATTTCTAGGGAAAAAAATGTCTGACATGTCTTTCTCTTAGCTTCTGGTGTTGCCATAAGTCCTTGACATCCCTTAGCTTGTAATTGTGTATCTTTAATCTCTGCTTCTGTTGTCACATGGCATTATCTCATGTGACTTCACATTGTCTTCCTAAAGACCATCAATCATATTGGACTAAGGGGTCACCCTGCTTCAGTATAACCTTATTTTAGCTACATCTGCAATGACCCTATTTCAAATAACAACCTTCTGCTGTACTGGAGATTAAGACTCCAACATACCTTGTTTGGGAATACAGTGAAACCCATAAAAAGTACTGACACATGTAACAGTGTGAATAAGCTTCAAAAAATTATATTAAATGAAAGAAACCGAAAAAAGTCATATATATTTTATATTATGTTAAATATCCCGAATAGGTAAACCCGTAGAGATAGAATGTAGATCGGAGGTTGCCAGAGACTGGGAATGGGGAGTGACTGCTTACTAGGTATGAATGTTACTTTTTAGAGTGTTGAAAATATTTTGGAACTTGTATTAGTCTGCTCAGGCTGCTACAGCAAAATGCCACCGCTTAAACAACAGAACTATATTTCTCACAATTTGGGAGGCTAGACATCCAAAATCAGTTTGTCCACAGTGTTGGTTTCTAGTGAGACCTTTCTCCATGGCTTGCAGATGGCTACCTTGTAGGAAGATCCTCATCTGGCCTTTCTTTCTGTGAATGTGCACAGAATTGTGAACAATGTGCATAGAATGCATAGCAGTCCTACTGGATTACAACTATACCCTTAGGACCTCCTTTAATCTTGATTCCTTCCTTACTTAAATACTCCATTTCCAAATATAGTCATAATGAGGATTAGAGCTCCAACATATGAATTTTGGGGGGCAGTTCAATTCATAACAGAACTAGAGAGATGGTAGTTGCACACATTGTGAATATACTAAATGCCACTTTGTTGTTCACTATAAAATGGTTAATATTTTATATCAATTTTACCTCAATAAAAAATTAAAAAGCACATTTACATCATATCCTCTTCCATGTATTATATATTACCATATTCACAAATGAAGCTCAAGTATAACAAGACTTTTCTTCTATACCTTCAACTTCATTAAAATAAATATAATGAATTTTATTTCTTAAAGTATTTAATGACAACATGTAAATTGAATTTACTGTATCATATGAGATTTCATTTTACAGACCATAAGAAAGTTTAGCCTCAAAATACTGATATAAGTGCTAAATCTGTTTTTTCATTTAAAAAAACTACTGTTTTAATTATTTGAAAGTAGTTAGAGCCTAATTATATATGTGGCAAACCACCATTACCTCCCTGATTTCAACAATTATTTATATTTAAGTATGTATCAATTGTTTATGTTAGAGTAGGGTCAATTAGTCAATTAGACAAACAATTTGACAACCAATTAGGGTCAATTAGAAAATTTCACACAATCCAAGTTGCTAGTTGTCTTTTAATATTTGGTGAAGTTTAGGATCAGTATTGTAAAATGAGAACAATTTTAAATAGCAATAACTTTGTACTCAGCTTTAGCTATTATTGAGGAGTGATAAGTGTAATTGATATCATTACATGCAGGTAAGTAACCACCTGTATCATTCAGAAGTGTTCTCTCTACGACCTCTTCTTATATGTATGTATGTATAATGCATATCATAGATAGCTACTGGTGGTAACTATCCTATTATATTTGAATACTTATATAACTCAAAGGTAAAATAGAGCTAATATTCTTTCTGTTTAAGTCAGTTTTTTTCTGGTGCTAAAAGTGATAAACTCTAAAAGTGACAATTCAAACTAAATTGTTGAATTGATTAACACCACTAATTAAACAAACTGTTATTGTTCTATTCCTAGAAATATTGAGGATATGGCAAATTTCAGCCTTCTTTCTTTGCCTAGAACATTAATTCAAAGTTATGAGAAGATCATAATCAACAGATTAACATTATAGAAAGCATCAAGTTTCTGGGTCATTGATGGACCCTGGACATTCCTGTGGGAAATTTCAGTCTTCAAAAACATATCTGGTTCATTCATAACAGCCAAAGATAAAATTAAGAGACACAATCCCTGGATTCTAACCAGAGGCTTTTCTGTATGTGCTAAATCCCACATGAGATGGGCGGCAATTGGTCTGCCTTGAATGTGTCATTTCTAATACTTTCTTAAATGCCTGGAAGGCACAGTCTCACTGGCAGTGCCCCAAACCAGTTCTGGCAAAAAGGAAACATCTAGTCGTAACTAGTGTAAAGGAGTAAAGGACAGGAAAGAAGGAGGGGAAAGAAGGAGGGAAACAAGGGAGGATCAAAAGGGAGGAAGGAGAGAGAGGACAAAAAGGACAAAGCAGGAAGGATGAGAACTGTCAGACCAGTGTATTAGATTTACTCTCAGAGTTTCTGACTGGTCTTTTGTTATCTTTTAGTCTGTCTTCTCTCATACCTCAGCTGCTGAACTATGGAAAAATATTTCCATAATTAGAGTAGTACTTTCAGCAACAGAGAACAAATTAATCCTGGAACACTTACCTGATTTTTAAGGAAGTTTAGTTGGAGGTAAGAAGAGAAGATAATAACTAAATTTTATTCACCTCACTATATATTTTGATTTAAAAAGTGATTATTATCTATTCAATTCTTTTACGTGCCCACACTCATTTTTTCTTTTCACTTTTCTTTATGATCTTAGATAGGACATTTGTTTTAGTTAACATTCCTAAATTCTAGATTTAGGAATTCCTAAACATTCCTAACATTCCTAGATTCTCAAAGTCCTACATGACTGGATCATAGACAAGAATAAAGCAGAAAGCTAAGGATCCAACCTCCATGCTAGAGACCTCTAGTCTTAAACTTAAGTAAAACAGATAACTCCGGGTACCCAAGTCCATCTTCATGATTTTCCATTGAAGCCAAGAGCAAAATACTTGTCTGAAACCAGCAGAACCTCCTCAACAAAAGAAAGCAGAGTAGTCTTGGGCAGCTACTCTGGGATCCTCATTGTACAGCATGTTTTATCTTGGCTTCCCTGCCGAAGTCCAACCTTTCTGAATTTTCTAATAAAAAAATTATTTTGCTGTATTTACAAAGAGAAGATCTGTAGTCACAGATCTTTAGTGCTTTAAAAAATGGTGGGGATTATCCACTGCATTGTTTTGCAGGTCAAGTGCTGTGAAAAATTTTATTATCTGATATTGTTAAATTATATGAGTCACAAACATATTGCTAGACAATATCATAAGTGAGTGAGTCTGGACAAAAACTATTATCAGGATTGCTGAGAACTCTGGTGGACGTGAAAATTTATTCTCTTTATTCTCTCACTAAAACAAGCGGTTAATATTCAGCCCTGTGTGATTGTTGTCATGCTAGATTTGAACTCAATATCGCTAGTTAACATTTTTTTAAGAGAAAATGAATATTTTAAATGTGTGTGGAATGTCCTAAATCTCAAATATTAACAAATATGTAATTAAAAAGCACGTCTCTGAGGCAGATCCAACCAACTGATTATCACTTCATGAGCTCTATTTATTAAGTGCCCAACCAAATAGTGATCCCATGATTAAATACACTTTGGAAATTTTAGCATAAAGAATGTAAAAATAATTTTGCTCCAAGACTTCTGATTTTATAATATTTAAATGGACTTGTGAATCCTATAAGAGAATAAGATACATAGAAGATTCAGGAGGCTAACATTTGTGAGCCCATTTTAGAGCCACAAAGCTTTGCTTAACATTTATTGGTTGGATACTATTATAAAAAGCATTCATATTTTTCAATTTGACGAACATAATTTAAAAAGTTTCTGAGTAGTTGCAGGCAAATAGGAACATATTGCCTAGTGGGGGACTCTTAATATAATGTAAAAAATGTTAAAAAAGAGGTGTATACTCTAAGAAAATAACATTTTTTCCTGGAACCAACTACCTGCTTGTAAGTATTAATCTGTAAGTACCTAATGGCCTAATGCTATTGAACATTCAACTCATAAAGAGAATTCTCCATATTTTGTTTTCAAGTTCATCAAGTATTATTTTCATGAAGTTTCTTTTCCAAGAGAGATAGACAACCAGATAAACCAGTTTACTTAGCAGTTATGATTCTCATTGTAAGTTAATAGGTGGCTAAACTGGTTTTAAACATTGGTCCCTTGTGACACTGATAGCATATATTAACATACTCAATCCTAATCAAATCTGTAATAGTGATGAAATTAAATTTATGTAAATTGTGTAAATTATTAAGGCCTAAATGACTAATAATGATCAAAGTAAATTCCACTTTATGGGAAACTACCTGTCCAACTAGACAACCAGCAATATCCATATTTTTTAGGACTCCTTGCATCAGATACTTTTGAAATACATTTTAAAGTGAAAAAGTAGATAGGAATTTAGGATATTCTAAATGCATAGTAGTTATTTATTGTATTAACATATATGGAAAATTATAAATTCTTAGAAGATTTGTAATAATAACACATATTGGAACTTCCAAATAATAAATTTAAAATGATTATGTAGTGAAAAAAAACACATTTTATTTTATTGAACATTTAAGCAATTGTTGTTGTTAAGATATCCTCAACAGCAATAAAAAAGAAAAATATTTCACAGAAAATGCTATATTGATTTTCAGTTGGTCATATGAAAATTGAAATAATTATATTTAAATATTTGTATAATTATATTTGTATAATTATATTATATTATTTATAATTTATATCAATGCCAAGTTTCTTTCAAACATCTTTCCCAGTAAAAGTTTCAGAAGTATTACAAATGGTTTTAGATGGTATGACTGAATTACTGATGATTTTAAATATTATGACTGAACATATTTTTGCATAAAGAGGTTTACTATGATTAATATAGAGAAATGAAAAATTACCTAAGTGTCTTTAGGAACTCCACCTTCCAGTATCATCCTTAATTAATTGCAAGTATTGCAGCTTAATCTTAATGTGTTTTATCTGAGTTTATTAGATCTTACGGACTTCTAAAAGTTCATCATTTCTATAAAATTTGTAACTAAAATATATTCATTTGCAAATGAATTGTTGTCATTATATGACAAGGTAGATATTAGGAATTAAGAAAGCAAAAACAAAAACCTAACAGTGAAAAATAAACAGAAAAAAAGAATAAAAATTTTTAAATAATAAAGATCCTTCTTTAATGAAGACAGAAATTCATATAAATAGTTTGTGGACTAGAAAGATTCCCACCACTATTCTAGAGTAGATGAAAATATAAAAATGGGGGCGCCTGATTGGCTCAGTGGGTTAAAACCTCTGCCTTCGGCTCAGGTCCTGATCTCAGGGATCGAGCCCGGCACGGGCTCTCTGCTCAGCGGGAAGCCTGCTTCCCTGTCTCTCTTCCTGCCTCTCTGCCTACTTGTGATGTCTCTCTCTCTGTCAAATAAATAAATAAAATCTTAAAAAAAAAAGAAAATATAAAAATGGCAGCGGGTTAGGTCTAAGGGAAGCAGGGATACCTAATTAAGGGTCTGGTGAGCTAAGTTCAGTGTTTGAGCAGACTGGGAGCTCTGGAAGGCTTTTAAGCAGGGAAGAACTAATAAGATCACTGCAATCAGCATAGTGAATGAAATAGAAGGTGCTAACTTGAGCCGCATTGATCATGTTTTCAGTTATTTCAGTAATTCAGTTCTGAAGCTCAGAAATTTTGTGAATTACAATATTATACTGCACTGGTGTTCAAACTAGTACCTATAAGGAAAATTTGGTCTGGCAATTGTTTTGAAAAAAAACTTTCATTGGAACACAATACAACCATTTGTTTATATACCACCTATGGCTGCTTTCACACACCAAGAGCAGAGCTGAATAAGTGAGACAGAGATCAGATCGTATGGCTCACAAACATAAAATGTTTACTACCTGGCTCTTTATGCAAGATGTTTGTTGACTCTTTAGTCAATAACTGCTATATATATAATTGATGAAATTATATAGGGAGAATGGTGAGATCTGAAGAACACTTAGAATTGGTCTCCAAAGGCCAGTTAATTTAGTGGCAAAGGAAAAAGGAGACCAGAAGATAGAATTAAAAAGGGGTCAGATATCCAGTAAGAAAAATAGGAGCATGTGGTTTTATAGAAGGCAAAGATCTATAGTGACTTATGGAGGAAGAGCGGTTAACACTGCCAAGCACTGCCAAAATTCAAATGAGGTGTAAAACTGAGAACTAGTAAAAGTGCCTCACGTCTTGGATAAGAGTAGTTTCTATGGATTAGTAGAGTAACAAGAGACTAGTGTATGAAAAATAAAAGAAAGGTTGGGAAACAAAAAGAGAAGGTCTGTGAAAGTATCTTTATTTGAGAATTATGTAAGATAAAAGAAAGTTTTTGTAGAATTTCTTTATATGCCAGAAACTAATGACAAAAAGTCTATGAAAGAGAAGAGAGAGAAGAATTGAAATTTTAATAAAGCTTGACAATGCCTTTCCAATATGTGAAGGAACAGTATCTAGAGCAAAGTCAAAACAAAACAAACACTACTTCTATTATAACAGCAAGGAAAGAAAACTATTGGATGGAAGTGTAGGTTATGTTTTCATATTTGTGCAAGGCTTTTGATGGTATCTCCTCTGACACTTTCTTCCTCATTATTAGAAGGAAGTGTTAAGAAGGAAACTTATCATTAAAATTAAGGAATGAGGCAGTAGAATTGAAATATACTGACAGAATGTGAACAAGGACAAACCATGAAAATAAAGACAAAGTAAGTAACACCACTGAGGATTCAAATGAAATCAGAGATCCTGGATTTGTAGACTTTGATATACTTTCTTCTATGATTCTTTCATTAGTTTTCTGTAACTCAGTTATAGGCATGGGTATGGCACAGAGTTGGATTAATCTATTATTATGCAGCCAGGACAGGGATAAATTCTCCAATGTCACATGGTCTGGTTTAGAAATAGATACAATTGAGGCAAATCTCAGAATTTCAAGTTAAAAGTGAAAAAAAGAAAAAGAAAGAAGGCATATGTCTTCTGATCTTTCCATCAACCCAACTGGGACCCACTGATTAGACAAATACCGCTGATTTGCATGTCAGAGTAGTGAGCATGAGTCACTCCCAAGTTTGTTTTCTTAATGATTTTACCATAAGCAGGCCAGACCCTAACATTTGCTGGTACTTAAATAAGAGCACTAATGGAGGCCTTTATATATATATGTCAGATATTTAAAACTTACAAGTCAATCTAAAATTTTTAAGTGAAATACATGCTATTCTTTTACTATGCCAAAATACCTTTGTAATTGCACATTGAAAAGTATGTGCAAGATAATAGTGTTTATGACTCAAGTCAGCAAAATGTCAAAGTTGTCTGATAAAAATAATGAATTGAACAAAAAATATTTTCTGATAAAATCCATAACTCAAAAGGATCAGGTTATTGGTAGTTACTCCTTGCCTTAAATGATTTTTTAAGCATATTAACAAATTTGACTGGGGAAATCTTTCACAGACACCTGAGATTATTTCCAATTTGTAAAAATGTAAGCAGACTATCTCCATGGTTAACTCTATTTTCTTCAGTTTTCATCCAGAGCTCCATGTTTCCATATTTTATTTCTATTTATTTCTATATTCGATTTCTACATATTTATTTCTATCATCTCAATATGTAATTGTTTTCATTGATCATAAGGATTAGAAAATAAAATGTAACCCAATTAAATGTGCATAACCTTTGACTATATTTTTATTGATAACACAAATTATGTAAATGTAAAGATCAAATTGCTTCCATATATTTTCATGTAGTTCTTTTTACTAAATCATTCAAAATTATTTTGCTAAAAGATGAAATATAAGTTTTATAACAAATATAAAAAATTAATTTTTGAAAATTTTATTTTATTAAATATTTTTCTTAAAATATAACAGCTCACGGGCCCCTGGGTGGCGCAGTTGGTTGAGCGACTGCCTTCAGCTCGGGTCATGATCCCGGAGTCCCGAGATCTAGTCCCACATCCGGCTCCCAGCTCCATGGGGAGTCCGCTTCTCATTCTGACCTGCTCTCTCTCACTCTCTCTCTTTCCTAATAAATAAAATCTTTAAAAAAAAAAAATATAACAGCTCACAATATACAATTTTTTATTCTAGTTGACAATATAGTGAATCAATATCATGCTTCATGTATGGTTGACTAGATCTACACATAAGCAAACTTTAGAAGAATTATGAATTGCTTAACTTTGCAAAATATTTAATAAATCAATTGTTATGTGCAAGTGTTGCAAATACTGTTCAATTCATGAAAACTCTGGAATCAAGAAAAGCAAGCAAATGGATATTCATTTCTACTGGAAAATAATATCTTACTATGCAAGAGTATCTCTTATTTTCAGGGTATCTAAAAGAAGGATTTAACAATGTAATTGACATATCTTTATCTCAGCTAAGCAGTTCTGCTTCTCAAATAGTCTCTATACTGAAGAATAGAGCCCTGAAAGAGCTTCCAACATTAGCAGTGTCACAACCGCATCTAGTCACTGTCTCCTTTTTTCTGAGGATATAATAAAAGAGATGGGAGAAGTGTTTCCCTCGGTCCTGATGGTGCAAGAAGGTGTGATTTCTGCTTTTCTGTGGCTAAACACTGGATCCAAGATCCAGAGTGGCCAAGACACAAGTATGTTCTTTAATAAGCTGTGTATTTGTGTTTTTGTGTCTGTGTGCATGCACGTGTTTATAATCCAAAGAAAGAGAGGAGGTAGGTAATTGAGCACTATAGTTAGACCATGAAAATAACCTTGTTTGTGGGGAATGAGCAACTTGGGTTTATGACAGAGTAGAGTTTGGTGGGCCTGGCATAGGCCTTGAGGTGCAAGCCCTGCAACAGGCCTGGTTGCTTTTGGTCCCATGCACAAGGTCCATCGCCTTTCACCCCCAGAGGTAAGAGAGGCTGAAAAAAGAGCTGGCAGGCATTCCTGGGAGCTGTTCCAGCACCATCGTTCTCTGCCTATAGGCAGTGAGAAAACCAGTGGAAAAAAATTGAAAATAATGAAAAAAAGCAGAGAGAGAAACTAAATGTGGACTTAGCCCTTCATGTTGGGAGGAGAATCCCCAGCAAAAGCCATCTCTGTCCAGGTATTTAAAAAGCAGCTTTCCTGGTTACTTTCAGATAAAATTACACTTCTGAGCCCAGCCAAGATAGGACTTTATCCTATAAGAGGCACAAGGAGAAAAAGATGAAGAGAATGCATGTTAAAAGGCAAAGAAGAGAAATTTGAGCATGATGGAAAGTGATTGAAAGAACCAAAGAGGGAGCAGATGGTAGGGTGAGTGGAGGTGGACAAGAGGCTTCAAAAGTGTAGGTGGAGAAGTGCATTTGGGGTTCCTGTGGGAGAGCTGATGGCTTGTAAACATGCAGAGTGAGAAATCTTGAGTGTGTCTGAAAAAGGGCATGTTACTTGTTTGTTTCTGTCAGCCCCTTTCTATCTTCAGTTTTTTCTTGACCCAAGTTATGGATGAGGATGTAAAGCAGTAACATAAGTGAGTGGAAATGAAACTAGAGCAGGGAATTGAGGCTGGAGGGGTTCACCTCTTGGGCAGTGGCCAAGGGTAGCAAACTTATGAGCTATGCCAAGTTTAACTGATGGGAAGTCTTTGGTAGTTTACTCTCAGTAAAACTTTCATCTCGAAGACCATCAGGCCTCTGAAGGCAGAGGACACAGGGCAAGGAAATCTGTACCTGTGGCTACGCATTACATTGGAATCACTGATTCATTTATTTTTTTTTAAGATTTTATTTATATATTTGACGGAGAGAGAGAAAGATCATAAGTAGGCAGAGAGGCAGGCAGAGAGAGAGGGGGAAGCAGGCTCCCCGCTGAGCAGAGAGCCTGATGTGGGGCTTGATCCAAGGACCCTGAGATCATGACCTGAGCCAAAGGCAGAGGCTTTAACGCCACTCAGGCGCCCCACACGGATTCATTTATTAAAAATGCTGTTTGTAGGCCACGTTCACAGCTACGGAAGCAGAACCATTAGTGTCAAAACCAGGAAATACAATTAAAAAAAAATGAAAATAGACACTATGCTCCTGATAGCAAAGTATCCTCTTATATATCAGATTTGAAAAATTCTTCTCTAGATTCTTTGTACTTTAGGCCAAAATGTTCAGACCAAACTTTAGACACAGACTAGAGCAAATTACCAGAGGACACTGACTTATTTACGTTTAGTTTCCTAGACACATGCACAATTCAACAACTCTCAGATATAACTAGGATTTATTTTGTTGTGTGTGCTTCTGGTGCTTTGAGGGAAAATGAAGCATTAAAAAGAAACAAAGATTACATAAAACATTTTTTTCTCATTAAGACTTTTAGATCATTGCCATGACTACTGAAGGATAGTAAAGCTGAAGCTATGTCATTTTAAACCACATTATTTTAATATACATTTTGAATGCAACCTACTTATAAGCATTACATATATAGAATCTTTAAGAAAATTATATATACATGCTATTAGTTTCAGCCCGATTTGCTCTCCCAAATGATGTTTTTAATGAAAATGAACCAGAGGGTCAAGTTGTCTAGAGTTTACCTTAGTTAGTGGGCATAGGGTCAGTAGTTATTTGTATAACTGGTCATCAGCAACAAAATAAAATTCTGTGAATATATTTAGAACACCAAAAGAAAAGAGAAGTAAAACATTCAAACAGGAGAATGGTTTATTAAAATTCTAATCATTTATTTTAGGTTCAAAGCATATAGTCTATGCTTTTCCCAATTTTGACCTAGGTGGGTAACTGCAATTTATATTTAAGATCATTTTTCTATGAAATTCTGATATTAATTGTATTATATATTTGCTGATATATCTAGATAATATTAACTCTTATCAGTCATCAGACTGTTGCCATATTAAGAAATGGTAGTTTATTGACAGATGAATGGGTAAAAAAGAGGTACATATATATACACACACACATACATAAACACACAATGAAATATTACTCAGCCAACAAAAAGAATGAAATTCTGTCATTTGTAATGATGTGGATGGAACTAGAAGGTATTATGCTAAGTGAAATAAGTCAGCCAAAGAAAGACAAATACCATGTGATTTCACTCATATGTGGAATTTAAGAAACAAAAGAAATGAACACAGGAGAAGGGAAGGAAAAGAGACTCTTAACTACAGAGCACAAACTGAGGGTTGCTGGAGAGGAGGTGGGGGAATGGGTAATTGGGTGATGGGCATTTAAGGAGGACACTTGATGTAACGAGCACTGGGTATTACATGCAACTGATGAAACAATAAATTCTAACCCTGACACTAATATACTATCTGTTAACTAAATTGAATTTAAATTTAAAAAATCTTTAAAAATAAAAATAAAATAAAATTGTATGATAAGACAAAGAAACAAACAAAAAGAAACAGTAAGGTTAAATTGATAGCTCAAGACCAAGATAAAAATATTAGTAAAACTCACCTTTTCATATCCTGTTCTAGGATCCTATATCATACCTCATTTTCTAGATTCTCTGTGGATCAATAGACATTATGTCTAATCATTTGAAATCATTCCATTTTGCAGTTATGGGATACAGAAGTACCCACAAACATTTTCATCACTATTCTGAACAACACAAACACTGAGGGATAAGCAATCAAGTAATGTCATAAAACATACTGATTTTTAAAAACTCAGTATTTTTAAATATTAAGAAATATATGTTTTAGAAATAATTATTTCTAAATTATTTTAGAAATAATTTCTAAATATATGTTTAGAATATTTAGAAATATTAAGAATATTAAGAAATATATGTTTTAGAAATAATTTTGTTTGTATTTTAGACTATCCCTCTAATTCAGTAGTGAAATCCAGAAAACCTGTTAGTAGAAACATTTTTTCAAATGAACATAGACCTTCTACTTGAGTGTTCAAATTTTACCTAATATGTGACAGAAAAACCAGATGTTATAATCACATCACCATGTAGATTACATCTAAGTTTTAAAAAGTAAGTTAGGAAGTTATTATAAATGACATCTAAGTTAAAGTTTTTAAAATTGTTATTTATAGAACAAATGTAGATCGGAGTAGGATAATATGATTCTTTAAAAAAAAAACTAATGGGTGTCATAGTTTTGCTTTTTATTCCAGTGGTTGGTTGTATTTTTTGGACTCATTCAGAGGAATTGAGTTTCTTAGTCCAAGAAAAATAGATGGACAAAATTAATCTTTAACAAATACTGAGGATAGTGGGTGTTACATTCTGGAAGTATTTCCAGGGGTATTGTTAATAGTCACTACTCTAAATGCCCTGAGTGTCTTCCCTCGGCCCAGTTTTTCCAAGACCCCCTGGACCTCCCCAGGGACCTCCCCATTATCCATCAGATAATGTCATAGAGGGTCATAGAGGGCTCTGACACTGTGGACTTGTAAGATAATATACAATATTGTGTTCCTCATCCCTCTGGTCCATCTCCCTGTCCTATCATTATAAAAATCCCCCACTGTGAGATTGGGGGCTGAATGGTAACTGATATTGTGTGTTAAAAAGGGGTAGACTGAATCCCTGGTTGAGAAATAAAAGTTTAGCTTCTCTGAGACTAAGATGAAAAGTTTTGGATTTGGGAAATTTGAGCCTTAGTCTCATGGTACAACTGGGCATTTTGTTTAAGACTAGATACATGGCAAAATCCTTCCCAGTCCAAGTTTAGAATGAGAGAGTAGAACTACCCTTCTTCAAAAGGGAACACGGAATTTTAGACAAAGAATTTCAATAGTTAACAAGAAAAACCAAATACCAGAGTAACCTTTCCTAATTTTTTCCAGTTTTTGCTAGTCTTCAGGGTCCAAATATTAGCTGATATTGAACATATTTCCATCATGTGAATGAGAAATTGAGTAGATTTAATTTGATTTGGGATGTATCCATTTTTTTTTTTTTTACATCAAGTGCTACGGGACAAATTTATACTTACTGGATTGTTTTGTTCTTTTTTTAAAAAAAAAAAAGACTTTATTTTTTGTCAGAGAGAGAGAGACAGAGAGAGCACAAGCAGGGGGAGCAGCAGGCAGAGGGAGAAGCAGGCTCTCCACTGAACAAGGAACCCAATGCAAGACTCGATCTCAGGACACTGGGATCATGACCTGAGCCAAAGGCAAACACTTAACTGACTGAGCCACCCAGGCATCCCTATTTTGTTCTTTTATGGTAAAATTTTGTTGTTTATTTTCGTTTTCTTTTTAAAATTTTATTTAAATTCTAGTTAGTTAATTCATAGTGTAATACTGGTTTCAGGAATAGAATTTAGTGATTCATCACTTACATGTAACAGTGCCAACACAATAAGTGCCCTCCTTCATACCCATCACCCATTTAGCCCATCCTCCACCCCCCTCCCCTCCATCAGTCTTCCATTTGTTCTCCATAGTTAAGAGTCTCTTATGGTTTGCTTCCTTCTCTCTCTTTTTTCCCCTTCCCCTTTGTTCATCTGTTTTGTTCCTCAAATTCCACATATGAATGAAATCATATCATAATTTCCTGATTAACCTATTTCACTTAGCATCATAAACTCTAGCTCCATCCATGTTGCTGCAAATAGCAAGATTTCATTCTTTCTGATGGCTGAATAATATTCCAGTGTGTGTGGGTGGCTGTGGGTGGCTGTGGGTGTGGGTGTGCGCACATGCGTGCCTGTATGTGGGTGCATACAGGCGTATACCACTTCTTCTTTATCCATTCATCAGTCGATGGACATTTGGGCTCTTTCCATAATTTGGCTACTGTTGATAATGCTGCTATAAACATTGGGGTGCATGTGCCCCTTTGAATCAGTGTTTTGTATCCTTTGGGTAAATACCTAGTAGTGCAATTGCTGGGTTGTAGGTAGTTCTATATTTAACTTTTTGAGGAACTTCCAGACTGTTTTCTACTGTAGCTGTACCAGTTTGCATTCCCACAAACAGTATAAGAAATTTCCCCTTTCTCCTCATCCTCACCACATCTGTTGTTTCCTTTTTTGTTAATTTTAGTCATTCTGACAGGTGTGAGGTGATTTCTCACTGTGGTTTTCATTAACTGTTTTGTTCTGATTTAAAAAGTGGCAAATGTTTTTTACAAAAAATGTGGAAAATCCCAAAATTAAAACCAGAATGGCAACAAAAAAATAGACTGGTGTGTTATTTTCTTGCAAGTAGTCAAGTGTTATTATTAACACCTAATTGTAATTCCCAATTGTGCCCCAATAAGACATGTGATTAGTTATTCAGCATACTCCCACATCTGCCATTTAATTTTTCTGAGTCTTTATTTTGATTATTGCTATGATCTTCACGTCTCTTTTCTTTGATATTTTAGTTATGAGTAGAACAAGGATACTGACTTATGAGTAATCAGTTAGCTTTTCTTTTTTTTTTAAGATTTTATTTATTTACTTGACAGAAAGAGAGAGAGATCACAAGTAGGTGGAGAGGCAGGCAGAGAGAGGGAGAAGGAGGCTCCCCGCTGAGCAGAGAGCCTGATGCGGAGCTCGATCCCAGAACCCCGAGGTCATGACCCGAGCCGAAGGCAGAGGCCTTAACCCACTGAGCCACCCAGGGGCCCTGAGTAATCAGTTAGCTTTTCAATGTGAAGTGCTTTTAAATATATATTTACTGTATTAATTGATACCTTATAATTTCTGATACCTTGTCTTATGATTTCTCTTCTTCATACTTCCATTATTTCTCTCTGTGTCTCTTTCTCTCATATGTTTGCTGTCATCTTTTTTAGGGATTAGGAAGTATGAATCCTGTGGATTTTTTGGGGGGGTTGAAATAATGCCTTAATACGTCTTTAGTTTTCAATGTCAAGAGTAAAAGTGTGTCCAAACTACATGTATAAAAGGCACTATTATATTTTAATTCCTACCAATCTTATCTAGTAAGTTTCTCAGTTTTATTTATATCACTAACCAAGGTAAATAATTTATTATCACTAAAATGATTTTAATACATTCCTTTTATAATTATATTTATAAAACACATTTTTGGACTTTATTATAATTAACAGACTTTAATATTCATGGCTATTTCACTCTTTCCATAACTGTTATATCATTAATTTCATTAACTTTTTATGCTAAACTATATAAATACTTGTTTTAGTAAATTTAATAAATGTCAAAATAAAGCTGCCTATAAATTAAAATTACAGTGTTTTCACTAGCAAAGAAATGTTACCATATTTTTGAGAGCTTACAAAATGGCCTGCTTTATTTACTTTTATTAACATCCATTACCATTGCATAGTTGCAAGTTTGTTCTTCACGTGATTAGAACTTTCAACATCAGCAATTTTCACGTATACAATACAGTATTATTAACTATAATCACTATGCTGCACATTATAGTCACATGACTTATTCATTTTATAATGGGAGGTTTATATCTTTTGATCCTTTTCATCCATTTCATGCAATCCCTACTCCACCTCAGGTAACTACGAATCTTCTATGTGTATCTATGAATTTGCTTGTTTTGTTTTTCAGTTTCCACATGTAGGTGAGATCATATGGTATTTGTCTTTCTCTGTCTGACTTATTCCACTTAGCATAATGTTCTCAAGGCCCAACCATGTTGTCACAGGTGGCAAGACTTTATTCTTCTCTGTGGCCAGATATTATTCCATTACACACACACGCACAAACACACATTCTTTTTCCATCCATCACCATTACTGGACACAGGTTATTACCATATCTTGGCAATTATGAATAATGCTGCAGTGAACATGAGGGATTATTTTCAAATAGTATTTTTGTTTTCTTTGGATACATACCCAGAAGTGTAATTGTTGGATCATATGGTAATCCTATTTTTAATTTTTTGAGGAAACTTTATATATACTGTTTTCCATAGTGGTTTTACTAATTTACATTCCCACCAACAATGCATAAGGGTTCCTCTTTTCCACATCTGCTGCACTTGCTCTTTCTTATCTTTTTAAGAATAGCCTTTCTAACAGGTGGTTAGATTTGTGGTTTTGATTTGTTTCCTTGGCAATTAGTGATATCAACATCTTTTCTTATATCTCTTGACCATTTGCATGTTTTCTTTGGAAAAATATCTATTCAGATCTTCTGCCTATGTTTAATCAGATTGTTTTGAGTTCTTTATATATTTTAATACATATTAACTCCTTATCAGATATACGATTTGCAAATATTTTCTTCCATTCAGTATATTGCCTTCTAATTTTGTTAATGGTTTAAGCATTTTAGTTTGATGTAGTCCCACTTGTTTAATTTTGCCTTTGCTGCCTTTACTTTTGGTGTCAGACTCAAAAAATCATCACCAAGACTGATGTCAAGGAGATTACCACCTAAGTTGTTTTTTGTTTTGTTTTTTGAACTCATTTTTGTGTATAGTATAAAATAGTTTCCTTATTTTGCATGTAGCTGTCCAGTTTTTGCAACATATTTTATTGACCAGAATATCTTTTCCCTATTCTTGGCCCTTTTGTAATAAATAATTTGACCATATATGAATGGGTTTATTTCTGGGCTGTCTATTTTGTTCTGTTGATCTATGTTTCTGTTTTAATGCAATACCATACTGTTTTTGAGCAATATCATTCTTGTGCTTACATATTTTATTCAAAAGTTTGCATTTTAAAGAATTTAGTATCCAATCTGAAATACTGTTGTCTCCCTTCCTTCTCTTTCCGCATTGGAAGTTATTGAACCAAAAAATGTATACCTATTTCAAGATTCTTGATACACCATGTCTGATTGCTTTCTGGGGTTAAAATATTTTAGAATCCAAGAATCTGCGTGTAAAAGTGGATATTTCATAATGCCTTCGTTCATTTAATAAATATTTATTAGGTAGATTTTTTTTTTATTTTTTTTTATTTGACAGAGAGAGAGAGATCACAAGTAGGCAGAGAGGCAGGCAGAGAGAGAGGGAAGCAGGCTCCCTGCTGAGCAGAGAGCTTGATGCGGGGCTCAATCCCAGGACCTGAGATCATGACCTGAGCCGAAGGCAGAGACTTTAACCCACTGAGCCACCCAGGTGCCCCTAGGCATAGTGCTATCTTTTTTCAGTTCTGTGAATTTAAACAATGGTGGATCTCTAGAATTAAAAAATGTTCAATTTAAAATTTATGCTGTCCTTGTACAATATGTACGCTTATATAGTAATTTGATTTATTATGAAAATTAGCCTATGGCATTATGTTTATATTATCAGTAACTAAGACACACTAGGGAAAATGAAACAATTACTACCTAAAACTCAGGAGTCCCATCTCTATACTTCTCACTCAGTAGCTGGGATCCTAATTTCTTACTTAACATACAGATGCTGTAGTTGCTTAATCCTCGAGGGCTACATTTATTTCTCACTTAAAATATGGAAGTTTAGATTCAGTAAACTCCAAATTATCTGAACTTTATGACAGTTTTTGCTTGCATGAATCATTTGGAGTCAGACCCACTGAAGGAAGAGGAAAAGGGGAGACAGCAGGAATCACTGTGACTATCTTACTCTGTTTAGTGTATTTGATCATACAAAAGATAGATTTTCTAGTTTCAAAATGGAATCAAATCAATGTCTGCCACCTCTGCAGTTGTTTGCAGACACAAAAATCACAGAGTATAGATAAAATATGATTCTCCTCCTGCCCTTTGAAGTAGGAAAGAAGAAAAAGGAGAAAAACAGGGATTCTGGGAGAGGGAAAAGTAAAGGCTATGTTACCATTTCAAGCAGAATATTTTCTTCAGTGATTCAGAGAAATTGATGAGAAGACTAGAAAATGAGCCTCTAACTTTTTGTTAGTTATTGGTCCACTTCTGCAGTGTACTACTGTTACTCGTTAATACAAAGATAATTTTACAGGCTAAATTTAAAAAATAATTACTCAAGCTTTCTTCCTTTTATGTTAGGCTGAGGTCTTGACTATGGTGAATTGGTTGCAAATATCTATAGTCTTGTTCTCCGTGAGGCTAAAAAGTCGCCTGAGTACTTTGGCTGGGTTGATGCTTTCAAGCATTAAAAAGATGAGGCAGAAAAAGTAAAGTGACTTGGACAGTGTTGCAGAAATAACATCAGAGCTCTATTCAAACCTACGCCTTCCTAAAGAAAGAACCTGTATTCTCAACACTGTTAAATTGGGTTCAGTGATAGGTATCCATTGTGAGAGCAGTTACTTTTATCATTATTTTCATGATCATAATGAGTATTAGATACGCCAGAAATGCTTAAGGTTGTACCTGAATCTCTGCTGTAGTCTAACTCCTAGACCCCTTCCCTACCTAACCCCATGCATGTATCTCTTACTTTACATTAGGATTCGCATTGATTGTACTGCAGAAAAAGCATTCTTTTTGTCCTTTGACTTACTCCCTGGAATTTCTATTTTTATTTCCTTTTATCCTGAATATGGCTAATGTATTGCCTGCTCAACAGGGGTTTATCACCCTTCAACACTAATGATCCAAAAAATAAGTACTTATGTAAGAGGATATCATATGTTTGTTTCCTTGCTTTATATTGAGAAATGAAAAATTTAATTTTTATTTATTATTTTTATTGTGTTATAGTAGTCACCATACAATACATCATTAGTTTTTGAAATTTTATGTGTTTTCAGTGTTGTTAGTTTTTCTATCTAACTGAATTCTGTAACACTTACTGTAAGAGGATGTCATATGTTTGTTTCCTTGCTTTATATTGAGAAATGAAAATTTTAATTTTTATTTATTATTTTTATTGTGTTACAGTAGTCACCATACAATACATCATTAGTTTTTGAAATTTTATGTGTTTTCAGTCTTGTTAGTTTTTCTATTTAACTGAATTCTGTAACACTTACTGGACAACAATTTGGCTTTTCTTTGGACACATCACATGTTTTACATCATTAAAACATCACAATTTGTTAACTTCTAATATGATTTTCTGGCTCACATATATGTTATTCTTCATAATTTAATTAACTGACAGGGGAAATCACTTCCACCATGGACTCAAATTGTTTGTTTGAATTTTTACCCTAGCTACATATCAGGAAACTTACATTATCTGCTAACCATGTTTAAGGCCCTAGTTATGTCATCTATAAAATGACAATAATAACGATACATTTCTTAAAGTGGCATAAAAAATATTGTAATGTAAAAAATCATATTTTGGTTATTTCTGACTTATATTTTTAGCAAATACTGACTTTTTATTAGTAAATAATTACCAAAATAAAGACATTTCAAAATTAATTAACTGAATGTTTATTTATACTGTCAGATGTGAGGCAATTTCATGAAGTATTATTTAGTCCTGGGAAAATAAAGGATCTCCTTTGGCTTGTATATATGCCACGATGGCAGTGAGATATCTTTATAAGTGACTTCTTACCAGCAGCAGTTTCGGTGAAGCTTTTCTTGACTCTAATTTGCTCTGAAAGATTCATGTGGCTTTTTAAAGTTCCTGTGAGCAACTTTGCAACTGAAATTGAAAACTCGACTAACCATATGTCATTTCAGATTTAGTTCCAGAGGACGATAAGATAATCAGGTTGAATAAGGGGTTGGCTACTGAAATGACAATAAACAAATGTGAAAATGTAACAAATGTAAAGAGCTGCATTAAAGTGCATGACTAGCTTTATAGCAAAATTTAGCCTCCCCTGAAATGAACACTAATTTCATTAGTTCACTTAGTTAACTTGAAGATATTTTTAGCAGTAAAAATTTCAGCTTCCCAACTGACCTAAACATTTGTTGCAAAAAAAGAGAACTGGCACAAGGCAAGATTATGCCTCTAACCTCACCAACGTTTTTTGTGTAGGATGCAATTGGCCTCAACCTATACGTTGAAAAAACACTGATGCAATTTTTACTGCATCTAGTACATTCTGTCTTGTATTATCATAGTTATTTTTGTGTATGCATTATTTCTCCATCTATCTAACATAGCATTTTAACTATATTAATTTTTATGTTCTAAATATTTTATATTCTCCTGATGTGCATAAAAATATGTAAATAGGAGAGTGAAATAATAAGTTCTACTTTTGGAGGAAAAAGAATAAAACTCAAAATAAATGTCATCATTATTTGATAGAACACCTATTGGTTCAAATTCATACCTAGAACATTGGACTATTTAATACACTTATATTTGTGTTTACATTAATCATCTTATAATAGACTTTTCATTTGACATATGTGTCCCAAGATTATTTTTTTCCTTTCTTTGGAATCAATCAATTAATTTTTATTTGTTTCTCTGTTTTCCACTTTGTTTTAGTGGTTAACTTAGAGGTTATATATGCATTCCCACATTATGACAGTAAAACAAATTTTGAGAGCAATGAAAATATCATGGAAGAATTTATTTTGCCTCTCTCCAACAATACTGAAAGTTTAAAACTTTTTCCCTCTATGGACTCTACTAATTCTTTTTGTTTCATTCCTATAATGCATTTTAATTTCCATATAGTTGAGGCCACACAGACCATTACTATTAACATTTTACAAAGTTAGTATTTATTTAAGTTTATCCATATATTCAAGCCTTGTAATGTCCTTCAAGCTGTCTTGCACTTCCATGTTTTTATCTGCTGAAAAATGTCCCTGATATTTTCTTTCAGCACTTTAAAGATACCAATCCATTGGTTTTTTTTCTTTTCTTTTCTCTTTTTCAGTGTTCCAAGCACTGGGTGTGGTGCATTGTTTATGCACCACACCCAGTGCTCCATGCAATATGTGCCCCCCTCAATACCCACCATCAGGCTCACCCATCCTCCCCTTCCCTTCCAAAATCCTCAGTTTGTTTCTCAGAGTCCTCTGTCTCTCATGGTTCACCTCCCACTCCAATTTCCCCCAATTCACTTTTCCTTTCCTTCCCCTAATGTCCTCCATGTTATTCCTTATGCTCCACAAGTAACTGAAACCATGTGATAACTGACTTTCTCTGCTTGACTTATGTCACTCAGCATAATCTCCTCCAGTCCCGTCCATGGTGATACAAAAGTTGGGTATTCATCCTTTCTGATAGAGGCATAATATTCCATTGTATATATGGACCATATCTTCTTTATCCATTCGTCTGGTTAAAGGGCATCTTGGCTCTTTCCACAGCTTGGCAATTGTGGCCATTGGTGTTATGAACATTGGGGTACATATGGGCCTTTTCACTGCATCTGTGTCTTTGGAGTAAATTCTTCGGGCTTCTCCCGTAGTGTTTCTACAACAAAGGTTTTTTTTTTTCTATTTTCAAGACTTTCTGTTTGTCTGTGGTTTTTGGCAGTTATTCCAAAGTGATCAATGCTCAATGTTACAAGATGAATACATGGATATAAGACAGATTTAGAGTGAAAGTTGAAAAAAAACAAAGTGCAAATTGAGTCAATAGTTTTGAATATAACAGAATACGAAAAGTTTAGTGATACTCTTTCATATTCCATATGATGACTATCTTTATAAAACTACTACTTATCAGTTTTTTTGTGTATATCAGAGAAAAATATCCCCAGATATCTAAAAGGATTATCCTCTCCAATTCCCCTCCATTTTCTTACTACATAATCTTTGGAGCCCAAATTTTCTTTATATACTTCTAACAAAATAATATAACAGATGATATGGGAAGCAGATATGATAATTTAGCTATCTTCTAATAAGAGATATGAAAAGTATTTAAAGAAAAACAGGAAGCAATTACTGATAGCATTAATTATATTTTGTTTTGGAAAAGATGGGTTTTGTAAATACATGTTATGTTACATTAACAAAATGGATATATTTATGGTATTTTAAAAATGAATTAAGTGCATATTTTAAAAATTTCTATCTTATTTTCTAAATCACTAAACATTCACAAAGTGACCTCTGGCTGGCTCAGTCAGTTAAGCATCTGCCTTTGGCTCAGATCATGATCCCAGGGTCCTGGGATTAAGCCCCGGATTGGGCTCCCTGTTCAGTGGAGAGCCTGCTTCCCCCTCTCTCTCTCTCTGCCTGCCTCTCTGCCTACTTGTGATCTGTCTCTCTGTGTCAAATAAATAAATAAAATCCTTTAAAGAAACTCACAAAGAAAGCATTTTGAGGACTTAAATATTTTAAGAATGTAAAATCCTATAAGAAACGTTCTTTTTGATGTGCGTACATGTGGTCTTTGTATTTATCTCAATTAGGATCAAGAACTTCCTGAATGTTGGGATCCACTGAACTCCTTGTTATTGCTCATTTATTTTGGAAACACCTCAGACACTATTCTGTTATCACTCTGCATAGCTCCCTTTCATCTTTTTCTGTGATTCCTGTTAAACATGTATGTTAAACCTTTAACTCTGTTCTGCATGTCTCCTGTTTTCTTTTCTACATATTCTACTCTTTTCTGTCTCTGTTTCAGCTTGTATTTTTTTCTGTTGACTTGATTTTCATTTCAATAATCCTATTATTGGCAGTCTGTTTTATTTTCATATTCATCTATTGAGTTGTTAATCTTCCATATTACATTGTTCACTTCTGTAATTTCCATTTGAATTGCTTTATATGCAGACATTCCTCATATTAGACAGTATTGGTAACTAAAAGTCTTGCATTCAGAACTGTGTCTTTGCTTCGCACAGCTCTCTAGTCAATGGAACCATGCAGAGCAAGAAAACGGTATCAACAACTGAAACTGTTTCAGTTAGTACCGTGTCATGTGAAGTGAGGGCTTTCAATATTCCAGTTATATATAATACTTCTTTACACTTAATTTTCTTAAACATGTTAATTATGTTTATTTAGAAGTTCTTCGTGAACTCTATTAATTACAACAGTAATACTGAGAATGCTAGTACATGATTAGATAAGGAGTGGCTCTGTAATATAAATTTCCTACATCACTGCTTAATTCAGTTCATTTTGTAAACATCAAACCTAAATTACCTGTATTTATATTATGCTAGATGTTTAAAGAAAGAAAAATGGAGAATTATTAGCTATAACTTCCTCTGGGATAATTTTTTAAAATAGAATAATTTAAAAAATGTTAAATATGGAAAGGTTAAAGAGAATATTCATGTTTAATTCAATATATTTTTAAAAATAATACAATACCATTTGGTTCAGCAAAAATTATTTATCTGAAAAGGAAAGATGTATTAAAAATTTTAAAGATAAGTGTAATATAAAGTTTGAGAAATGAATAAATATTTATGAGGGTAAAGGAAAAAGTATGGATTCTAACAGGTTTATTTCAAACATCTTATGTAGTAGACATTAGAATGGGCCTTGAAGACAATACTTTTATTTATTTATTTATCTATTTATCTATTTTTTAATTTATTTATTAAGATTTTATTTATTTGACAGAGAGAGAGAGATCACAAGTAGGCGGGGGGAGGGGGAAGCAGGCTCCCCGCTGAGCAGAGAGCCTGATGCAGGGCTCGATCCCAGGACCCCAAGATCATGACCAGAGCCAAAGGCAGAGCTTAACCCACTGAGCCACCGAGGCACCCCAAGATAATACTTTTAGATTCCACATCACCTCTTCATTTTTCATGTCCTACTTTTTCTCTTTTTATTTGCATCTTGGACCTCTTTATATGATTCCCCAGAGCCTTGTTCTGAGTGAAGGTAGAAAAAAAATAGGAACACTCAGACCATACAATGTTGGAATGACTAACAGATCATTCTCGAATAAGCCAGTGTTACTTCTTCCAGTCAACTAATTCATTCTAATCTCTTAGATGATATAGAATGCAGCTATAAAGCCATCTGTTTTTTCCAGAAAATAATAAAGCTTTTAATGCTATCTTTTCTGAAAATGGCCTTAGTTGGCATCCTAATCTTAGCAAATTTATATCCTGGGATTGATTTGTTAATCTAACTACTTTATATGCAACATGCTTAAAGTATATAAACATAGACTGACGCTCAGGTATGTAATTCTCCAACTAGTATTTTATCATCAAAACAAAATAGAGTAAAAGAGAATAATATACAATAATGAACAGAAGGAGAGAAAATTTTTTATTACTTTATTCTCTTTCCTGACATTTTTAAGTCAATTATAACTTCATAGGAAGTTTCCAGGAACTGTATTCCCTGGCTTAAAATCAGTACTCCAAAGAAACTCTTTCTTTTTAAAAAATTCTTACCATTAAAGAGCAATTTTATATGATTGGTATCAACATGTTTTTTTCCACATCTCCAAAGCAACTACTGTCAACCTTTCAACATTTACTGAAAATAACCCTTCATCAGAGCTCCTAGATTCATACACAATACTATTTCACCATTAAGTTTGAAGACTTGATTCATGTGCCCGTGCAACTCTGAAATTTCCTACTATTTTCCAACCTTTTAGTGATGTAGGAGAAAGTGAAGAAAGTAGAGTAGCAACTAAAAAGTCCCACTCAAAATGAACACTTTTCTTTCTTTTTCTTTTAAGAGGTGAGGACAATGAATGCCACATTAAAAAAAAAACGTGAGAAGCATTTCTCCTTCGCTTCATAAAGATAGCAGAGAACCCATAGATTCTCCAATAAAAACATTTTATAAGATTTCCAGGAAAAAAAGATATTGCTGGGATGATTTTAAGATGATCTTAAGAAAATGAAACTGTGCAAGTATGCATAGATTTTCCTTCCCAGCTATGTCTAGAATATTGCTCTTTGGGATATATAAAAATGTATTTGAAGATGGCCTCATCTTTACTTTATGGTATGTACTTTGTAATTGCCCAACAAAGCTTGAACTCAGGCTTGATGAACCCTATTGAAATATGGCAGTAGGGTTGCAAACATGTTAAATTGTGTAGAAAATAATTGAGAAAATCACATTTAAAAAATAATACTAGGGGGGTGCCTGAGTGGCTCAGTGGGTTAAAGCCTCTGCCTTCGACTCAGGTCATGGTCTCAGGGTCCTGGGATCGAGCCCTGCATCGGGCTCTCTGCTCAGCAGGGAGCCTGCTTCCCCCTCTCTCTCTGCCTGCCTCTCTGCCTACTTGTGATCTCTCTGTCAAATAAATAAACAAAATCTAAAAAAAAAATCTAGATTTAAAAAAAATAATAATAATACTAGGAATAGGAGAGAAAAGTATATATAACACACGTCTCAAAATTTAAGTGTTTAAAAATAAAAAGTCTTTATATATAAAAGTTCTACACAAGAAAAAGAAAAGTTTATCTAAGTCATTCATCATTATTCACTAGACTCTCTTAATAAAGTAAACTAAGATACTCTAAGCTTATTTTCTAGAAATGGGGATTAATATATTAATGCTTATAAATTAACATTTATTCTAGTTTTTTTAAATTGGAAAGATCATCTTAGTGATAAAATCATATCAGAAATCACAGGTTTGAATTTGAGAAGTTAAAATCATATACTTCTTTGTTTCTTAGAAATTAATTTCTCAGATTGCAAAGATAGGAGTATAAAATTATCAAGTAGTACCCTATTATATTATTTGTTTTAAGAGGTAAATTACCCATGAAACTTCAGAGAAGGTCCATGTTTTGCCCTGATCCATCTACTGCCTCTATTCTAAATCTAAAGAAAATGGTTTGTTCTTTATGTTCTAATGAGATCTTTACTGACCTAGTTCTACTGCTCTGATGCGATTAACTGGCATTATGGTATACAAAGAGTATACTGATTTGAAAAATACTTTTTTAAACGATATAACACAAGGGACATTATGCAAACATTAGTAAGTTAAATGTAAAGTATGTCCTTAGAACCTATAATCCTTCCTTAAGTCAACCCTGCCTCCTTTCTGAGAAATGAGGTTTCTTTAACCAAGGTCTATTTTTTATTGGTCTTTCTTGTTTTAGATGATGCACAGCATTTATTTGATTCCCTTGGAAGAATCCATTATGTTTGCAATTAAGCACAATACCAAGTAAACATTTACCACATCATGTATCTGACTTTCTCTAAATTTTATGTGGTTTTCTCATAAAAATGTTTATAAAATTTCCTCAGGACTCCCCATACACTTTCTCTTGTATTTACTCAACTTAATTTTTAGTTTAAAATTGTTTTAAAAATCTTCTTCCTCCTAAAGTGTCTGAGACAAAGGCTTCCATTTGTTCAATAGGTGTCTCACATTATTCCTTAGCTTCATCATATAGGATTGTGTACAAGATCTCTGAATATATAGAGAAAAACTTTTTAACAAGACAGAACATGGAAAATAAAATTTCCATTTTGTTGCAAGATGTGGTTTCATCACATGGTATTACAATAAAAAATACACAATATAAGCATTTAATTCTTAAAATGTATATATTTCATTTTGGTAATCAGACCCTTTTTCATATTCAGAAATGGTTTACAGGAAAGACACTTATGTTATGAATGCTTTATATTTCATGACCGAAAATTTATCATATACATTTAAGACACACACCCAGAGCTTTATACTCCAATAAATTTGCACCAGAAAATAGAAACACTTGATGCTAATTAACTATGTAAAGAGGATTAAAGTGCTAAGAAATAACCTTTGCCTTAATCAGTGGTAAATTTATTTAAAATGTTAAGAAAATGGAAGGAAGATGATAAAATCATTTTTGCTGAAAGGGGTATTAAGAAAAACATTTTGATTCTCTCAATTCTATGGACAATATGCTTATTGGTGGTCATTTAATGTTGGAGAGGAAGCTGTGAAAATGTCCCCCAGCAGGAGTGCAGATTTATCGTTATCATTATGCATATAGAATAGAAAACTTAGCCTAGGTTTTTAAGATATATTCCTGCATTGAAAAAAGAAGGAAAGAAAGAAAGAAAGAAAGAAAAAGAAAGAAAGAAAGAAAAAAGAAAAGAAAAAAGAAAAGAAAGAAAAGAAATGAAAAAAGAAAAGAAATCCCAGGAAGCTATGTGAGTGTGGTTTAGATTGCTCTGGTCTGTGGTCAAAAGCTAGTAGAAACATTGCTTACTGCAAGCATTGGAAACATGTTTTGTCCAGGGGAGAAGGAGGCAAACAGCTGTAGATAATGCCACGTGAAAGGAATTTCTCGAGTATTTTATACGTGATAAATATCACGTTGGATAACTCCCCATATTTATTTTTGAGAAGTCCAAAGGATTCATTGGTAAACAGTCTTCCACAGAAACGTTACATTGCCGAGGGCATGTCACCCTGACATATTGTTTCTCTGGAAACTAGCAGCATAGACTGAGCTACTACAGAAACAACAAGTATTTTAATATAACCTTAATCCATCTGGACTTACGAGATAGTTTCATTCAGCTTTTATTAGTAGTAGGACAACCATCCCTGTCTGTTTTCAGAAGCTTGTCTGTCCAGTTGCCCATAAATTTTATCAGGGGAAAAGTGCTGATAATGTTCCAAATTACCAAAGGATATTATTATGGAGAAGATTGTAAGTACTAAAAGTGACAGTTTTCTACCATGCCCGTTGAGCTAAACTTCATTATCTTCTTCCAGTGGAAGGCAGTGTGCTCCACAATACGTTGTACCTCATTTACACATATTTATGTATTTTTCAAAATTATTCTTATTGTTCTTAGGATACTCTCACCCCAAACACCCCACAATTATTAAGTTTTCCATACTCTCCCCATAATCTATGATTTTGACGATGAGTTTAATCAACACCAAAATCCTTACACCTGATAATATCTCATAATCTAAGCATCACAGAAATATTTCTGCATCATCAAAAGAAATAGTGGTTTTGTCTTAATGGCTAAGAAACCATTTAGAATGTATTCTTTAATATAGGTTCAATAACTGAGTTTGATTTTTGAAAAATTATTGAATATTAATGGACCAGTTTCTTCATATATAAAATCAGAAAAGATTGTGGGTAAATGACCTTAACTGGTGTTGAACTGGATGAAAAGTAAAGGAAAATTTTCTGGTAAGCAAGATGGTAAATATCTTATTTTCAAAGAAAATTTTCATGGCCATGAACAATAATAGCATCATTTTCTGACAATATTGCTCTGCCTAATTTTTTAACAGTAAAAACAAAACTGGTGCTGTGAGTTTTGATGTATTTTGAAATAATTTAACAGCATTTTCTAAGGTTTAACGCTTAGTCCTTAGATTGTCAAGATGTAATAAATGCAAATTTAAAGTTTTTGCAGTTTGAAAATCATGCAGAAGAATCAAGCCATTTCTAGAATAAGAAAAAAATGCATTTTGGTATGATAAAGGCAATACTGTGATTTAGGTCTAAACTTGGATTATACGGATAGAAAACATAATTACATCAGTAATATTACTGCCTAAATTGTAAAACAAAAGGAAACACTGCAATGTTATAACAGTCTAGCAGCATTATGTAAACTTCTGATACTCATTTGCGATATTTTAGCAGACATTCTAATATTCTGTTATTGAATTGCTTTAATAGCATCACAGTCTGTGTCCTATTACTGACTTCCATGAACAGCATGAGACAATTGGGTTTTGGTAATGCAGTTGTAGAACAAAGTGGTTTATCATATAAATTGGTATCCATAGGAGTAAATAATTCTGATGAGATTTCCCTCATTTATTTTAAGAAATAAAAAAGTATCACTAGATTTCACAAAGCATAATTAAAATCCTAATTGAAAGGGCCGTGTGCTATATGTGTACTGTCTGTCATCTCACTTTTTTAAAGTTCTGCCAGCATTTTAAAATACAACTTGGAAGGACACTGTAATAGCAAGATAATGCCTTTGTGATCTTTGTACCTAGCACTGTAGCTTGAATATTTGGAAATTTGCTTCTTTGTATTATAAAAATAATTAATCGTAAGTGAATATAGAATTAGTTTATTATGAAAATTGATAAAGGCATCAGCAAAAAAGTTGACAGAGATATTATAATAAATAATTAAGCTTTTCTACTTGGTTTTATAGGTAGAATTAACACTACCTATTAACTTACTTTCTGGCACTATTCACCTTGTTAATCTTACAGTATATACACTAGTTTCTGATTGTTTGAATTAATGCAACTTTACATGAACTAGGGATTTGCTTAAACAGTCAAACAATCATGTTTATTATCATTTTTGTTTTTATACCTTTCTGTCAGAAAAAAATAAAATAAATCTAACCTATAATGTTTTTAGTCAGAGAAACTGAAACCAGCCAAAATTGATAAAGTATATAAAACTATTCGTAGTAATAAAAAACCATAATACTGCTAGTCCCTTTTTATGACTGTATTCAATAATGTGACTTTAGATTCTACTTATTATAATAATAGAGCATTGCAATTTTATATTAGAATTATAAATCAAAGGGTAATGTTTTGCTTATAGCACAAAAAGAAAAACAGATTTGTTTGGCTTGTAAAAGACTCTCCTCAATTTGCTATCCACTAAATATGTGATGTTTTACTAGAAAAGCCATCAAAGAGAAAGATAATTATCACGTGATCTCTCTGATATGAAGAATTTGATAGGTAGGGCGAGGGGTCATGGGGGGTGGGGGAAGGGAAATGAAACAAGATGGGATCAGGAAGGAGACAAACCACAAGAGACTCCTAAACTCCTGAAACAAACTGAGGGTGGCCGGGGATAGAGGGGAAGGGATAGGGTGGCTGGGAAGGGTATGTGCTATGGTAAGTGCTATGAAATGTGTAAGCCTGATGATTCACAGACATGTACCCTGGGGCAAATAATACATTATATGTTAATAAAAAAAATCCCCCCAAAAAAGCCATCAAGATAGAGGGAGAAGAAAGTTATCAGTCCAATACCTAAGGAAAGGTTTTATCCTTATTTAAAACTGTTACATTAATCGGGACCTTATACATTACAAAATGTGTATTTATTTTTCAGGTTTACAATAAAGAATAGAAAAAAAACTGCACAGAATATAAAGTATGGAAATACTCAAAGGATAAACTGTGGCCTTGTTAATGTTTTCCACACCATATTTTTGTTTGTTTTATTTTGTTTTCATAACAAGATATGAAATGGTCATACGTTCGTATTCTCTAGGCTGATGCTAACACACATCTTTTTCTAAAAATTTCCTCACAGAAAATAATACGTTTTTTTAATCAGTCCAGTTGTGGACTTGTTTTTAGAAAACCTAGATTAATTTTAACGTGTATATATATATGTAATTTATAAACGAACCTTTCATATATATCAAGTATGAACCTAACATAAACCACATTACCAGTTGTTAGTATTTTAATATTCTGATATATTACTGAAATACAGATAATACAAATTGTAAATCTTATTGTGTTACCTTCAAAATGTTTCATTCCGTATTTGAATTCGATCTCAAGGGGGCTTATTTGAAAGCAAATGTTAAAACTCACTGAGAACACGACTGTTATCTTCAGCTGCTCCTCATTCCTTCCTTACGCACTGAAGGCTGGGATGGAAGAGATGAGCTGAATCTGATAGAGTCCGGCTGAAGCTGACTTTTCCTGTGCCAAGTCTTTTGGAGAACAACGGCAGAAAGTTTTTTTTTCTTGAAACTCAGGGGCTTCAGACAACTTCGAAAAGCTAATAAATGATTATGTAAAATGGGTTATTTTGGATAAACATGAAAGAAAATATACCCAAATGATTCATCATAGTTGATATCTGAATAAATAAAATATTCAAGACATTTTCATTAAAATCTTTTGTCAAGTATCTTATTTTAAGATCAGATGAAAGAAGGGTACCTGTGTGGCTCAGTCTGTTAAGTGTCTGACTTCAGGTCAGGTTATGATCCCAGAATCCTGGGATCAAGCCCCACATCAGGCTGCCTGCTCAGTGGGGAGTGCTTCTCCCACTCCCCCCTGCTTGTGCTCTCTCTCCCTCTTTTTCTCTCTCAAATAAATGATTAAATCTTTCAAAAAATGAGATGAAAGATACTTCCAATTTAGTGAATAATCTTACACTTTTACCTTTATGTAACATTCAAAATAAAACATATTAAATATACGGGACACTGTTTTTTACTTTATGAGTCAAAATATTTCTTTAAAATGTAATGATCAATCTCATTCAAAATAAGAGAATTGGAGCTTTATTTTGTGGTGCCTTGGCTGTGTTCGGGTGCTTCAAGGGTGAAGTTAAACATCATCTTCCCAGCTACTGGCTGCTAGCAACTCACTGAAGTGTATGAGGAAGGCAGACTTTGTATCTTTTATGAGAAGTGTGCAGCCAGTGAAGTTACTGTTGATATTTTAGGTGAAGAATGGACAGGTTATGTGGTTGGAATCAGCAGTGGGAATGACAGGCAAGGAAAGCTTCATGCTTTCCCGTGAAGCAGGGTGTCTTGATTCATGATTTTCTGCCTGCTGCTGGGCAAGAGTGATTCCTGTTACAGATCAAGGGCTGGAGAAGAAAATGCAAGCATGTTTGGGTTTGCATTGTGGATGCCGATCTGAGGGTTCTGACCTTGATCAGTGTAAAAAAAAGGAGAGAATGATATTCCTAAACCTACCTACTGATACTCCCGTGATTCCTCTCCTGGGGCCCAAAAGAGCTGGCAGAATTCATAAGCTTTTAAATCTCTCTAAAGAAGATGATGATCATCACTATGTTGTGAAAAAGCCCATCAACACAGGTAAGAAGCCTAGGACCAAAGTGCCCACGATTCAGTGCCTTATTCTACCTGTCTTGCAACAAATGTGGGTATGTTACTTTTAAGAAACAGTGTATTAAGAAAAATAAGAGGCAGCAGAATATGCTGAACTTTTGACCAAGAGAATGAAGGAGGCCAAAGAAAAATGCCAGGAACAGATTGCCAAGAGATAGAAGTTGCCCTCTCTGGGAATTTCTACCTTTAAGACTGAATCTACTCAGAAATGAGACTTTCTAAGAATAACAAAGAAGATAAGGTATCAAAAAATAAAAGAAGGTAAAATAAGATAAATGGAAATTAAAGCAATTATATGTGTGCTAAGCAGAATAATGTCCCTTATCGCAGAGATGGCCCCAGAACCTGTGAATATATTTAGTTTTATGACAAAGGGGAATGAAGATTTCTTTTTTTAAAATTTTATTTATTTATTTGACAGAGAGAGAGATCACAAGTAGACAGAGAATCTGGCAGAGAGAGAGGGGGAAGCAGGCTCCTCGCTGAGCAGAGATCCTGACATGGGGCTCGATCCCAGGACCCTGAGATCATGACCTGAGCCAAAGGCAGAGGCTTTAACCCACTGAGCCACCCAGGTGCCCTGGAATGAAAATTGAATACAGAATTAAAGTTGCTACTCAGCTGACCTTAAAATAGGCAGATTACCCAGGATAATCCAGATGAATCTAATTTAGGTTCCAGCGTACCTATAAGTAGGAGAGAGAGGCAAACGCAGGAGTTGAAAGAAGGTGTGGCTAGGGAAGTGCATAGTGAGGTGTAACATTGCTGTTACCCAGGATGGGGGAAGGTTGCCATGAATGTCGGCGTCATCTAGAAGCTACAAAAGGTAAGGAAGCATTATGCCTCGAAGACCCCAAAAGGAGAGCCACGCTGCTGACACCCTGACTTTCTTTTGGTTCAGTGAGACCCCAGTTGGATCTGAACTACAAAACTGTAAGTGCAATAACTTTTTTTGTTTGAAGCTACTACATGTGTGGAGATTTGTCAAAGTATCAATAGGTAACTAGTGAAATATGTCATATTTTTTGTATCATGGAGAAAATGACTAAAACCTTGCAAATCTGTATAAATATTGCATAATGTGAATTGAAAAAAATACTTTGGTTGACTCAATGTGACAATACTGTTGACAAGTTAAAATATGCCCTTGGTCTCTATAATTCCATTTCTTGGAGTTTATCCTGAAGCTACTTTTACAAACACGGAAAAACAGTACATGGACAAAAGCACTGATTTGAGAAAATTTTTAAACTCAAAATATTTGAAATTTAATATAAATCTAGAGATAATAGCTTTATGTTCACTGGTGTTTGTGTATTGCTTTTATAGACTAACAGTTATCACTTCAAAGAAAGATTGGCACATGGAGACAGGGTTAATTACTTTCAAAAGTACAAATTTTTGAAAAATTGTGTATTGTAGCATGTGTACAAACACCTTACTAGAAATGAGTTTAAAATGAATATTCTGCACGTTAGGGCTAATGGATGGTAATTTTTTTTTAAAGGCTACAGAGCTGTGGGTGACAGTCAGAAACTTAAGTATAGTTGGTTTTCCAGCTAAAGGCTACTTTTTGTTGAGGATAAAGTTAGGTTTTGCTGACCTAGTGTTATATTTTACTTAAATCATGAGAGAGAAAATTGTAACGACAGTTTTCATTGTCACAAGATTAGTGAAAAAATGAGAAACTGAGTAAACATACTGTGAACAGCTGATGATTATCTTGTTTGGAACAGACAGAAGTCATTGGCGCTTTGATTGCCTTTCTAATAGGCCATTCTTCAGGTGTTTCAGCATAAGCAATAATGAAAACAAAGATCCCATCCTAGGAAGGGCTTGGGCTGAAGGTGAATTGTAATTTTTCACTTGGGGGTTCCAAAGGAGAGGACTATATGAGTAGATCTCTTTGAATTGTGCTGTAGGTATGGTAAAAATAAATAAATAAATAAATAAATAAAAATCATTTCCTTACACCTACTTTTAAAAGTAGAAGGGAGGAATGGGGGGAAATTGGAGGGGTTATGAACCATGAGAGACTGTGGACTCTGAGCAACAAACTGAGCGTTTTGGAGGGGGGGTGGGGGTTAGGCGAACCTGGTGGGTGGGTATTGAGGAGGGCACCTATTGCATGGAGCACTGGGTGTGGTACATGAACAATTAAAAAAAAAAAGTAGAAGGGAGGAATAGAAACTCTCCCAGGAAAACAGTACGCTGTTCACAGGGCTACATTTGACTACCCTGGCATTTCACCCAGTGACAAAGTTGTAATAAAGAACTCAGATAATGCCTCTAGTCAGCAATTGGAAGAATATTTATCAGGTTGAAAACTTGAAGCACCCAATTTAATCTCGGTTCCAAATTCTCCACAAAAATATTGTGGTAGATGGCTATATGAACTTCCTAGAAAATGCTTGTGCTTCACGTATTGCAGAACAACCCTAAGGGTCCTAGACCTGCGGCTATACCCAGGCTAGACAGGTACCAGTGGGCCGGACAAACTGATAATACACAGTGGCTGGGAACTTGGTGGGGTAGAGTTTGGAGGAACAGCTTTATTTTCTCTAAAATGAAAATGAGTCTAATGTTGCGAGACTTAAAAAAAAAAATCATAATAGGGACTAGGGTGCATGATGGTGAATTATACTAATGGATGTACCCAATATGTTAATAGAATAAAGATACTGACCTGTGGTAAGATTCCATGAATTTTGCGGGCACCTGGGTGGCTCAGAGGGTTGAGCATCTGACTCTTGATTTGGCTCAGGTCATGATCTCAGGATCAAGGGATTGAGCCCCACATTGGCTCTGCCCTCAATGGGGAGTCTATTTGAGATTCTCTGTCTGTCTGTCTGTCTGTCTCTCTCTCTCTCACATAAATAAATACGTATAAAAAAGATGCCATGATTTATGAAAAGTTATCAGTTTAAATTTAGTACTTTGTCTTAATTTTTTTCAAAAAGGTACAATATAGATTGAAGTGCTTTGAAATGTTTAGAAAATGCATAAACATCTTTTTACACTCCAATTAGTAAGAATTGAGATTCATGAATATAAATCTACTATGTTAAAGTACTCTAAGAGCTTTTGAAAATCTTGGCATATGATTACAAATGCTGTGATTAAATACTGCTCTGAAAAAAGATGACAACAAACTATATAAAATTTTATGTATTATATACGAACTTATCTCTGATTCTGGAAAAACTTTTAAAAATTAAAGAAGTTTGTTAAAGCACTAAAAATTTTCACATAAAGAGCTAGATTTACAAAAGCTGACCCCCTTCCTAGTCTATGCAGCCTCTGTGCTTTCAGAGAAAGCAATTTTAAGTGTGTCACAAGGTCAACTGTGGACTATGAAGTAGTAAATCCACATTTTTTCCAGTGTAGTTTCATTGCAGTATTACATACTTTCATTGGAGAAAAGGAGATGAAAAGGAGGAAAAGTATCTGCTCAGCTTTAGGCTCAATAAAGGGAAATTGGTTACATCAGCATATATAAATGCCCATTTCCTACCACTAGACCTAACTCTTCGAGCCGGAAGGAGGCCTAAATGTCAATTTGTACAGGCTTGTCTTTGCATCGTGGGTTGGATACTGTCCTCCTTAGTGGTTTACTCAAAAACAACCAACTACAGACCAAACAGGAACTTGAATGTTTCTTTATTCCCTAACAGACTAAGCTCCTCATACTTGCCTCTTAAATAATTGAGGAACTGTCACTGTTCTTTTAGACATTTCTGATTTTCTACCCATTTCAGGGTCTCAGATACAGAGAACTAGCTTGTGACCAAGGTCACAAGCAGTTTTTTGGGGGGGAAATTTTACTTATTGTAAAGTTATGCATTGACTTACTGGGATCATATTAAGGCAGTATGTTGCAGAAACTTCTCATGAGTACAGCTATTGAAATTGCTATCCTTTCATACTAGTAATGAAATAACTAAGTTTTATCATAGATTACCCTAAAACATGAGGCCTCAGAGAATTTAACTTTGGGGGCCAAGGAATAGTGGTTAGAAATCATTTTAAAGGAAAATAACAAAATCTGGCGGTGGAGTGTTTGTTTAGGACAGTACTGTAATAGTTGAGGGATGAATGGGTGAACAGATGGAAAATAAATGAATGTAAAGATGACAGATGAGTTGCCACGTATCTCACCTTTTAACCTCAAATCATGAATAAAATCTCAGTTTTATCATGGACTAAATATTCTTATATAATAATAAAGGATAAAATTCAGAGATTAACACTACAAATCACAACCATCTAGAGTCTAAGTGACGTTAAAATTTTGATCAGGACAAACAACATTAACAATTGAAATACCTTATGGAACCTTCTGAGACAATCCTCAGTTTACCTGCTGAAGAAGGTCTCTATCTTTCCTTGAGATAATGCAAAAATCCCCTTGTAACAAAGCATGTACTCTTTCTCTGCTGATAATGAAGGCAAGACAAAATGTAGAATCAGGAGAAAAAAATGATAACACAAGGAATTATAGGAATTTGATTTTATCAAATATAAGTGGATTTATGTATTCTTGATTTTAAGGCTGCTCAAAGAAAACCATCATACCTTTAGTTCTAGCTTGTGGTGTTTCGTGAGTTTTTTGTTTTTGTGGTTCTTTTACTAATTCCTCCTTTCAACTTAGAAGCACAGAGTCAGATGCTACACTAGTAGTTTGCTGGTTTGGCAAGCACAAAGGTAATCTAGAATCAGTCCATTTAATAAAAAAACAAATTGATGTAAAACATTTTGCTTGATGGGAGTGTGGAAGTCCATGAGTTGGGGGGCAGAAACTCAGAATTTGATCTACTAGGTATTATCTGCCCATCCAAAGTATTACCATAGCCTTTGAAATGACCTGGAAGAAATTTTCAACTTTTCCAGAAGAAATAGACCAGTGTGATAAAGGCCTAAATGTTTCAATGTGAATATAACAACTGCAGTGTAAATGCACCGTATTCCATTCATTACAACATAGATGCTTGTAAAGTCCAAACTTAGTATGTTTGATATTGCCCACATATAATAACGCTGGTGATCTTGTACATCAATCTGATTTCTCCACTACTTTCTACTTGGAGGAAATGTCTGTTTTATTTTTCAGGTAATCCCTTCTATTTTTTTTTTTTTAATCAGTTCTGTTTTTCTGACCTAAGTATACATCCCTCAGGACTATAAGCTAGTTTTTTTGTAAACTTTGATTAAGTGGAATTGCACAACATGTATTACTTTGTGTCTAGCTTCTTTCACTCAATTATATTGAGTTTTTTGAAATCGGTTTAACATGGAGTTTCAAAACTTCCCTTAGTGCACAGCATTCCATTATAAGAATATACACAATATTACTTTGACCACTTGGGTTGTTTCAAAGTTTTGGTTAATAGCAAATGCTACGACAGCAATAGTTAGCCGGTTGCTCTATTCCTTGCCAGCACTGAGTGTCATCAGACTTGGGAATTTCAGTGTTCTTAAAAGATGTGAAGTTACATTTCATTTTTAAATGAATGACAATTTCCATAATTACTAAGGGGGATATGTTTATTTGGATATTTTAGTATAATGTTAACTAATTCTTTCTAAATCAGGCATTATGGGTACCAGTGTTATGTCAGATCTGCTGGTTGCAAATATCTTCTCCCACTCCAAGGGTCATATTTTTAGTAAATCAGTCTTACTTGGTGGTGAATAGATTTCCTTGATTTGAATAGTGGCACATTTCTCCTCTATTCTTATAGCTTATGCTTTTGATAGCTTAACAGGCTCTTTCTATTCCAAGCTCATGAACATAATCTCCTCTCCTAACCTCTAGAAGTTCAATAGATAACTTTGTTTTATGAATTTAGTTTTATATTCCATTTGGGTTTTTCTAAGTTATATTCAGTGAATACATACTTGCAGTGTACAGTTTGAGTTTTATAGGTTAAGACAACTTTATTTTAAAATTCATATGGAAACTTAAACATATGTATCTAAATAACCTGTTAAACATTGTTTTCCAAGAGAGAGCATGGTCTCTATCTCTCCATTGATTTGTCCTTTAAAAAACTGCTCGTAGCAGTGTCTTACAGATTTTAGGGACTAGGTTGTCCATATTGTCTAACAAATTTACTGCTTACTACATCATTATCGATGCTATTTAAGTCACTTTCTAATTTTCAGTTTTTAAGTTATGAGCATGTAAAATAGAATTAGCAATTCTACTTTACTAGCTTTATCCTGTAACATTGTTAAAGCAATTATTTTAATCTCTGTTGTAGATTCTTTGAAATTATCTCTGTAAGGAATTATGTTTTCTGATAATAAAGACAATGTTACCATTTATTTTCTAACTTGTACTTATTTTTTCCTGACCTCTGGTGTAATGTTTGAATAGAAGATAAAAAAGTGGATGCCTTTGCCTTTTTCTTGGTCTTTGGTTGAAAGCAGTGCTTTATCATTAAGTTTGATATCAGGTACTATAGATTTTTTCATAAATGGTTCTGTCAGATGGAGGAAGTTGTCTTTATTTTTTTGTCTCATGGTTTTTCTATCATTATTTGATGTTGAATTTTGTGGGGCACCTGGGTGGCTCAGTTGGTTAAGTGGCTGATTCTTGATTTTTGGCTCAGGTCATGATCTCAGGGCCCTGGGATCAAGCCCTGTGTCTACCTCTGCCACTCGGTGGGGCGTCTGTGTGTGCGCGCGCGCGCTCTCTCTTTCTCTCTCTCCCTCTGCCTTTTCCCTTGTTCCCTCCGAGATAAATCAATAAATCTTTATAAAAAAATGTTGAATTTTGCTAAAACATTTTTCTGTATATATTGACATGATTCTCTGCGGGGTTTGTTTTTTTTTTTTTTTTGTACTTCTATTTGCTGGCATGATGAATAAGATACATGTGTTGCATCAAGTTCGCATACCCAGGATAAAAACCAGCTGGTCATGATCTATTTATATATTTTTAAAATAAACTTAATATTTTTTAGGAATTTTTATGTATGCTCATGTAGGATATTGGTCTACAGTTGAGGTGTAATGCTTTTTGCTGGTCTTGGTATCAGGATAATTTTGGTTTCAGAGAAGTGTTAGAAAATGTTGTCCATGTTCTTCTCTAAAAATTCTGTAGAATTTCCCCCATGAAATCATCTATATCTGGAATATCCTTTATGGGAAGTTTTAAACTATGAATCAATCTGTATAATATACTTGCGACTATTCAAGCTATCCTTGAGAATTTTGGTGGTTTGTCTTTAATTTATCCATTTTATTTAACTAGGAAATGTATTTCTACAAAATTCTTTATAATAATCCTTTATTATACTTTAAATATCCTTAAGATCTGTAGTGATAACTCCTATCATTCTTGATAGTATCTGCTTGTTATTTCTCTAATTTTCCTTTTTTTGATAATTCTGGCAGAAGACTTATCAAATACATTGATCTTTTCAAATAATGAGCTTTAGGATTTCTGTTGTGATTCTCTTTTCTATTTGGTTTTCTTAAAAATGATTGCCTTTTTCTGCTAGCATAGGGCTTAGCCTGCTCTTACTAGGAAATGTAGGTCAGACATTTGAAATTGTTCTTTTAAAAAAATATATGGGTATTTAGAAGCTGTATCTGTGTCCCACTGTTTTGAACATACCATATTTTCTTCTCATTTTATTCAGAGTATTTTGTAATTTGCCTTGTGATACTTTGACCCATAGAGGAATCAGAAATTGTTTAATTTTCAAATATTTTGACATGAGTTACTTTCTCTATTAACTAATTTATTAATGCTATCAATGGAAATGCTTTGCATTTTAATTATTTTAAATTTAATGTGACTGTTTTGTTTTTCGTGCTAGGTTTGTAGACATTTACACATTGAGTTTTATTGGGTTTTATTGGTGAATTGACCCCTTTATTACTTGAAATTATCCTCTTCAAATTTGGTTAAATTTTATACTCTCAAATCTATATTGTTTTGTCTTAATGTACTAGTCTACATTTACCTTCATTAGTGTTTGCATGGCATAGATATATTTTTCCATTTTCTCTTTCTTAACCTGAGTTTGTTATATTTAAAGTGATTTTTTTAAAGACTTCATTTTCTGGGATTTCTAGAAACCTAGACTCCCTTCCCCCTCCCCCAGCTTTACTGTAAAATCAGGTTGCTAGCCCAGCTCTGTTGAACTCCCTGCTGCTTGGCCTAAAACTCTTTCTAGGCAAAGGGCTTCATTAACTAGGGTTCTACCCATTTATTCTCCTTTGTTCATGGATCACTATCTTATGCTTCCTATGGATCAATGCTTACAAAGCACATTTTCATGTTTTGTCCGGTCTTTTGTCTGCTTAAGGTAGGCTAAGTATGTTTTCTGTTACTTCATCACAAAAAGAGGGAGATTATATTTCATTACATACTAACCTTGAGATATTTTGAAGATGCAGATTTTCAGTGAGATTCAAATAACCCAGAGATCTTACCCTGTATCAAGCATTACTGTTTGTTTCAAGGATATAAATAATTGCAATATATAGGAGAAGAGGTACAGGAACAGCAATACAACTAAATTTTTCATTTTGGGCTGCACTGAGAACAGCCTAAACCTTGTCCAGGTTAAAATATGCAATTACTTAAGTTTCATAGTAGAGTCCTTTTGGACATAAAGCATCTCCATTTTATTCTAGTTTACATCGGGGGGTTACAAATTATGGTTTGTTGGGGTGCCTGGGTGGCTCAGTGGGTTGGGCCTCTGCCTTCGGCTCAGGTCATGGTCTCAGGGTCCTGGGATCAAGCCCCGCATCGGGCTCTCTGCTCGGAGGGGAGCCTGCTTCCCCCTCTCTCTCTGCCTGCCGCTCTGCCACATTGTGATCTCTCCCTCTCTGTCAAATAATTAAATAAAAAATCTTTAAAAAAAAAATTATGGTTTGTTGCCCAAATTTCACCTGCAGCGTGTTTTTCTATAGCCTATGAGCTAAAAGTACCACTTATATTTGTAAATTACTGTTAAGCTTCCTTCCTTTAAGAGATCACATGTGGCCTAAAAAGATTAGTATGTTTATTATCTGACCCCTTTACAGAAAGAAGTTTGAGTCCTGGCTTATGTGATAATCTATAGATTCCATAAGCAATATGAATAAGCTACATGTATCTTGCCCAAACATTGTCATACTAGAAAATACCATTTGTTTGCTAAGAGGTCTGTCATTATTCTTATGAGGAGATTTGAGTAGGTTACCTTATTTTCTGGAGGGCAACCTCTGTACCATAAGCAGATGCAACGGATAGATTGCAAACTTGCTGAGTAACTACATCCTTCTTGTAAATATGACTATGCTAATTTACTAATATGAATAATTTATTTATGGATTCTATTTACATAAGCATATAAATCATGAATACCCCTAATCTTGATATTTTGTTTCCATTTCTCATCTTACTGTACTGGTTAGGACCTCCAATAGAGTATTGAATAGAAGTGCAGTAAAAGAAAAATTCTTATTTCCTAAAATACTTGCCAAGAATTAATTTTTAATCAAACAAAATTTCTCTTTTGGTCTCAGAAATACAGAAAACTGCACTGAAAGTCTTATATTTACGTCTGTCACCTTTGGTTTAATCTGTTCTGCATTTAAAATCCTGGGAGGGAAAATTAGGACATTGTTTTCAGCCTTTGTCTTCTTTTAAAAGACATGTATTAAAGGATACAAATTTCTCTTTAATTATAACTTTGCATTCCTCAAATTATGTGTAATATTGTTGCTATTAAAGTCAATATACTTAAATCATGATAGCTGTTTTGAAAATTCGTTAGGATGTATATAATGTTCTCTGCAAATAAAAATGGTCTGACTTTATACATTATATTTTTTTTTACTTTTTTTGATCTTTGTTTTTTCCTCCCTCTCTCTTTGTTAACTGCCTTTTCTAGAATCTACAGACAATGCTACATAGAACTCATTGGAGTTGAAACCTTTGTTTCAATACCAATTTCCAATGGTAGGGAAATACAGTTAGCATTTCAATATTTAGATTGGGCTCTAGTCCTTTATTAGTATTGGTAATTTCTGCTACATTGATTTCTTAATCTTTACTTTTAATAGTTTATCAATCTGAATTATCTTTTTAAAAAACCTACTTTTGTTTCATTGATTTTTTTTTTTAACTATTCATGTTTTTTTTTTTTTTTGTAATTCTACCTAATTTGGATCTGTCTTATGGTGGAAGTTTGGATTTTTAAAAAACATTGATATTTAAGCTTTTTCAAATGATTTTGATACTATGAATATCCCCTCAAAGCACTGCTTTAGTTCAATATACTATATTTTCCTCTTAATTCATTTTAATACATTATTTTCCTTGTGATTTCTTCTTTGACCTGTGGGTATTAATTGATGCACTTAAACTTTCTGATGTTTGGGAATTTAGTTGTGATCAGAAAATTTACTGGTGATTCAATTGCTTTAAATTTATTGAAACTTTTTAAAGAAGATTTGAATAAAATCCACACTGTATCTTTCTTTAGCAATTAAAAGGCAACATATTATATAATGGTATTGAGGAAAGCATTCTATATGTCTGCACTGTCCTCTTAGGGTCTGTTAATATTGATCAGGGTTTCTATATATTTTTCTCTTTTTGGTCTGCTAGATAGATGCAAGAGAAGTTTTGAAATCTTGAACTATATTGGATTTTTCTCTTTCCCCTATAATTCTATTAGATTTCATACATATAACATGGTGCTTTGTGCATAATTCTGATTGTTATATATTATTGACAATTTTGCCACTTGATCATAAAATATTTCTTTCCACTTAATATTTTGATCAATAGTGGCATGATGCATGCTTCCCCCCCCCCCACATTCTTGTACTTTGTACATTTCCATGACTTTATAGTTCATGAGGTTGGTAATATGCAGTGTACATTGGGTATCACTTTATAATCCTACTTAGGTAGCATGTCTTCAATTGAAATGTTTATACCATTTAGTTCTCAAGCAATTTATAAAAGGTATGTTTAAGTATATTGCTGGTTATTTTCTATTTGTTCCATTTGGTGTCTGGTTTTGGTTACTTTTTTATTCTATTAATTTACTGTTCTTAAAAATCTCTATCTCTACTATTGAGTTATGAAATGTACCTTTGTGTGTATGTGCATAAATGAGGTTGCACTAGGATTTTCATGATAAATCTTAAAATTATAATTACCTAAAAATATTGTACCACGCCATATATATTAGTAACTTACAACAAAATTCATTAATTCATTTTTTCATATTTTTGTCCATTTGCCCTATTTTCACTTTACTTCTGAATATTTAATCACACAGTTTAACCTGTGTTTTTGTGTGTGTGTTCATGTGGGAACATGCCTCTGTGTCTGCCCGTGTGTATATGTCTCTGCATATTTCTGCATGTCTGTGTGTGTCTCTGCACATGTCTGTGTGCATGCGTGCATCTGTGCACGTGCATCTGTATCTGTGTGTGCATGTGTCTGTGCATGCGTGTGTGTTTCTGTCTCTGCACATGCATCTGTGTTCCTGTCTCTGTGCACGTATCTCTGTCTCTGTGTGCCTGTGCCAGTCTCTCTCTGCCCGTGCTGGGCCAGCCTCTCTGTGCGTGGGTGTACCTGTCTCTGTGCATATCCCTGTTTGTATCTGACTCTCTGTGCATCATCTCTCTGTCTCTCACCCTAATTCAACTAACAGTATAATTTATATTCTATGAAAAACTGCCTTTACCATTTTCTGGAGTTCATCCTTGTTGCCAGTGATTCTCTCAGCCTTTTTTTTTTTTTTTTTTGCCTAGAAAAGAGCTGATTCCTCTTAAATTTTTGTATTTTCACTTCTGTCAAGAATTCTGGGTTTACAGAGGTTTTTTTTATTTTAATACCTTAAACTCCTTTTTAATTGTCTCCTGGATTACGTACTTTTTAATGAGAAGTCTGTTGTAATGATACATAGTTCTTTATATGCAACTTTATCTGCCTACTCTTAAAAATAATTTTAATACTGTTTCTCAGCAATTCACTTACTATGTGCATTAGTGGATTTTTTTTATAATTCTGGTTAGGATTTGATTCTGTCTAGGAATTTTCTCTAAGATGTATGTATTAATTTTTTTATAACCTATTCTATTTCTTCAGATGACATTCTGATATTTATATTCTAATAAGTTGCCCCCTTCTCAATCCAGCATCCTGTATCCTCTCTGCATGGGACTTTAGTTAAATATATATTATACTGTTTATAGCTTCATTTCTTAATTTTCCTTCATGCCACTGATCCTCTGTTCATTTATTTTTTCATGTTTTATTTTGGATTTCTATTGCTATTAGATTAAAAGTCACTAATCATCTCTTCTATCAGCTATAATTCCATCCATTGGCGGTAGGGGATTTTTTGCCTATATTGTATTCTTAATCTTCATAATTTGAGTTTGAATCTTGTTACTTATATTAAGGCTTAGATTTTTATACATAAGGAAGACATCTAAAATTGCTTTCACTTTGTTCTGATTCCATTATCTATTTCATTCCTTATTCTGTATTTTTTTGATTTTTTGTTTACTCTTTATAAGTGTAGTAATTATTAGATTTTAAGTAATGAGTGCTGTAATTTGTTTCATATCTTTAAGGAGTGTTTGACTTTTTCTTGCAGATAGGTTGTATATAACCAGTTTAACCATTTCAGCCTGTTTTAACACTCTTTTGCGTGGTTCTACAGTTGCCTTTATTCTAGAGCTAAGTGAGTTTAATTTCTAAGGCAGAATACTTGGTTTTCTGCTCATTGTTGATTGATCATCACTTGGGCTGGTAAAATCTAACAATTCCCAGTCCTATTTTAACACGGGTAGTTGTTAGTCTTTCAATTATGAGGTACTGATGACTTCTTTTCTTAAACTTTGTCTTACCTACCCTTGGTTTGTTTCACTCTATGCTTGCAGATTGGTATTCAGCCAAAGACTCAGTGGGATCTCCATGCAGATTTCTACAGTTCTTTCTTTGTGTAGCTCTAGCAATTTGGCTAATTTTCCCCATGAGTTCTAGCTGTTTTATTTTCCCTGGACTCCATTCTCTGTGTTTACTTCCAAGAAAGGTCGGTAACCTCTTAGGATTCCACTGAGAAATGTGTCCAAAACGTCTATATAATGCTAGGGCTTACTAAATTTGTTTCCCTATTCTCAGGTATCAGTTTTTTTGTTGCCTGTTATCTGAGTAAAAAAAAATTTTTAGTCCTATATTTTGTCCATGTTTATATTTGTTTATGGTGTGAGGGTAATAGTGGGCCATTTCAGTCCTTCATGGCTGGATATGTAAATCTCATACATTGATGAAAAATGCATTGCATATTTTCTACACTGTTTGAGTCTTCCCAGGCTGCCATAATAAAATACCACAGAGTAGATGGCTTAAAAAAATTTGTGTATTGCCAGTGAAGATGATGGAGTGAGAGGATCTTAAACTCAACTCATCCCATGAATACAGTTAGATAACACTCAGTGTTATTTACATATCAGTGTAAATAAACCAGAAAATGACTGGAAGATGAACAGACTCTCCCCAGCTAAATATACAGAAGAGGCCATATGGAAAATGGTAATGAGGGTGGAGATGCAGTTAGTAACCAAGTTGACCTGTGAGAACTGTCTGGGGGAGGTGGAGGGCTACTGTAGGCACAGAGAAGGGAGAGAGGTAAACCCCACATCAGTACACCAGACATGGGGAACCAGAGAACTGTGGGAAAAGAGGACACTGAGTCCCTACCCTAAGAGAGATGTCACAACCAACAGCCCCACTGACATACAGCATAGAAGAAACAGTTTGAAAAACCTGTGGGGTATACTGAGGGAAGATATGATTCTTAATCTGAATGGAATTCAGGGCAGAGACTTCTCTAAAAACAAAAGAACTGTGGCACCATTTAGCCACACAAATCAGTTTTACCGTGGCCCCAGTGGTGGGCTGGGGGCAGACATCCTGGCTGACTACAGGCCCTGCCCACTAACAAAAGCCTCCAGGGATCAACACAGGGAGAGAGCCCTGGAGTTCTTTGTGACCTCAGCTGTGACAAATGGTTGGTCTGACCCAAACCTAGCCCAGGGCAGCCACAGGCTGGCCCATTAACAACACAGGGGCCAAACCCTGCCCACAAAAGGCAAAGAGAGTCCTTGTGAATGACTGGAGTGAAGTTATGTAAGGATGGCTCAGCCACAAAAGTAGGCTGTACACCACACATGTAGGAGACACCCCTGAAGTGCCTGGTGAATGGGGACATTGAACTAGGAGGCACTATGAGATTTCTGTGCACTCTGTGAAGAGTGAGGCAGAAATGCATACTACCTTCCAAGTTTTACCCTTAAACATATATATCTAATTATCTGGGAACTCTACATTAAAGAAGGAGAGATGCTCAAAATATTCAAGGGCTTTAGTGTTTGTGAGGTAACACAGATTTAAAAAATGCACAATATCACAGACCTTCTCATTAGTTTGAAGACATAGAGACAGTAAAATAAATCTTGCCCTCTGTTTGCCCCTGGTTTCCTATTGTAACCCTGAATTTATCTTTCTTTCCCCCCTTCATGCTCATATCATTCTTATTACATATGCTGTAGCTTTACAGAAAATTATGGTGCTGTAAAACTTTGTATTATGCTCATGGATTTTTTAAGCTCTTCATTTACATAAGGTACACAGTATGGCTTCTTCTTCTTTTTTTTTTTTTTTTTTTTTTTTTACAATGTTTGGAGTTTCAACGGGAAAGAATCAATAGCCAGCTTATTCTACTCCTGTCAAGCTACTGAAAAACCTGCTTGCATGAAAATGCAAACTGGGCTCTCATTTGTCCCAGAGAAGTTGATGCAAATATGTATTAAGGAATTATAGCCAGTTCAAGGCCATGAAAGGTCATGGCCTTTGTGATTAGGTAAAGGTATTCAGAAGGCTAATACAGTGATTTGCTTATCCAAACTCTTGCCTTTAAATGGTACTTGACTTAAGTTTTCAAGTTTTATATCACAGATTCATTGTGTTTTCCTTTAAGGGAGACAGATAGGCTACCCAAAAGCCCTATTTCATAGTATTGTGAAAAAATAGTATACTTGGTGGACTACAGGTTCTGCCATCTCATTATTACCAGGTAGACATTAAACCAACTATTTCCAAAGTAATCTGAACATAGTCAATGTAGCTTTGAAGACTGAATGTTAAAAATTTTTAAAAACTCTCAACTCAATTGCTTATGCAAAGAAGTACTTTGTGATTATAGAGCCTTTGATAGTTTACTGGGAGTTCATATTACTTTAAGTTATAGTTTATTTGAATGCATTAATATTTGGTGTGATTTTTTTATGAGTGTTCATTTAGCCAATCTAAATTTTTCTCTGAGAAAAATATAGCCATATTCAGTAACAAGTAATTGTTTTTCTCCATTTTGAAGCAGAATAATTTTCTGATAAATATGCTCCTGCTCATGGATACTTTATTAATTCTAAACCTTGCACAAGTGAGTATTTACCAGATTTTTAAATTTTCATAGGCATATTTCATTTTATATATCAAATTGCTTTTAAAATATCTATAATCTAAATATAGATACTGTTCAGAGAATATACCTTTAAATATTTTATTTTATACTTCTAAAAATGTCAAGATACTGAGATCAAGATAACCCTTCAAGATATTGGAGGAATCATAATTTCCATTTGGAGGTGATTCACAGAGCAATTGAGAAAAACCATATACTTGATGAAGGTTGTTCTGATAGGAATGAATAGAGAAAGAAGAAATTTGATAAAGAAGATCTATAGATTTGATTACCTGAAATGAAAGAATATTTTAGTTTACATTTTTAAACATTTGGTATGAGTTTGCTATTGTTGAAAATTTTAATCATTCTTTTTTAGTTTCTAATGTTACATTTACCTTATAAACTTCTATTCAATAATTGGCTATACTTGGAGACAGGTAGTAAATCAGAGTAATTATAGACTTAATTGTTGACCTTGGCTTATTTGCACCCATTTTATATGCTTCTAGAAGCTACATTGGCACTATCTAAGTCTCTGTCTGAAGGTTTCTAAAACTTTAGTAAAAATACCTAGAAAATAGCTGGCCTACAATCTAGACCCATCTTTCCTACTATGCAGTTCTTCTCCTCTTTCACAAAAGACCTCTTTTGGATCATTCATAGATTGAACCATTAAGCTTAAAGTGGCCTAGGAAGGACCAACTTTCTTAGCTCTCAGCTATCCTCTTAACAGTTGGTTTCATGTAGTCAGAAGGATGTATAAAACAAATCAAAACCAAAAGAAGAATGCTAGGTTGGGTATTAAATTTAAGGGGCAAAGCAATATGAATATCTTGCTAGGGACTTTAATTAGCAAAAATGTAGGTTTTACATGTCTATCCTGCTTCAGTGGAGATGTCAGCTGTTGACTGTGAGGTCACAGCATAGTTCCAAAATTTTTATTTGGTTTTATGCGTTAATCCTTGTGAGTACTTAGAATCCTTAGGACCTAAAGTCAGGGGCACCTGGGTGGCTCAGTTGTTAGCTGCCTTCGGCTCGGGTTATGGTCCCAGTGTACTGGGTCAGGCTCGGGTTATGGTCCCAGTGTACTGGGTCAGGCTCGGGTTATGGTCCCAGTGTACTGGGTCAGGCTCGGGTTATGGTCCCAGTGTACTGGGTCAGGCTCGGGTTATGGTCCCAATGTACTGGGTCAGGCTCGGGTTATCGTCCCAGGGTCCTGGGGTCGGCTCGGGTTATGGTCCCAGGGCACTGGGATCGAGCCCCTCATTGGTCTCCCTGCTGAGTGAGAAGCCTGCTTCTCCTTCTCACATTCCCCCTGCTTGTGTTCTCTCTCTCACTGTCTCTGTCTCTCTCTCTCAAATAATAAAATCTTAAGAAAAAAGAAACCTAAAGTCAGTGCATGGGTGGTATCATTAGAGGCAAGACTTGGGCATTCAGGCTCCTTAAATCAGTTAATGTTTAACATTTCATTTATCTGTATATGTATGTTTAGGTTAGTGTGATTCTTATTTTCTACTTCCTAAGAATGGCAAAATGAAGTGAACACTGAACAGATTCTCTCAACTTCAATTTTTTTCACAGACGAGATAAAATAAAATTTCTATCTGTATTAGTATTATTATAAAGCCAGGGGGGAAAAGAGGATCCTGAAACATAAAGTATTAGAGGAAAGGGCAAAAATACAGAATTAGCCATCCTGTTAATCCAAAATGCCCCAACAGGTTGCATAGAAAGACTTGAAAGGAACATACCTAAATGGTTATCAATTGATGGCTGAGTAATATTCTGTTATATGTATATATGTATCACATGTTCTTGATCCAGTCATCTGTTGATGGGTTCTTTCCATACTTTAAAATCCACTAAACTCAAGGATATAAGATCAAGGGTTTATGGTAGTATCTGGTTTTGATTTTCATCTTTATTCTCTGAATACTTTTACACTGAAAATATATTTATGTATTCCTCCCGAGTTTAAAAAATGTAAAATATGACATGAGTATCTAGGAAAATAACGGCAATAATAACTATGAAAAGGATAGTGATCAGGGCATATTGCATACTTAGAGCTACTTTTGTGTTTAATTTTCTTTACATTTAGAATGTATTCATGTCGACAGCACTTAATTTTTATTTTTTTATTAACATATAATGTATTATTTGCTTCAGGGGTACAGGTCTGTGAATCATCAGGCTTACACAATTTACAGCACTCACCATCGCACATACCCTCCCCAATGTCCATTACCCAGCCATCCTATCCCTACCCCCCTCACCCCCAGCAACCGTCAGTTTGTTTCCTGAGGTTCAGAGTCTCTTATGGTTTGTCTCCCACCGCAGTCCCATCTTGTTTCATTTTTTTCCCTCCCTAACCCCCACGACCCCTGCTCTCCCTCTCAAGTTCCTCATATCAGAGAGATCAGATGATAATTGTCTTTCTCTGACTTATTTCACTTAGCATGATACCCTCTAGTTCCATCCACATCATTGCAAATGTAAGATTTCATTTTTTTATGACAGCACTTAATTTTTAATACTTAGCAACTCGGCAAGTTAAGTTTCTTTCCTTCTCTTCCTGTTTTTTTGTCTATTTGTTTTTAAAGAATGCCTCAATTTTGTCTCAGACAAGTCTTCCACTATTACCTATTTGACATATTAGTGATGTTATTTGACTTTAAGATGTGAGCTCTATCTTCAGAGAATGGTAGAAAATAATTCAGTAAGATATTAATCTATAAAAATGGGGTCAATACATCAGCCCTATGGGAAGTGTCCATGTGATTACTTATTCCATTTGTGGATTGGCTGATATTCTTCCTGAAAATTGCCAATAAAGTATAACTTTATTTATCATACAGACACATATTTTAATGAGGAAATGGTAGGCATTAATCTGCTTTAAAATATAAAAAATGTTTTATATCTTTATATAGATGTTTCTATTATGCTTATAGACATAGGCCTCAAAATATCTACATCTTTTGCTAAGATAAGATGTTTTTAGCATTTAGGGCACAAGATTAGCAGAAATAAACAGCTTACTGTACATTTATGCATTAGGTGATGATAGCTGGGTGCGACTCTGTACCTTTCTCAGGTACAATTAAGGAATTCTCACATCTAAAAATATATCTCATAGTCTAATACAGAGATGAGTTCATCTTAATAATTACAGTAAAAATTTGACAATCTATTTTTGTATTTGCCTAATGAAAACACATTCTGAGTGTAAATATAATCACCATTTTTGTTTTAAAAATTTTTTACTTGTTATTTCTCCTCAAAAATACCTCTCCACATATGATTTCATTGATAGGCCAGTCTTCTTTTATGGATCTCAGCTAAATTATCAATGCTTGAGAGAATTCTTTCCCTGACAAATTGTGTAAAACATCCCTGTCTTAAACTCACAGCTGTTTTGTTGTCTCCCTGGCACCTTTGTTTACTTGAGTATTGTTTATCTTTTAAAATAACATACAGGTTCTGGAAAACAGTGTGGAGTTTCCTCAAAAAGTTTAAAATAGATCTACCCTACAACTCAGCAATTGCACTACTGGGTATTTACCCCAAAGATAGAAATGTAGTGATCTAAAAGGGCACATGCACCTGTTTATAGCAGAAATGTCCACAATAGCCAAACTATGGAAAGAGCCGAATGTCCCTCAACAGATGAATGGATAAAGAAGATGTGATACACACACACACACACACACACACACACACACACACACACACACACACACAGGAATATTATGCAGCCATCAAAGAAAAAACAACAAAATCTTGCCATTTGCAACAACATAGATGGAACTAGAGGGTACTATGCTAAGCAACATGAGTCAATCAGAGAAAAACAATTAGATGACTTCACTAATATGAGGAATTTGAGAAACGAGACAGAGGATCATAGGAAAAGGGAGGGAAAAATGAAACTAGATGAAACCAAAGAGATAAATCATAGGAGACTCTTAATCTCAGGAAATTGAGGGTTGCTGGGGTGGGGCAGTGATGAGCGTGTGTGTTGTAGTGATTGCTATGAATTGTGTGAGACTGATGAATCACAGACCTGTACCTCTGAAACAATACATTATATGTTATAAAAAAATAACATATAGGCGTCATAGTAGAGGAATGAGCATTTTTTCTATTTCCATTATCTAAAGCCATATGTAATATCAAGAAGCCACCCTATCAAATTTTTGAATAAATATATTTTAATTATTGAATAAAAACTGGAAATACATAGCAAGTCCAACCAGTCATTCTACTGGGGTATTTCACTCTCCCCTTGTGTCAAATGTATTGGATCAGAAGCAAAAGGTTAGGCGTTTTTCTAGTTCCAATAGAGATGATCCACGCCACGACCATCAATGTGGGTTTTCTCAGTTGTATAGGTGACAAATGCTGGCTTTCACAGTCTCTGAAATATTGCTGCTCTGTGTTGTACTGAAATTATGCTCATCTAACTCCTGTCCTGGTCTACTATAATCCTTCTGGGAGGACATTTTGTGAATACACTTCCCCACGCTGATTAAACACGGAAAACAAGGAAGAAAATTTTATTATCTCAAACAGCCACCGTTTATTTTAAGCAATGAAACTTTAAGCTTATAAACTCTAGATTCCAAACAGATTTTCTATTCTGAATATTATTACATATGACAAGTTTCTTTATTCCACACTGAGCAAGGGTTTGGGGCCAGCAAGTTTCCTAAACATTTATTTTCACACTGAGGTACTTCCCATCAAGATTGTATAATCAATACTGTGAATCACTTATCCATACACAGAAAAAGATACAGGATACTAATTTTTAAGAACTATAAAATAGGTAGCCTGTTTTAAAAACCATATTCATATGGAAAGGAACTGAAACTCAAACAATAGTGAAAACATGCACTTACTATGCTTTAGGTGTGAAAGTAGGCAGTGGCAGCTGAATGTTTACTTCCTTACAAATAAAGAAGCTAGAGGTACTGCACATGAGACAGGAAACTAAATAAGATGTTAATGCTTGAACCCTGTGTGCAATTAGTCTGTACCAATCCTTGAAAAACTACAATTGGCTTTTCTCTTAAAAATTTAAGATAATTATCGATTCACATAAAATTGTAAGAAATAATACAGACATCCATGAATTCTTTATCCCAATGACAACGTTTATCAAAACTATAATATCACAACCAAGAGATGGACATTAATCAAGTTAGAATTCCATAGATTTCCATCACTTCTCCAAAGATCCCTCATGTTGCTCTTTTATAGTCACATCAGGCAACCACTAAATGATTCTCCATCACTACAACTTGGTTGTTTTAACAATGTTAAAAAATGAAAGCTTGGGCTGTATGACTTTTTAGGATATTCTATAATTCTCTGGAGATTCATTCCCAGTATGTTACAAATAACAATAACCCATTCCTTTTTATTGCTCTGAAGTATTTCATGATAATGGATGTATCCATTTGCTTAACCATTCATCTATTGAAAGATATCTGTGTTTCCCATTTTTGGACATTATAAATCTGTTAAAAAAATATTTGGTACAGATTTCAATGCTAACATAATGCTTCATTTCTCTGGGACAAATACCCAAGAGTGCAGTCACTACTTGTATATTTAGATTTAAGAAACAGTCAAACCCTTTTCCAGAGTTGAGTTACCATTTTACCTTTCTAATAGCAGTGTAGAGAATTGTGTTCTTTCTACACCCTCGTCAGCACTCGGCATTATCACGTTTTGTTTTTTTTTTTTTAATTTCAGCCATTTAGTTAGGTGTGTACTGATATCTCATTGTAATGTTAATTTGCATTTCCCTAATGACTATAATGTTGCACATCTTTACATGTTTTGGTCATCCGTATACCCTCTTTGAAAAGTTTCTTATGTATGTTGCCCTTTTTCTAATTGAAGTTTTTTGTTCTTATTACTGTGTTTTGTCAATATATTACTGACCTAATCTAGTTAATAGTGTTTGTCAAATATACAGTTTGAAATGTTTTCTCCTACTAGGGAGCTTTTTTTTCTTTTTTCTTTGCATCTTTAATAGTGTCTTGTACTGAGCCAAACTTTTTCATTTTTGAAATCTAATATTTCAGTTTTTCCTTTATGTATTGTACTTTGGTGCCAAGTCTAAGAAATTCTGCCCATCCCAGGATTTAAAATGTTTTCTCCTATGTTTTTTTCTGAAAAGTGTAGTCTATAATTTAAGATTTTTCTCTCATTAGTTTTAAATATTTTTTGCAAGATATGAAACTTAAGTCAAAGTTCATTTCTATTTAGCCTCTGGGAGTCCAGTTGCTCATCATTTAAAAAAAAAAAAAAAGCCATTATTCCTCCATTGATTTATTTTTACTCAGTTGGGCCTATTTGTTTCAGTGTATTTCTGGGCTCTTTGTCCGTTGATCTGTATGCCTATACCTCCACCATTATCATACAGAATTGATTATTATGGCCATGAAAGTCTTGAATTTGTATACACTTGCATGAGCTATTCTAGTTCTATTTGCTATTCCATATAATTTTAGAATAATTTTGTCTAGGCCTATAAAAATGTGATTTTTGAGAGCAATTAGGTTAAAACTTTTTAGAGAGAATTAACATTTTAATTGAGTTTTCCTATCCATGAGGAGTGTGACTCTTCATTTATATCTTTAAACTTGTTCATCAGTGTTGTGATTTTTCAGCCCATAGGTCCTGCACATGTTTTGTTAGATTTACACCAGTATATTTCTTAAGCAACTGAAAATGGCATTATATTTTTAATTTTGGTGTACTTGTGGTTATTGCTAATACATTAAAATAAATTTTTCGTCATGTCTTTTGTGACCTGAATGGACTTGCTAATTAGTTGTGCATGTACATGAAATTTTGTGAGATATTCTGAACAATTGTCATCTTCAAATGGGGACAATTTTATCTTTTCTAATCTATGTGTCTTGTATCTCCTTTATTTCTCTTATTAGAGTGATGAGAAATTCCAGCACAATGTTGAGTAAGTGCTGACAGTGGACATCTTTGAGTATTAATACATCACATTACTCTGATTTTTCAAATATTTCACCAATCATATTTATAGACTAAGCCACATTTAGTCATGTTGTATAATACTTTTTAACTGTTCTGATAGTTTTAAATCCTTGTAATTTTTTCTGTGGTTGTTGAAAACCAGACATTTTAATACTATAATATGGTAAATCTGAAAATTGAAAATTCCCCATTCCAATTATTAAATTTAGTAAGGTCACTAGTTACAAGGTCAATATAGAGAAAATAATTGTAGCTCTTGAACCAGAAGTAAACAACTAGAAAATTACATTTAACAAATAGTGTCATTTGCAGTAGCATCAAGGTATTTAAATAACTATGAATAAAGCTAACAAATGATATGTAAAATATTCCAAACTACAGAAGTTTTGAGAAAATTTAATATATATTAAAATTTAAATATATATATTATATAATATTTACAACATAAATAGAACCAATTTCTAATAATCAAGGCAATCTTAACTACAACCAAGTACATTCTGTATGCTTAGTTAAAAAAAACAAAAGCAAAACCGCCATCCCCAAATTTTCTTAAGTAGTCCTATCTCTTACATAAAATAACTATCTAATTTTCATTTTCCACAGGAATAAAATTTCCTGAATTTGACCTTTTGACATTAACCTATATAAAAAATTTTGTAACACTTCAAAAAAAAATTTTGTAACACTTCAAAAAGTAGGATAAGGTGATTGAGACACAAATAGCAACAGAACACAGTCCAGTAACAAACCCATATGTGCACACAAACTCACTTGAATTACAAACAAGGTGACGTAATAGTGCAATGAGATAGAGTGCCTTTTTCCAAAAATGGTGCTTAGCGAGTTATGTTTTTATGTGGAGAAACATACGAACCTTGACCTCTGCATTTATACCACATTTTCCATACTACCTTCTAAAAAGAGAACGTTTGCATTTATATTTATGAAATAACAATATCAGTGTTCTAGTTTGCTTATCTGAGTAGATGAAAAAGAAAGGGAAAACTAATACACTTTATTAGTATTTTTCTCTAACTATTTCCAAAATGGAACTAAAAAATAGAGGGAATAATAAATAAATGAATAAATAGGTCAGTATTCAAAACTATAGCATTAGTTTAACTTTCCCTTTTAAAAATGACCTTTATGCACTGAGTTTCAGAAGCATGTATGCAGAAGTAATCTTAGTACTCTGCTGGCATCTTATATATGAATTAGAATGAACAATTTGTTGAACTTTCAAGACTGTTAAGGTGAATTTCATAATACTACTTTCAATGTGGTTCAAAAACAAAGCTTCAAAAAGTACCAGTCATATCTTCTATACAAAATTGTTTTGCTTTAGATGTGCATATTCAGGATTAGAGAGAAGGAAAAGAAAGGGCATCTTGATTCCTTTTGCTTTCCGTGGATGAGTCATCACTCTAGGTTCCCCTTGTGGCACGTTCCCCAGCCTTCCTGCAGTGATTACATATGATATAAAAAAAAAAATAACCTACTGGGGCCCCTGGGTGGCTTGTGCCTGCACACATGCTCTATTTCTTGCTTTCCAAAAAAAAAAAAAAATTAACCTACTGCTTCAGGAAGAATCTACATGAGAAATAATCCATGTCACCTAATTGCTTTTTTTGGTGTGGGGTTTATTTGTCCTTGGGCTTTTCATTGAAGCTGGTTCTAAACCGGGGGAAAAAATACAATAGGAGACTATATCTTTCTCATCACCTAGCTGGATCTCCAACCATAATATCTTCAATTTAGAGTATATGGAAATATTCCACTAATACCTCTTTTACTTAATTCTGATATTTTTTCCAGGAACATAATATATGATTTAGTTCTTTCTGTCCTAATGAAAATATACTGAATATCTAAGCGGTCTAGCAGAAAGACACTAGGCTTGTTAGGTATTGGTAACACTCTGCTGTGGTTCTAAATACCAAAGCACATTCTAAGTATCTTCTCCTTCGGTCATTAGGAGGGGGATTATCAATAGGGGAGAGGAGGGAGAACACATTTTAGAAACTCGTACTCACCTGGATGAAAAAAAACACTAATGAAACATTGATTGACTTTAAATGTAAACAGATTATATATTTTAATGCAATTATTTAACCTTTGATTATAATACAGTTGACTGTTTTTCTTGTAAAAATGCCACAAGTGTACATGGAATATAGTTGCCAACAAATTCAGGATATTTAATATCTTATAAATAAAAGTTCTAGAGTTTTGGTGGACACAGCATTTAAATTTGAAGCTAAGATTTTCTTTTGTATAATCAGTATCATAATTTTATATTCCATTGTCAGATGTATTTGGAAATTTCATATTTATCCACTTCAGCTATAAAAATCATATTCTAATATAAAAATAATACAATAGCCTGTAGTTTTAATTTAGTCATGTTATTCAGTAAATAGAACATAACTTAATTCAGACATGTGTGCTTAGTAAATTGTTAAGTTACTTACATTTTATGCAGCATTTCAAGGCTATGAATGGTGATCTCTGGAAGCAGAGTTAGCATATGATCTCGATCTAATGTTGAAAACACTTTATTTTCCACTGTTTGGCAAGCTTTACAGAATGTCATCATTATATACATTATACAGATAATCTGTTTCCTTTGCTATAATGCCATGCTAATAATGTCATGCTAATAATAATTATGCCATGCTAAGGCTAATATATTGCTCAGAAATGAAAGGAGGGTACTTGATCTGTTTAACAAAGTGCTAACTAAATAGTAAGAGCAACTTTTGCCCCAACACTAATTTTTATGAATAAAAAAGTGTAAAAAGTATCCATCTATAGCAAAAATGAGTTAGTGTTCAGTCACTAGAGATGCTCACCACAGTCCTGGATAGGTAACTAAGCTGTGGTCCAAATAAGGAAATTCAAGCCAAAAAGCCTCAAGGAGAATTTCCTTCAACTTACCCAGGCAAAATTCTGCTTACTACACATCTATTATGTTTTTTCTTTTTAATGACATATTTAAATAAAAAACATGTTTTTTTTATTCCTTGCTTTGATGGCAAAAATGCGTACACATTTCTTCTTAGAATTAAGGCAGTTTTAAGGTTACCTACTCATGTTTGTCTTTATTACAGTCTTTTATGAGTGCAGCATGCATTAGTGCTTGCGGAGCTAATGATCTCAAAGTCATTTTGAGGAATTTTAAAACCGAGAATGAAGCCCATTAAAGCTCAGTAGCTGTTCATTTTACAGAACAATATAAGTACTGATGTTCCTAAGTGCGGAGACTATACAGCATAGAAAAGAAGCATTTCATCAAACCAGAAGGAACAAGTTCATAATTATACTACCTAATTAAATTTTTTCTTTCTACCTGGATGTAGAGTGTCTGTATTCCCTTTAACGTGTATAATTATTAGAAAAATACAAAATAATGTTCTACTTTATTTACTCGTTTTCTTTCTTACTCGTTTTCTTTCTGTTGGCACGGTGATTAGCTAAATGTGGTTAGAAATACCTTCAAAAGTAGTCAATTAAATGAATGATCGATTTTTACATTAGGGGTTCTTTGATGGCTAATGACATTTTTCTTTTTAAGCTTTGCCACAGTAGAGAAATTTTCATGTGGGGCATGTTTGATAATCAATGAAGTGTTAATCTTAACACTTTATTTTTTCCCAAAGTGCCAGTTTGTTTGTTATACACTGAATCAATAACTTGTTGACACCCACATGTTTCACTTGCTCCTTCAAAGTAGAATTATTTTTATACTGTTTAAAATGAAGAGACTAGTTGAAGAATTACTTTGTTTTCCTTAAATGTTTGGTTAAAATCATTTTCTTGGGGCACCTGGGTGGCTCAGTCGTTAAGCATCTGCCTTGGCTCAGGTCATCGAGACCCACATGGGGCTCTCTGCTCAGCAGAAAGTCCACTTGTCCCTCTCCCACTCCACCTGCTTGTATTCCCTCTCTTGTCACTCTGTCAAATAGATAAATAAAATCTTTTAAAAAATTGTTTTCTTGAATTTATATTAGGGAAATAAATACCTTGATAATACTAACCCTCAAAACAAAAATCATCAATCTGCTTCTAATTTAAAACATTCAAGTTTAACTTAGCATATATTTTAAATGTTTTCAAGTCTTTGATATCATTCAATGAGGTTATGCTTTCTGGAATTTATTGAAAATCTTCTATGTGAAATGTTAAGTTTAGGACATGGAACATGTAATACAAGGACCCATGTGTGTAAGCACTAAAAATCATTAGTATTATTTTTTTAAGTCTCTTTTCTAAAGAGAAAAACATCAAGCACTTGATGAAATAGTTCCTTCGTTTGTTACTTTAGGTTTTCTGAGGCATATATCTCTTGGTTCAATGTCACGAAAGGATGTTCATTTTCAGCTTTTGCAGAACCATTTATGGTGCTACTGATACTAGACATGTTCAACGGTGAAATCATTTTCCAGTGCTCAATGAGAGTTTAATGTCTCGTCATATCTGAATTGTACTTTGATTCATCGGCGTATCTAGCTTAATAGATGATCAACTACATCTTGGTAAAATAAGGTTTTTAGTCAACCGCCATTTTTTTTTTTTAAAGATTCTATTCATTCATTTGACAGAGAGAGAGAGATCACAAGTAGGCAGAGAGGCAAACAAGGAGAGAAGGGGAAGCAGGCTCCCCACCGAGCAGAGAGCCCGATGCAGCACTCCTTCCCAGGACCCTGAGATCATGACCCGAGCCCAAGGCAGAGGCCTTAACCACTGAGCCACCCAGGCGCCCCTCAACTGCCATTCTTAAGGATGAAAAGAAACTCTCACAATGATAATAAATATAGCACCAAATCTTGGTTTTACCAAAAAGATTAGTTTAAGATCTACTTATAATAGGCTATAAACTTCTGAAATACAACAAATAAGTTAGATTTAGAATAAATTAGAAGGCAGAATTACCAAATGACTATTGAGGTTTTAACCCCCTGGCTAATACATGGGGGGAGCAAGAACCCATACTTCAGAGAATTTTTTTCTATAAGTTTTTAGAACTATAGAAGATAAAGTATAGAATTTGTATATATGTGAACTTTTCACGGTACATGGTAACATTAACACATTTGTGATTTTTTATACTTTTTATTTCTATAATATTTAAAACAAAATATTTTTTTTAAAGATTTTACTTATTTATTTGAAGAGAGAGAAAGAGATCATGGAGGGGGGAGGAGCAGAAGGAAAGGGAGCAGGGAGCCAGATGGCAGGCAGGATCCCAGGACCTTGGGATTATGACCTGAGCTGAAGGCAGAAGATTAACGGACTAAGCCACCCAGGTGTCCCAAAATGCTTCATTATCTTATGTGTTACTATGGAAGAAAAGGACATATCTGCTGCTCAAACTAGGATATGATGATTTCTTGCCATATCAACCGTGTGTGTGTGTGTGTGTACTGTTCAAAGTCTCTTTTCAGGTATTTAATAGATATCTTGTATGTAGTACAAGGGAAAAATGTAGGTGCCCTACTTTGTAGCTCATCCAGTCTTCCAAGCTGAAATACTGAAGTGTGATGCTCAATTCCTTCTTCTTCATTACCACTTAAATTCATTCATAGTGGATTTTATTTAATAACTTTTAAAAACCTGTCCCTTATTCTAAATTGCTAATACAACTTAGTGTTAAAATCCTGGTTTTTTCTTCACCTAGACCCATATGAAGAACACAAAAATACTTTACTACTCATTGATCACAGAGCTCATTTCTGCTCTGCAAAATTTGTTACTTTCTGCATTTTCCATCGTTTTTTTTTCTTTTGCCTACACATTCTCACAAACTTCTTTTGGCATATTCTAGATCACAAATCGTCTTCCACTCTGCCTCTTCTGACCTTAAACTCATTTTTTATTTCAACATATTTTGGTATTGTATATATTCTCTTTCCAAAATTATTAGAAAATATGTCTCTAGTGTTTTGCGTGGCTCTTGGTTTTTGTGTCCAGTTTCCTCCTATGTTTTGTTTTTAGCCATTGGCTGAACAAATTATTTGAAAAATAAATAGATCCTTTGAAGAATACAGTAAAGTTACTTTGAGGGACTACAAATCTTCTTTGAATGGGAGTGAACTATTTGCTTCTGTAAGGCATCTGGTGGCTTTCCCAATTAAAGATCACATTAAGCCAATTTTAAGACTAAATTTTTTTTGGGAATTGAAACTGGTTTGATTTTGCTTGGGTTGCCTTTACCCTGAAGTTGCTATAACTTGACATATAACGTATGTTTGAGGGCAAAATATGTTCCCTTTTCTTCATCTCCTTGCATGTTAACCTGAACTTTTATACTCTTCTTGTCATGAAAATCCACCAAACAGATTTTCAAGGTATGGAGAAGGAAAATACCCTTATGGCAAGAGTGGTTCTCATGTTTGGCTACATATCTAAACTCTTGTTTCATTAAATATTAGGACTAGAAAACATTTTGATGCTTTCATGATTAAAACAAACAAAAACCATCACATTTATCACAGTGTAGTATTCAGCATGAGGATTACTGCAAGTAAACTAGCTCACCAGAAAACAGAAACTACTCATAGTGTACTCATTAAGATACTTTTTTTTTTCCTAGAATGTGACTTGTAGGGCAAATGCTTTGTTTTTTTTTTTCCTGCTTGCTTAGCTCACTGAACCCACTTTAATGCCTCTAATATAGCAATAGCTTATTCGCTATTTGAATTAATACTTCTTTCATATGATCAGTGTTCCTAGATAAAATATTCTACCTATATTATCTAGGGAAACTATTCATGATTAAATGAAAGAAGTATTAATTCCCAAGTTTGGTTAAAGAGCTCTGGAGATGGTACTTGGGAATAAAATACCAGTTGGTCATTAGATTTACTTTGATAAATGCTACATGTTGTGTTGGATATAATACTTAACCTGTCAACCTGTTAAGTTATTGATCTGTAAATGTTATAACAGTTACAATCTGTAGTAAAATGACACCCCACAAGTGGTTAGTATTAGTAAGATGAAAAATAGATACAACATTCATTGAAGACTTGGAATATGTCAGAGATTATGCTAAATGCTATACCTGCATTATCAAATTTACTTAAACACATTCCTTAAGGTGGGCATAATTATTTTTCCATTGTAGATAAGAGGAAATGGATTCCACATAATATAGAATATATTTTAAAATACATGCATGTATTACTGATATTTAATATTTATTTCTATTTTATTAAATTTTGTTTCAGGGATTGGTTATCCTTTGAAAAATAGTTCACAACATTTTATATTAAGTTCTCTAGTCCAAAACACTTAAAATTTTTTAGGAGGTAATAATAACATAATGTTACATAGTTTCAGTACAATATAATTCAACAATTCTGTGCATTACTGATTTCTTATCGCTGTAAGTATATGCTTAATTCCCTTTATTTTATCCATCCCCCCAACCCACTTCTCCTCTGGCAACCACCAGTTTGAGTCCATTTGTCTCTTTTTTTCCTCTGTGTTCATTTATTTTCTATATTAAATTCCATGTATGAGTGAAATCTTACGGCATTTGTCTTCTGGTTTATTTTACTTAGCATTATACTCTCTAGTCCATCCATGTTGTTGCAAATGGCAAGATCACATTCTTTTTTTATGGCTAATATTCTGTTATACACACACACACAATGGATAAACAAGTATCGGGGTGAGTGTGTATATATATATATATATATATATACACACACATACATATATATGTGTATACTATACGTGTGTGTTGGTGTGTGTGTGTGTGTGTGTGTATATATATATATATCTCCATTCATTTAGGGATTGGCACTTGGGTTGCTTCCATATCTTGACTATTGTACATAATACTATACTAAACACAGGGGTACATATATCTTTTCGAATTAGTGTTTTCATTTTCTTTGGCTAAATGTTCAGTAGTGGAATTTTACTCTATTTTTAATATTTTGAAGAACCACATACGCTTTCCACAGTGGCTGCGCCAGTTTCCATTCTCACTAATAGTGCCTGAGGGTCCTTCCCTCCCTCCACTTTTCCTCCCCTTATCCTCACCAGCATGTGTTATTTCTCATTTTTTTTTCTAGCCTTTCTGACATGTGTAAGGTGATATCTCATTGTACTTTTGACTGGCATTTCCCTGATGTTTAATGATACTGAACATCTTTTCGTGTGTCTCGCCATCTGTATGTCTTTGGAAAAACATCTGTTCCGGTCCTCTGCCCATTTTTAATTGGATTTTTTGTCTTTTTGTTTTTTGGTTTTGAGTTGTATAAGTTCTTTATCTATTTTGAATATTAACCCCTTTTAAGATAAATAATTTACAAATACCTTCTCCCATCAGTCAGCTTCCTTGTCATTTTGTTGATGGTTTCTTTCTCTGGGCAAAAGCTCTTTATTTTGGTGTAGTCTCAATAGTTTATTTTTGCTTTCGTTTGTCGAAGGAGACATACTTAGAAAAAAAATTTCTACAGAAGATGTCAAAGAGATTACTGCCTGTGCTCTGTTTTATGAGTTTCGTGGTTTTAGGCCTCACTTTTATATCTTTAATCCATTTTGTGTTTATTGTTATGTGTAGTTAACAAAGGGGTTCAGTTTAATCTTCATTTAGTTGTCCAGTTTACCCAATACCATTTGTTGAAGAGATGGTCTTTTCTCCTTTACATATTATTCCCTCCTTTGTCCCAGATTAATTGACTGTATAAGCAAGGATTTATTCTGCTCTCTCTATTCTAATCCATTGATCTATGTGTCACTTCTACCTCTCTTTATGAAGTAAATCAAGTAACATGAACATTACTAAATTTATTCCCCGTTCTTATTTCCTGACTGCATGTACATTTTCTAATATATATGCTCTCATTATTTGGAAATAAAAATGTCTGATATTATCTTCTCTTGTCTCTTTGTAATTATCCCCTCGGTGATCTCATTTACTAAGTGTGTTCCTTAGCAGTTTTCATATTCCTAAAATTAAAAAGAAATTACAATATATATTTCAGATATATTTGTGTATAAATCATAGCAATTGTCAGTTGATTTTCTAAGCTTTTCACCTGTAGTCCAGTATGGAATAACCACCAGATAATGAACATCATTAAAATAAATAGGGATGATTCATCTGTGTCAATGACTAACAAAAAAAATTAAAAGAGCATACCATTTCCATTCACTGTAAGGAGAAAAAAATCAATTATATAAGAATATCATTGACCCATAAGAAAAATAGGAATCTAGATCAATCTATAATAAAACAAATTTGTGGAGCTATTTAAAAATAACATTTTTTTTTCTAACTGGTAAAAAATTCATTACTTTTTTCAAAATACCTTCTACCTAGAAATGAAGAAACTAAAATGTATCAGTAACAGACTATAGAGGGTTTCCACAGGTGATTATTTTTCCTTCCCAAATCTACTGAAAGTATACTTTCAATATATGTAAGGATACATTCAATAAAGCAATGAGAAGTAAGATATATTAGCATTAATAACAGAAATATTAAAAGAGAATTCCATTTCACATTACAAGAAAGAAATATAAGCACCAGGAAGCATCACAGAACCCTGGAAATCATCAGTTATTAGAAGCAGAAGTGAGGAAAAAGACTAAAATTAAAATGGCGGATTAAAATAGTATCAGCCAGGGGCACCTGGGTGGCTCAGTCATGATCTCAGGGTCCTGGGATTGAGCCCCACATCAGGTTCTCTGCTCAGCAGGGAGCCTGCTTCCCCTCTCTCTCTGCCTGCCTCTCTGCCTACTTGTAATCTCTACTCTCTCTGTCAAATAAATAAATAAAATAAATCTTTAAAAAAAAAATAGTATCAGCCAGACTGTAGCTCAGGTTTACATACCTCCATTTTGTCCCTGTATCACATTTATGGCTGAGGTCTTTACAACCAATTTGAAGCTGGAGAACTAGTATTGAAAAAGATTGCACTTGGTGAAATGGTTCTGAGGCTTCCTGAGCAAGGATTGTTGGACTAAAACAGAGCATTCTTGTATGGGTATTGCTAATGGTAGTTGAAAGGGGAGTTGGCATAACTTTGAGTGTTAAACAACAAAAGGGAAAACTGCCAGTGGATAGATCCATCCCTAAAAGGAAGTAGACATTTCTGTACCTTTATATATTAGGAAAAAAAATCATTAATTTATCTTTGATTTGGAACAATAAACAATCAAGGATCTCAAGGCAAATGAGAAAAACTATCAACACTTAAAAAGAGGTGCATGAATGATGACAGAAAAAGTCATCATAGGGAAAACACACTATTCAGAAAACAGAAGAGAACTTAAATGACATATTTAGTGTGCCATGATATTAGGAAGATAGGGTATTCATAAAAGTGGAAGAGGCTTTTATAGTAAGGGTAATTGGAAAAATTTTGCCTATGGAAAAACTTAGTAGAAAGGCAGTAAGAAAATAGAGTGATGGGGTTAAGGATTATGAGGAAAATAAGATTTGATAAAAATCTTGTACATGCTATGTCAATCCATATAGACCAAAGTGTATTTCCTAATATCGAAAAGGAAAACTAGAGGAGAGGAAAAGAACCAATTAAAGAAATAATACAACATAACTCAGTCAAGGAAAATCAGTTTAATGGTACTCTTATGGGAAAATAATTAAACAATATCACCCTGACATTCAGAGAAATTTTTTTGAGATTTTTGGATACCAAAGTTAAATAAAAGCTTCTGTAAATTTCCATGGGGAAACTTTGTTCATGTTAATTGCAAGCTTACTTTATTATTAACAGGAGTATTTTCAGTATCACTGGTACCAAAAGATGATAAAGTAAAGCCTTTAAATTTTAAGGACAAATGATTTTGAAACTAAGAATATGTGATCAGTTATCAAACAAATATTAGAGTAGAAATCAGAATACAGAGATTTGTAGAATATCAAAGATTGAGGTAATTTTCCCACCAAATTATTAAGGCACATATTTGAGGATGTCAGAAAAAGGGCATGGTATCCAATACAAATGGCAGTGTAGTAAAATATATCCTAAAATGACAGCTTTGCAGGAAAAAAGTTAAATATGAACTAGAATATTTAACAGTGAGACGGACAGAATATAAATATTCCTACTGTCATCAAGGAAAAGGAAAAGCAATTAAAAATATATTAACAAAAGAAAGACCTTATGAGAAGTATATTATTAAACTATGAAAGAAAATTTAAATCTGACATGAAGCTTTGATGTAAGGAAAAAAAGAAAATTCTCAACTATGGAGTCTGTCTTTGACCATTTATAGGCTAGTTATTTTATAATTTTGAGACATTATAAACTTCATAATTTATAATATAATATAAAAAGCCAAGTCATTTATTCACCAAGTACATTCACCAAGTATTTCTAAAAATTGGGGTAAAAAAATTTTAGTAAATTTTAGAGTGCTATTGAACTGGAACACAATGGCAGTACAGGCATTCTTTGTGATGGTTCAGTGCCTGTGATATTTGCATTGTTAAATATTGTCAGTTTTACCCATGGACACAAACATAGCATTTAGAGCTCTGATGGTAAACACCAGAAGGAAAAATTAAAGGAAGAGTTCAAAATTGATACACGAAGAATCAGCTTTTTGAAGAGGGCAGAATAAGAGATAGCTTACTAAATCTCCCTAATGACCTGATTGTCCTGAGTCTAGCAATGATATCCTCCTGAATTTGAAATTTGCCATTTTGCACCCATAAGGCAATTATTCTGAAAAACAAGCAGAAGGTTCCACATTGAGGTTGAGGGAACAGACGCAGAGTCTTTTAAAAAGCTCATGGTGATATCTTGGGATCCAAGGCATTTGACAATTTCTGTACTTGATTATTTTTCTGGATATAGTAAGAACAGTTAAGTATGCTGGACTGTAGTTTATTTTGTTTTAGTGCCTGTTAATGATGGTACTGGCCAAATCCATCATATATAAGAACCTAACACAGGCTTGTTTTATATCTTTCATAGAAGAAAACAACACAGTAAATAGGTGTCTGGTAAGTCCATTCAACATACATTCATGATTCAATATGAACTAACCTCATTAACAAAATTAGCAAAGATTAGACATTGGCTCATGTTTTTTAATGATACAAATAACTCTTGGGGTTGAGAGATTTTCTTATTGCTCTTTTTATTGTATTCGGCCCTTGATTCACTTAAGCTAATTTGTTTCACTAAAGTTTATGTTGACTGCATGACCAAATTGTGGGCGCCAAACTGTGTAACATTAAATATGTTGAATAAGAATCTTGTAAAGGTCTATGAAAGCTATAAATAATTCTCCCAGATATTGTGGCAAAATGAAGTATCAAAAACTACTCCCATCCTGAAGAGTATATTTCTTTGGGGTCAGAAGGGGGAGAAAGGAATATGAACAAATGTAAAATTGCAGTGAATTATTAGGTGGTATATGTTAAACATAGAACATTAACAAAATGATTTTGTGGGAGGGGTCATTCTGCTTTGATTATCCGTAGTCAGACTTCATAATAAAGAGATTTTATACAAGTGAAGGGAAAAACATTTCCAATAAATTAAGCTGTTGATGTTGTACTTAATGCATCTGGGAATCATATAAGTAAATCTAATTTTTATTTTAGATAAATTATGTACTATTAAGCTAATGATGAAAATCATTCTAAAAACTCAAAAATAAAATGATATAAATAAAACTTTTTTATCACCACTAAGCCTTTATATTTTTGTATTGCCTAAATATTTTGTAAATGAGTAAGTCAGTAGTAATTAATTTTAGTAAAAAATAAATTTTGTAACCCAGCAATCTAAAACTGTTCCTGATTTCTTTCCTTTTCTCTTATGTTTTTTTCCTTTTTTTTCTTTTTTAATAAAAATGTTTTTGGGGTACCTGGGTAGCTCAGTCAGCTAAGCATCTGACCTTTGATTTTTGGCTCAGCTTATGATCTCAGGGTTGTGAGATCAAGCCTGAAGTCAGGCTCCCTGCTGGGTACAGAGCCTGCTTAAGATTCTCTCTTTCCCTCTGCCCACAATTTCTCTCTATCCCCCTCCCTCCCTCTCTCCAAGAAAAAAAAAAGTGCAGAATCTGCAAAGTGCTATAATATATACTTGTGTACTATTATAGGAAGTAAGGAGGATAACATTAAAAGGTAAGACCCTTACTCCTACATCCATTCTTTTTCTTTTTTTTTTTTTAAAGATTTTATTTATTTATTTGAGAGAGAGAGAGAGAGAGAGAGAGAGAATGAGAGGGTAGAAGGTCAGAGGGAGAAGCAGACTTCCCGCAGAGCTGGGAGCCCGACATGGGACTCGATCCCGAGGCTCTGGGATCATGACCCGAGCGGAAGGCAGTCGCCCAACCAACTGAGCCACCCAGGCGCCGCTCTTTTTCTAAAAAAAAAAAAAAAAAATATTTTGAGAGAGAGCACGTGGGGTGCGGAGGGGGCAGAGGGAGAGGGAGAAAGGGTCTCAAGCTGACTCCTGGCTGAGCAGGGCGCCCCATGAGAACCTCCAGCTCCTTGACCGTGAGATGATGACCTGAGCTGAAACCAAGAGTCTGATGCTCAACTAACTGTGCCACGCAGGCACCCCATTCCTGCATTTTTTTTTTATGATTTCTATATTTCTTAGATGGTACAAAACACAAAAACAATTATTTTGTAACTTCCTAAGTTTTGAAATGAGTAAGTATAAGTTCTCCAGCTGTTTCTGTTTTTATCAAGATTGTTTTGATTTTTAGGGTCCCTTGAGGTTCTGTATGAATTCTAGATGGATTTTCTGTCAGAAAAAAAATCATTGGGATTTTGATAGGGTTCACATCGAATCTGTACTATTTAGGTAGTATTGACATTTTAAAAATACTAAGTTTACCAATCCATGGACCTGGAATATTTTTCCAGGTCTTAAATTTTTCAGCATTGTTATATAGATCTCATGTTACAAATCTTTTGTTCCCTTGGTTAATGCTTAAGTATTTTACTCTTTTTGATGCTATTATAAGTTAAATGGTTCCCTTAAATTTATTTTCAGATTGTCATAGTATATAGAAATGCAACAGATTTTAATGTTAACTTTATATTCTGCAATTTTGCTGAATACACTTCTAACTTTTTTTGGTGGAATCTTTAGGATTTTCTACATATAAGATCACATGATTTGTGAACAGATAATTGGTCTGGCTAAAATATCCAGTACTATTTTCGAAAGAAGTGCCAAAAGTAGATATTCTTGCCCTCCTCTTGGTCTTAGAGAAAATGTATTTAGTCTTTCACCATTGAGTATGATGTAATCAAAACAATGGGGTACTGTCCTAAAGGCAGCTACATAGACAATGGAATAGAGCCTGAAAAGAAACACTCACATTTTTGGGTAAGTGACTTTTGACAAGGGTGCCACAATTGGTAAAGGACAGTCTTGTCAATATGTACTGCTAGAGAAACTGGATAGCACATGTGAAAGATTGAAATTAAGCCCTTACTTAACATCAAATATAAAAGTTAACTCAAAATGGACTAAAGATCTAAACATACAGCTAATACTATAAGACTCTGAAGGGAAAACAGAGAAGTAAATCTTCATGATGAAAATTTAGAAGAATTCGCATTATTTAACCTGGAAACATCTATAATTTATATTTTCACATATTGACATCAACCAAATTGACTAAAGTCTTAATTTGCATGGGACAATGAAAACTAACATGACAAGAATAATAGAATAAAAAGATTGGTATGTGTGTTATTCCTGGTTCATTTAGTCAAGTTATTTGCACTAAGAGGATGCCAAAAGATACTTTCCCATTGTTTTAGTTTGTACTTTGAAGATGCAGCTCCTGTTTGCTTGCAAATACAACTCTATAAAAACTCTTGGACATTAGGCTACATTAGAATCCTGAAACTATTTTCTACAGATTTTTAAAATAAGGAATTAAATCCGCTTGTTCTTTCTCTTTTTTCAACACCTTTATTTACTAATACGCCAAAGACTTTGTCCTTTTGTCTGGTCTACCACACTCCTCTGCCCTTGATTTTCCACTCCGCTGTCTTTAGGCAGACTTTCTTGTTCCACTGTGGTGAACACATCTCATATACACTTTTCCTCACAATGCATAATGTGGACAGTGTCGTGTCAGGGATGGAAAAATACTTGAACCACATTAACACTTGATTCCCTATTGACATTTAGTGAAACTTGCTTTGACAGTTTTCTCTGTATTTTTAAGCTCTTGCTTTGGTAGATTCATTAAACTTTTATAATTTAACAGCATAAACAGTTGAGATATAAAAAGGGAATTAATTTAGAGATCTTTTCTAAACAGATGAAATGTGCATTTTTCAAAATGATTTAATGCTTTCTATAGTGAATATTATAATACATACAAAGTCTATAGTCAATATAATAATAACTATTTATACTCTATTCACTATAGAATGCATTGTATTTGTAAATTGTAAATTCACAATTGATGAAACATGGGCTTAAAAATATTTTTGAAGATTTACAAAAACACCCTACTAATTTTATAGAAGGAAAAACAAAGCTACAGGTATATCCAAAAGCAGGTCCAGAATGAGGTCTGTCCCCTACTCCTGTCACCACCCCCTCCACCAGTTTGCCAAGTGAAGCACTTTACAATGTAAATTGACTTATCTCCATATAAAATGTCTCTCATTGACCTGCATATTCACATTCTGAATATATTTTCTGATAGATGCAAATGAATTTCAGCTAGTTACAGAAGTATACAGCAGGCCCAGATGATGATGTTGGTCATGTGTTTCATTATATTGTTGTCCAAGAATGCTCAAAAAGTGTGCTAAATTCCTGCTTCAGTAAGATACCAGAAAGTAACGTAAAATTGTGACATTTCAAAGTTTGGGTGTGTGTGTTGTGTGTATGTATGTGTGTGTATATATATATATATATACTTGTGTGTATGTATGTGTGTGTATATATATACACACACATACATACACACAACACACACACACATACTTGTAGGTATGTATGTATACATACACACACACACACACACACACGGAGTATTACTTGGATTACAGTATATTTTACTTGGTTTCTCTCTTAGAGTGTAAGATGAGGTTTGAGAGGAAAGAGAAACTGAGCTTACTGCTGGTACCAAAATACTTGTTTTTTGTTTGACATTTATTGTCCCAATTAAAGTGCCACATGCTTAATCAATAGAGCCTTTTCTCAATCACAAAAGATTTTGGGCTTATCCCAAACATTCACACAACTTTAAGCTGGTTCCATTTTAGACCTAGTTTGGTGGCCAGTTCGTAGTGTGACCATGAGCATGTAATATTGGTGTGTGTGCATTTCCTTAACTGTAAGAACGAGAGATTTTTCCTTATTTCCTTTGCAAATTCATTCAACTTGTACTTTTTACTTTTTTTTTTTTTTTAAACGTATGGTGTGGGAATGGATTCTAGATTCTGTAGCTGCTGTCAACTCAAAGCATCGTGATCAGTTAACTATGTCTGCTTGGCTGTTTTTGAAGTGAGGGAGATGACAGACATATCATAAATCCAACTAGATATTTACCTCCATTCTCATTTATTTGTAGACATAAAATGTTCGTTTAAAATCATAAATAAATGTAAAAAAAAAACTAGCTTTAAATTGCATTTTGGGAGCCCCTATTTACTAATGGATTAGGTTCATGTTTTGTTCATTCCAGTAAAAGTGTTTCAATTTCTGGGACTTGCTATTTCCATTCCTACTGCTAAAACTTTTTCAAATCTATCATGGTCCTCCCAATATAAAGTCTATAAAACACTCAAAATACTAATCATATTTTTAAACTGTAAATTCCTTGATCCTTTATTCAGACATGAAGCGGAATTTCATTCTGCTGGCTTAATTGCCATAGATAGTAAGAAATGAGACCTCATAAAACAGAAGAGAAAGTAATGGAAAACTCTTACATAACTTTGTGCCCAAATATTTTAAGTGTAATTTTAAAGGTACGGTGCCTGAGGAGTTTGAATCAGGAAAGGATGTTATATTTGTCAAATTCTTTTTCTGCATCAGTCAAGAGGATTATATGGTTCTTCTCTCTGCGTGTTGTATCACATTGATTGATTTGCAAATGTTCAACCACCCTTGCATCGCAGGGATAAATCCCACCAAGTCATGATGGATAATCCTTTTAATGTACTATTGGATCCTATTAGCTAGGATCTTGTTGAGAATTTTGACATCCATATTCATCAGGGATATTGGTCTGAAATTTTTTTTTAAAGATTTTATTTATTTACTTGACAGAGATCACAAGCAGGCAGAGAGGCAGGCAGAGAGAGAGGGGGAAGCAGGCTCCCCACGGAGCAGAGAGCCTGACGCGGGGCCCAATCCCAGGACCCCGAGACCATGACCCGAGCTGAAGGCAGAGGGTCCAACCCACTGAGCCACCCAGGCGCCCCTGAAATTATTATTTTAATGGGACCATTGCCTGGTTTTGGGATCAGGGTAATGCTGGCCTTAATAGAATGAGTTCGGAAGTTTTCCTTCTGTTTCTACTTTTTGAAACAGCTTCAGAAGAATAGTTATTATTTCCTCTTTGAATATTCGGTAGAATTCCCCCGGGAATCCATCAAGTCCTGGACTCTTGTTTTTTGGGAGGTTTTTGATGACTGCTTCAATCTCATTATTGGTTATGGGTCCGTTAGGTTGTCAATTTCTTACTATTTCAGTCTTGGTCGTTTATAGGTTTCCAGGAATGCATCCATTTCTTCCAGGTTGCTTAATTTATTGGCATATAGTATTTGATAATAACTTCTGATGATTGTTTCTATTTCCTTGGTGTTAGTCATGATATCTCACCTTTCATTCACAATTTTATTAATTTGGGCCCACAGAAATGAGTTCCTTTCCTATACACTAACAGTTTAACCAGAAAAAGAAATTAGTGGATCAATTCCATTTACAATAGCACCAAAAATGATGCGATGTCTTGGAATAAACCCACCAAAGAGGTGAAGGATCTATATTCTAGAAACTATAGAACACTTATAAAAGAAATTGAAGACACAAAAAGATGGAAAGCATTCCATCCTCATGGATTGGAAGAATAAAGATTGTTAAGATGTCTCCACTGCCCAGAGCAATCCATACTTTTAACGCCATCCCAATCAAAATACCAATGGCATTTTTCAAAGTGCTGAAACAAACAATCCTAAAATTTGAATTGGAACCAGAAAAGACCCTGAATCACCAAGGCAATGTTGTAAAAGAAAAAGCTGGGGGCATCAGGTTGCCTGATTTCAAGCTATATTACAAAGCTGTGATCACCAAGACAGCATGGTACTGGCACACAGACAGACACATAGATCAATGGAACAAAATAGGGACTCCAGATGTGGACCCTCAGCTCTATGGCCAACTAATCTTCGACAAAGCAGGAAAAAATATCCAGTGGAAAAAAGACAGTCTCTTCATTAAATGGTGCTGGGAAAATTGGGCAGCTATGTATGGAAGAATGAAACTTGACCATTCTCTTACACCATACACAAAGATAAAATGGATAAAAGACCTCAACGTGAAGCAGGAATCTATCAAAATCCTAGAGGAGAACATAGGCAGTAACCTTGTCAACATCGGCCACAGCAACTTCTTTCAAGATATGTCTCCAAACGCAAAGGAAACAAAAGCAAAAATAAACTTGTGGGACTTGATCAAGATAAAAGCTTCTGCAAAGCAAAGGAAACAGTCAACAAAACAAAGAGGCAACCTATGGGAAAGGGAGAAGATACTTGCAAATGACACCTCAAAGGGCTGATATCCAAGATCTAAAAAGAACCCCTCAAACTCAACAGCCAAAAAACAAATAATCATGTCAAAAAATGGGCTGAAGACATGAACAGACACTTCTCCAAAGAAGACATACAAATGACTAACAGACTTACGAAAAAATATTCATCATCATTAGCCATCAGGGAGATTCAAATCAAAACCATGTTGAGATACCACCTTATACCGATTAGAATGGCCAAAATTAACAGGACAGGAGAAAGCAAGTGTTGGAGAGGATGTGGAGAAAGGGGGACCCTCTTACACTGTTGGTGGAAATGCAAGTTGGTGCAGCCGCTTGAGAAAACAGTTGGGGATTCTTCAAAAAATTAAAAATAGAACTAGCCTATGAACCAGCAATTGCACTACTGGGTATTTACCCAAAAGATACAGATGTAGTGAAAAGAAGGGCCACATTCACCCAATATTCATAGCAGTGATGCCCCAATAGCTAAACTGTGGAAAGAGCTGAGATGCCCTCCAATAGATGAATGAATAAAGAAGATGTGGTCCATATATACAATGGAATATTGCTCGGCCATCAGAAAGGATGAATACCCAACTTTTGCATCAATATGAAAGGAACTGGAGGAGATTATTCTGTGAAATAAGTCAAGCAGAGAAAGTCATTATCATATGATTTCGCTTACTGTGGAACATAAGGAATAGAATGGAGGACGTTAGAAGAAGGAAGGGAAAAATGAAGGGAGGTATGGGTGGGGGGGGATGAACCATGAGCAACTATGGACCCTAGAAAACAAACTGAGGGGTTTAGAGGGGTGGGGGGATGGGTTAGCCCACTGATGAGTGTTTAGGAGAGCACGTATTGCCTGGAGCGCTGGGTGTTATACACAGTGAATCATGGGACACTACATCAAAAACTAATGATATACTGTCTGGTGACTAACATAACATAAAAAGATACTGTACTGATATCAGGTTGTTTACTTCTTATTACTGGCTGAGTTTGATAACATTACTCTCAGCTTTTTGTATCCTTCCAAGTTTTTTCACTTCAATTTAAAAATACTTAAAATTTACCTTGTCTTTAAAATCGCGTCGTGCTCCTGAGAGGTTTTGAAAAGCTTAGTGGTTTCCTATTCTTTATTGCTTAAAATGTAGGGAAATGAGTAAAATAAGTGTCTATTTCCCTTGGAGATGATTGTGTTTTCAGTTAGAGATCTTTGCAGAATTTAAGGCATTTTTCTATCTATTTATATAATTGAATTTATTGTCATCTACTTTCAAGTGACCACTTAGACAATACCAAACTAACAAACTATAATCCAAGAATAAAACTACTCAGTTTGCTTCAAAACAAAACACATAGGCATATGTATATATGTACACATAAATATATATATATACATACATCATATAAAATAATATATAAGCACTTTCATGGATAGTAACAATCAAAATTATTATTGTATTTTTCATAGACTATTTCCACAATACAATGGGTTTTGTATTATTCTTTCATATAGACAACACAATCAGGACTCCTGGCATGGACTCTCAACCCTAGAAACCTTTGCAAAAATTTCTCTATTACTTTGAAGGAGTGGACAGCTATTGGATTACAATTAAATTTAGGTAGAAAATGAAAGATGATATTTCAAGTTCTCAATATCAAACTGTAGAGCCTAAATATGATAATCAAATCCTGAATTAGATTATGTGTTAGATTGGTAGATATATTAGAAAGTAGAAAATCAGGTTGACATTTTATCAGTAGCTGCTCTTCTCATCAGAACTATTTTACTCTACATTGCTCACATTCATCTTGCTCTACTACCCAGGGAGATCACACTGTAGAAAACTAATATTTGTTAAAATTGACAACACATTTATGGTAAAGAAAAATGCATGAATGCTAGCAAAACTTGCCTGGTGAAAGAATATTCCAAATAATACCTTAAGGTATCAGAGCAATATCCTGTGACTGTTTATTAAATTATTTGGAACACATTGATACTAATACTCTCCTTTACAAAATTGTCTTAATCTTGACACTTCAATATTCTGCCCATTCCTGTATAAATTTCTTTAATCTTCATTTGATCTGGAAATACTCACATTTCTTCAATATACCAAAATATCTGTGACGTGTGAAATTAATACATTTTATCGAGATAAAGGCATAGATACATAAAAATCAGCATTCTGCAAATGTAACTCAAAAATTGGCTTATCACTCATTTAAATTCAGACAGCACTATTTATCAGTAAACAAAACCATAATTATTTTTCTGGATTTTTTTTAGATTTACTAGATTGTATTTTTCTGCACCTTTAAAATATGTTTCTTGTTCTTGATTTAGTTGTAAGTATTTTCTCTTTTCAGATCGTAGTGGAATAGACAAATATGCAGTAACTTACCTAGGATATTTTGTTGAACTGAAATGATTTGCTAGAGTGCTATACTCTTGGAAAGACGTTACTGCTTAATATCTTAATCTATTTAGGTATTAAAAAATGATAATAGCCATCAAGACTGACATTATCATCAGGCTGATTTTTGGATTGCATTCTTTTATCAAAGCCTTTTAATTAATTAATTAATTATTTTTTGCAGGTCATTGCTTAAAACTATACTGCTAGTTTCTTAATTTGTGGACCCTATTTAGTCTCCAGTTGTTTTGTAAAGTCAATTCTTTTTTTTTCTTTTCCTTCCCCTTTCCCTCCCTCTTCCACTTTCTCCTTTCCTTCTTTTCCCTTCCTTTTCTCTCCTTTCTCCTTTTCTTCCCCACTTCTTCAACAAACACAGGTGGATGTAACCGATCCATGCTATTGATAATCTGTTTTCCAGCCGGTTTACCTCGGGCTACACAATTATTAAGTTTATGACCTCTCTTCAGTGTTACCACAGTTAATGTTTCATTGAAATCTGTCATTCTGTAATGTAGATCACCTTCTTTCAAAACTCCGATATCAGTTTCTCCAGAGCTTATCAACTGTCCCTAAGCCAGTGTCATGATTAAATAAAATCAGCACTTAAATGAAATATTAGGTTTATAATCCACATTTGGAGCTAGCCATCAGTCTTACTTCTTTTTCTTAATCTTTGAAATCCATATTTAGTAACCATAATTAAAAGCATAGGAGACTTTACACTTAGAATACTTCCCTCATTAGGGAATATTAAACTAAAATCTGGTAGTCAATGACAAGGGCTGAGAACATTGAGGATATTATTTTTCAATATTTCTAGAAAGGAGTATTTTTACTGCTGCCCACACTTTACAAAATACCAGCTGCCTGCAATTCAGTGCTTCAAAATCCTGGAAATGGTATGTTATGAATGTGTGGTGGTTTATGAATGAAAATGCTAACAGGAAGTATAATACATATATGTAGGATATATGCATATGTGTATATATACATTGTATGCATGTGAAAGAAAATTTTGGGCTTTATAATGTCAGTATAATTTTAATTATATTTGGAAGACATAAATTGAAATTTAAATCTCAAGTCATAAAAAATGCTGGGCTTTGTAGTTTAGCCCATAATAACTGAAGGATTATTAGAGAATTTAGTTTTCTGAATTCTGCCCAATTATGCCCAAAATCAAATTGATAATGTACAATGAAAAATTAACAAAAGGGAACAATTTAAATTATGTGTTGCTAACTAGTATAAAATTCATAAATTTTCTTATCTGTTAAGATCAACCATGTCCTTCAGAAAATTCTAATGGGAAAGTAGTATACGTTTTTTGTAACACTGTGGAATATTTAGTTGTGGGAAAATTAAAAAAAATTCAGACAGTGACAGAATTTATATTTGTAGGTAGATCTTTTTCATTAACTTACGTGCCAAAAAGTGTGTCGTTAATTCATTTTGGGATAAGCATCAGCATTGACTGTAGCTCTCAAATTATTTTTAAAAAAGTATTTGATACTTGCAAGTAATTCCTTATTACCGAATAAGTCAGACAACGAAGAATAGAACTATATACATTTTAGTCATTTGTTTTTATAGGATAATAAGTTATTAAAGGTAGTATTTTAGTAATAGAGAATAAATAGCACAAGAAAATAGCATTTTGTGGTTTCTTCAAGTTTAGGATGGATAACATTTACTTTTTAGTTTCTGTCATTTTAATTCTGAGGTTCCCTTTCTATTACAAAGGGACATTGAATTTGATGAAGAAAAAATGCAGCAATAAGTAGACATAAATGAGCTTACAGTGTCATTGATAGGTGTTTTATTTTTTTTTTAAGATTTTATTTATTTGACAAGAGAGAAGGAGATCACAAGTAGGCAGAGAGGCAGGCAGAGAGAGAGGGGGAAACAGGCTCCTCACTGAGCAGGGAGCCTGATGCGGGGCTTGATCCCAGGCGCCCCATGATGATAGGTGTTTTATGATCATCTCTTACCATTAAGCTGACTCAATGCTCCAGATAACATGGACAAGTGTTACCAGAATTGGCTTAATGAAGGCCTCAGTGAAATTAAGCAATAGAGTTAAAACATTGCGTTAAAAAGCAGAAATGTGCGTAATAAAAGTACAAGTACTAAATGATGAAAATAACCATAATTGTATCATGGCCTTGGAATTACAAGTATTCTAAGTAGGAGACATTAAAAGATTATATTGAGAAGCTTTCCTGGTATTCATAAGTATGGGTTGTGTAGCTTGTGAATTTTTTGTGTGTGCTAAATTATTGCATAAAGGCAAGAAAATTTATTAAAGCTATCCTATAATTCATATTTGTTTTTTTTAAAGATTTTATTTATTTATTTGACAGAGATCACAAGTAGGCAGAGAGAGAGAGGGGGAAGCAGGCTCCCAGCCAAGCAGAGAGCCTGACATGGGGCTGGATCCTAGGACCCTGAGATCTCGACCTGCGCCGAAGGCAGAGGCTTTAACCCACTGAGCCACCCAAGTGCCCCCTATAATTCATATTTGGAAAAAGAACACGGTATTAATAGAATATCAAAATCGACATTAACTTCATTGCCACCTATACTAGTATACAGTTTCAAGTTTAAATCTGTAGTGAACGTTCTGAACCAGTCGGTTCATCAGGATACCCTTAGGTAACATTAAATCAGTACATAAGATCATTAGGTGTGAGACAAAGATCAGTAGCCAGTTTGCACTTCCATCCAAGATCTACTGTTGACTTATCTTGTGAAGGAGATGTTTAATGGCAAGTTACCCAATTGCTAAGAGACTAATTAAATTAGTAAAATACATTGTGGGTTAAAAAAAAACAAAAACAAACACTACAATCAGATGTTGAGGTTCACGAGAAGCCAGTCAGTGTGCTTAGGTTCAGTTCCCAGCTCTGTTACTTGGCAGCTGTGTGACTTTGGAATATCTAGCTAACCTCTCTATGCCAGTTTCCTGATTTGTGAATGGGAATAAGGGCCATTCCTAGTTCAAATGTGGTTAAGTAGATTGAGTTCATAGTTGTAAAGCCCTTAAGTAGTTGTTGATATATTATAAGTGCTATATAACTGCTAAATCAAAATAAAACAGAACTGGTCTTAGACATTAAGGAATGAACAACCTAATCTGTAATAGAAGTATGACCAAATTTTGAATAGAAGGAAGTACAAAGCCAAAAATTGTTTAACACAGCATAAGAAGTAGCCTAGAAGTTGTAGATTTCCTGGGTGTTGGCCCTTGACCTGCCAGTGAGGAACTGAAGCACTTTTTAATGAGTTGATACGTCTTATGATGAGTGAAAATGCTCTCTTGCCTTTCTTTTGCATAAATGTGGTCAAAAAGGTTTGTAGGTTTTGCTTGCTAATTTGCTTAGGGCACCTTCTTTGGAAAAATTAAGAACCAACTGACATCCATCACCAGAGGGAACTAAGACTTTGAGACCACCTGCTACTTACTTTGACACATCAATGCCAACCTTTTGGAAAATGTGTAAGCCACAGGGGGTAATGACCAGGTGTGCTGGCATATTTTGCCACTTCATTTCAGTGTTCAATCTGATTAAAGTGCAAGCAGACTATTTTAGGAATTTTTAGTTTTTTTCTGAACACATTTCTGATATGTTAGACTGGTTATTCTTACAGAAAAGTTTCTGAAAATGGATTCATTGGAGAACAGTTCTCAGAAATCCTTGCCTTTGTTTTAATTTTAAAAACTTTGCTTTTAAATATTAACTGTCATTCTTTCCTCAGCACTCCCTTAACACTTTGCTCTATTAATCTATGTACCACATAATATTTTAACTATTTGTTTCTATCATTTTAAATTCAACTCCTTAAAGGTAAGGGCACTATGATTCTTTGTTTTTGAATAGCCCCACAAATGTGGCAGAGGTGAAATACACTCTCACAAACCTAATAAAGGAAAGGAAAATTAATTATTCCACCTACATCATGAATTGGATCTATTGAGGACTGTTAATATATTAACAGAAATTTATTCCTACAGTGACCTAATATTAAAGGGGCCTAATATCCAAATAGAATACTTTTAGACTGACAAGGATACTCTATATAATGTTTCCTTACCCCCCAATTAAGAGTTAGGTACTATGTTTTTAGGAGAACACTAGAAAGACAATGTGATTTAGGGATAGAAATCTTTTGCAGTTTTCTCTGAAAATCATGTTTTAAAGAGGTATTTCTTGTTTTTCATGAGTGATTGAGACCATGGGCAAATGAAATCAAAAAGACTTCTGCCTTCCGAAAGGAACAAAGCTACTCAGTTGAACTTTGATCCTAGTAACAACACTGGGTAATCTCTACTATTTCTGCTTTACGTTTTATTTTTGAACTAATTTTATTTAAAAATGTTCATGCAATTATAACTTTTCCATGCTCCACTGTAATTAATATGGACTGTTTCATATAATACCCAAACTCCAAATATCATTAAAAGTCCTCTCCCCAAGTCCAGAGTGCTTTGAACATGAAAACCTGAGTTGGAGAGAAAGGGCCCATGTTCACTCTCTTCCTTTTTTTCCACCTCACTTGTCACTTCTTTTAAAATAACAATTTGGAAGGTATAGGTGGAGGGTAGAAAAGGAGCAGAAAAGGTTTTGTTTGATTGGCATTTCTTGGCTAAAAAGCTTTTTCTATTTTCATGGGGGCATGTTATTCTTGGTGAGTAATAAATAGATCAGCGCCTCATATCTGGGAAGGAGTTTAACAGTCCCAGCTAGGGCTTAATCTTATTAGGAGCGGGTCTAACACAAAGCTAAGCCTCGGTGTTATTTCACGCTGGCCTGAAACACAGTTAGGCCGTGTGTTTCCCTGATGGACATAAATATTCTCCCAGAACATCAACATCAGATACAGTCACCCTAAAACATGTTAAAGTGTGACAAAAACTAGATTACTGTGCAATCACAAAATAGCAAATCTATCCTCTGGTAAAAATGCTAACTTCTAATTTACTAGTAGTACTTGTATTTTTCGTTCGATGTGCTTATTCCATAGATAGGATATATTGAGGTATCCATTCATTAAATTGTTCCCCTTTGTGATAACACCCAGTATAGAGTAAATCCCTGCTTTCTTAAACTCTCTCCAATATTGCCTAACCAAAGAACAAACTGAATAAATTCTAATACCCTCTTGGTGAGACATTCCATGGTTCTTCATAGTAAGTAGCCTTATTCTGTGTTTTGATCATACATCAGATATGTAACATTTTATAAATTTCATGTATTTTTAAATTCTCTTGTGAATTTAAATAATGTTGCTACCAAGTTTAGAAATGAGAAATCAGGGTGCCTGGCTGGCTCAGTCACTTAAGCATCCAACTCTTGATTTTGGATTAGGTCATGATCTCAGGGTCATGAGATCCAGCACTGTGTCTGGCTTATGTTCAGCCCAGTCTGCTCCAGATTCTCTCTCCCCCTTTCTCTCTGCCCCTCCCATACTGTGTATGCATGTACATGCTCTCTCTAAAGTTAAAAAAAATCTTAAATTTACATCATTCAGAATTTAGTAGAATTTCATATTGTGATATAATGCCAAATATTCATATTCCTTACATGAAGAAATGCTATATAATGCTTAAGAAATTTGTAGAGAAACAATTTTAATGTGAAAAACTAGTGATTATGCATAGTGAAAAAATGGCAAAAAAATCTATTCAAGATATAATTTTATTCCAGTCTCATTTTTAAGTTTTTTTCTAACCATGAAGAATTTATTATTTTTATTTTTTAGCAGTTTTAAAAACTTTGCTAGTTGTGATTTTGTGCTCTTTAGAATGTGTGGAGTTCTCTGAATTTATTTTATCTCTGGTTTGGAATGTCATTAATTTGGGAAAATTTTTAGACATTATTTCTTCGTATATTTCTTAAAGGTATTCACAATCTCGTTCCATTTGAGAGTTCAATTACATGGATTCAGACAACTTTATGTTGTCTCCTATTTCTTGGATGATATCCTTTGTTTTTCCTCACTCTTTTCTCTCTTTGCATTTCAATTTGATTAACTTTTGTAACTTCCAGCACATTGATACTTTACTTCAGCTCTATCGATGTACTGATAAAGGTATCAAAGACCTTTATCTCTGTTATTGTAATTTTGATTTGCAGCATTTCTTTGATTCCTATAGTTGCTATATCCCTTCTGAAACTGCATATTTGATCGTGTACATTGTGAAATTACCCATTAGAATTTTTAATGTATATCAGTTATTTTAAATTCCTTGTCTGATTATCTCCAACACCTCTCTCATATCTGAGCCTCATTTCGATCATTTTTTATCTTTTCAAAGAGGTGGTGGTGGCGTTTTAAACTCTTGTGTGCCATGTAATTTTGTGTAAAAACAAACATGGATTAGGAAAATCTATTTTGAAGCTTAGTGCTTAGATATGAGTCTACCTTTCTTTCCACTAGGCCTTTAATGAAGAGATTTCTGTTAATGTCAAAATTTGGGTTGCTTTTAAGTTTTGTTGTTGCTATCATTGACTACAGTGGGGTTTATTATACCATGGGCACCAATTTTTTCAGATTCCTCTGATGATATTTGTTTGAGTCTCTATGTGGCTTTGGATTGTCTTTTGTGTGTTGCTCCCCAGAAAGACTATCTATTACTATGTTTCTAGCTATCTACCCCTGTTATCTTTACTCAAGTCTTGTTAGTGTGATGTGGTATGTTGTGATGGGCTTACCATGTGTAAAGTTGGTATTTATTTGATAATAATAGCATGAAAGATAGGGACAAGAACTGGATTGGAGCAAAAATTAACTATATAGAGTTAGATAAGTATTTCTCCACATCTGAATATTTTGAGATAACATGCAAGCTTTAATACCCTTGGCAAACAGTAAGAAAATAGCTCAAAAAATGTAGTAAAAAAGCAAAGGCATTAAAATGGTATACTGTAAAATATTTAATAAGGCAATAATGGAAGAATAGAGGAACAAAAAAACATAATGCATATAAAAAACAAGGAGCAAAATGGCATATTTAATTTTTACTTTATCAATAATTGCATTTAGTGTAAATGAACTAAATGTTCCAATCAAAAGAAAGAATGCACAAAACATTTGATCCAACTATATACAAAATCTTAGACCTTATATTCAAAGACAAAAATAGCTTGAAATTAAAGGTGTGGAAAAACAAAATGAAGACTGAAAATAGATTAGGAATGGCTATACTTCTATCTAGCAAAATAAACTTATGGGAAAAAGTATTACTAGAGAAAGAACATTTCATAATTTGAGTCAGTCCATCAGAAGGGTAGTATAATTGAAAAGACTTGTATCATAAAGTAGAGCTTCAAAACACATGAAGCAAAAATGGATAGATTTAAAGGAAAAAGACAACTTAAAAATACTAGAGACTTCTGTATCGCACTTCCGCTGATGAATAAAATGAGGAGTTAAAAAGTCAATAAGAAAATAGAAGACTTGAACAGCACTATTAATCAAGTAAACCAAACAGGTTTCTGTAGAATCCTCTACCCTGCAACAGCAGGATACACTCACCTCTTAAATCATGGAGCATTTTGCCAGGATAGATGATAAGTCAGACCATGAAATAAGCCTCAATAAAAAAACCAACCAACCAACCAAACAAACAAACGAAAAAAAAAAAAAAAACAATTGGGAAACTAAACAAGAGGCTCCTAAATAACAAATGAGTAAAAAAGAAAAATGTAAGAGAAAAAAGAATTACTTAAGAATGAAACATGAATATCAAACCTAACAGACCTTGTGGGATTCAGGTAATGCATTTATAGCTACAAATACCCGTATTAAAGAATAGTCTCAAATTTATTACTCAACCTCCTACCTTAGAAAATTAAAAAAGTGTGAGAGAATGAGTAAACCAGTTATAAAAAGGAATGAAACCTTGTCATTTGCAATGATGTGGATGGAGCTAGAGAGTATAACACTAAAGGAAATAAATCAGAGAAAGATAAATACCATTTGATTTCACTCATGTGTGGAATTTAAAAAACAATGATAGTGAAAAAAAGGAGAAAAAGGCAAATCAGAAAACACTCTTACCTGTAGAGAACAAAGGGATGGTTACCTGAGCGGAGGGGAGTGCAAACTGAATTCAGCAAACTGAATCCAACAAATATACAAAGAATTATAAACCATAACCAAATGATGTTTATGCCAAGAATGTAAGGCTTTATTACCATAAAAAATATTCTATACATTAATAGATTAAAGGGGGGAAAGAACCCTACTATCATCTAGGTCTACTCAGAAACAGAATTTGATAAAACCCAATACACTTTCTTGGTAAAAGCATTCAAAAAAGTAGGAATAGTCAAGAATTTGCAAAACTTGATAGAGACATACATAAAACAGAGGTAACATCATACTTGATGGGAAAGACAGTCTCTTTCCCTTTCGTGACCATGATTAGGAAAAAGATTAAAAGGTTCTCTCTTGCCATGTCACCACATCACACTGAAGTTCTGTCCAGGGTTATTAGGAAGGAAAAAAATGATTCAGATTAAGGAGGAACACTTGAAACAGTCTCTACCTCTAGACGACATACAGAAAACCCTAAGGAATCTATACAAAAGCTACTAGAAATTTTGTAAATTTAAAGCTTACAAGATCAAGATGGAAAAATCAATTATATTTACCTACACTAGCAATGAGTCATTTGAAAATTTAATTAGAAAATAATTTCATGTTTAATATAACCAAAAAGGAATTAAGATCAAATTAAATCAAGTATGGGTATTATATACGTTGGAAACTACAAAAATTTCTTAGTTAAGAAAATTAAAGGTTTATATAAAAGGAAAAATATTACATAACCATGGATTGAAAGACTTAATGTGGGATGCCTGGATGGCTCAGTTAAGCATCTGCCTTTGGTCAGGTCATGATCCCAGCGCGCTGGGATTGAGCTCCACATTGGGCTGCTTGCTCAGCAGGGAGACTGCTTCTCCCTTGGCCTGCTGCTCCCTCTGCTCAAGCGTGTGTGCACTCTTTCTCTCTGACAAATAAAGTCTTAAAAAAAAAAAAAAAGTTAAGCTGCCCATACTGCCCAAATTTATTCAACGTGATACCTGTACAAGTTCAAGTGTTATAAAGTTTTTGCAGAAATGAACAGTTGGAAAAAAAATTAACAAGGTGATCCTAAAACTCATACAGAAATGGAGGAGACCTAGAATTTTCAAAACAATCTTGAGAAGGAAAAATTAAGGTGCGGTACTCAAACTTGTCAGTTTCAAACACTGCACAAATTTCCACAATCAGAACAATGTGTGACAGATATAAGGGTTGCCATGGAATAGATGTGAGTCCAGAAATAACTTTTGTGGTGAGTTGATTTTTTTTTGCAGAGATGTTAAAACAATTCTTGTAAAGAACTGACTTTCAAAATGATAACTGCTCTTTTGGAAGATGATGATAATTGTCATTTAATCAATTAATGGCAAAAAGTCTGTATTCAGTAGTTCTCTCTCTCTCTCTTACTGGACAACAGTTTTACTGGTTTGCTTTTTATCTACATTTTGTTATTACTAAAAAGAACATACTTCATGTGTTTTATAGAACATGTTAATATCTTCCAATTTAAACCATATTTCCAACTATCTAGTGAATATTTAAACCAGTCAGGCAAAATAAACACCTCATGGGGAGTTAGCCAAAATTGGTGACAGTGGCTTGATTTAATTATGCTGTCTACTTATAAATTTTTCTTGTATTTATGTACTCTGATCTTTCAAATATTTTTAATTATGTCTGAAGACAAACTATCTTTTGAAGGTATTACTGCAGGAAGAACAATTTTTATAATTCCTATAAAAATAACAAATATGAGTGCGAAGTGATTGGTTTACTTCTCATTGTAGGACTTCATGTTCAATATATAAACTTAGTAAAAAGGAATACAATGGATCTCTAACTCTACCCAATATAAGCATTTAATTTAGTGATACCTGAAATAGATTGTAAGATTTCATATATGTATAAAATATATATTATCAATGATGAAGTAAACTCCTAGTGTATTTGTATCACAAGAAAAAAAAATCTATCTAGAGAATAAAAGGAACAAAACTAAGTAGTCCCAATTAATGAATGAAACAGTAGCCTACTTAAAAAGTAACATTGTTAGAAGAAGATTCTTACTTTTTAATATAAATGCAAATGTTATACATTTTAGTATCATTTTTAAATAAAAGGCAAGGAATCATTAATGATACACAGGGCAAGCTGATTGCACCTAGCAATTAAGATTGTGGATTGAATTTTCATAAAGCAATAAAGTTAGTTAGAATGAATGAAAATAAAATGATTGCTCCCAAATGATAAGAAATGACTTTTATGCAAGCAAAGTATTTATGTGTCTACACCCTGAGACATATTTTTATACATAAGCAAAGAACCACAGATTTTAATTCACTTATTTTATATTTTACTAATCTAAATACTACATGACCTCAATAGGAAAGAACTGAGTAATAAAAAAATTTTAGGGGTAACTTAAATTGAAATAATAGAGTATTTATGAAATATCAAGTAAGATATTATATAATTGCATATTTTATCCAGAAAAAGTATATTTTGACTAAATATGTTGTAACTTGTTGTATTTTTTATTATAACTATAATGTGATTCTGCAAATGTTGTTATGAAAAACAAAAAAGAAAACTATGAGTGATTACAAAAAAAAGCAAACTTTGTGATAAACTATTGTCAGATACCAGAACAGGAGGGGAAAAAAGTGGAGCTTTTGTGGGGTGTACAGAATTGAAAAAATATATATTTTTAATTAGACATAATGTTTAAAATAAAAAATCTTATTACTAAGATAACTATTAGGATACTAATAATTTTTAGAAATTACTAAGATGAACTAGTATTTTCATTAATTAAAAAACTTTCACAATTTTCTTTCCTTCCTACCTCCTACTACTTCAGCTCATGTGAAAATTGAAAATCTAATAATACTCCTGTTATCATATATTGTATGTCAGGTACGTTCAACATGCACATAAATTTCTACAGAGGTAAATGAGAGTGTAGCTCAAAATCATTTTTCTTAGGCAAAATTAACTCTGCTAAGACAGATGAAGCAAAGTTCTTATGGTCCCTATATAAGAACTCAAAAATGGCAATCAAGATGAGTATTTCCATATTATCTTGGTCAAATGCAAAAAAAGTTTGATTTGGATGATTAATCTCATCTGTTTCCTGCTCTTTCTCACAAATTTAGTTTTCAGAGGGAAACCTTATTTATCCCTCATATAATCATTGGAAAATATATAGTAAGTACAAAAATACTATGCATGATAAGCGAAAGAAAATTCAAACCAGTTCACATTTCTCTCAGTAGATATCTTAGGTGGAAGATAAAAATCTTTATTTTAAAGACCTAATCTAGTGCCTGGAACAATTGATAGCCTTCGACATAGATACATACATAGAATGGATTTTTAAAAATAATATTTTTAAGGAACTAGTTAACAAATGAATGGTGTATTTAAGTCCTTAATTCAAACTAAACACCTAAGAGCCAGTTGGTGAGGGGGGCACCTACTTCCCTTTCTCTAATACCTTATCACAAAGAATCATTATATACCAGTACAACTTTCCAAAGACCAGGTAAGTGGCATAAATGTCTTTTTTTTTTTTTAAATCCAGTTAGCATGGCAGTTATTGCAAACAAAAAGTGCTATTTCACTTTTTCTAAAAACCAATATATATAATGACTATAAATGAGTATTATAGAGTACGTTGTTTTTTGAGTGTAATATGCCTTTTCTAAAAAAAATACAAAATGTCAATACAAATGTTTGTACTTCTGAAGTTTTAAGCTTTTTAATCAGAACATATTTTATCTGAAGAGATTACATTCAAAGTAGTAGAAAATTATTTTTATGACCCCCAAATAGATGTTCTTTAACAAATACTTTGTGATTAAAAAATTCATCAAATAGCTCAATTAAAATAATTAGTTGATTTAATCAATGGATTCACAAACTAAGCAAAGTTCTTAGCAATACTATCATCAAGTGAAATGCATTTATTTAAATATTTGATTAGTGTTTAACACAGTTCATTATGTGCTTTAGCAATATTGGAATAATGTGCTTAATAGTCCTAGAGGAGAGCCTGGGGGCATAGTATACTATATTAAAAATCTTGGTGGCCTTCTTGGAGATGAACTTAGGGTATAATGACTCCACTTCAAATTAAAAGCTTACAGAAAATTAATGAGGGACTTAGAGATATTAAGAGCAGAATAAATAATAGTCATTCTGTAAATAAAAGTCTATCCCCAGGGTGAATGCTGGGTTAATTTCAGGTCTTTGTTGTACCCATTGTATAATTAAAACATCTTTGTAGAATATAGAAATATATTGACACACATACTCAATCGTATTCAAAGCACTTTAAATTGAATCTGAGAAAATATTTCATTTCTCTGAATAATTTAGTAATAATTTTATTTTCATGGTGATAATATTAAAGACCATGAAACACATCTACATTTTACATGGTTGTTTTGGTGATTATTTGTAATTATCCCATTTGAGCATTTCCCAATGGAATGTGACAGTTCATCACTATTTCATAGTGCCTACAATAGGCTAGGACACACACACACCCATAATTGTATTTTGAGTAAATGTTTTTAAAATATATCTAAGATTTATCAGGCTAGGATGTTGTGGCTATGTGAGAAATGATGTTTGCTAATCATTCAATAATAGGGGGCTTGAAGATTATTGATATTTTAGTAAAAGACCATAATTCTCTTCATTATTTTTGTGAACCTCAAGATACAACTCTTTACTTAGAAATGATCAATATGCTCATTGTAGGGGAAAACAAACAAAAAGAAAAAACTAGTCACAGCAACAAAAGAAAACCTGATAGAAACCCAAAGAATGTTTCCTCAGAATCCAGAGCTACTTGAGCATATTAGTCATTTAAAATAAAAATGATTATTTAACTTCGAAGGTCAAAATACTGTTGACAGTTGATTTGATTGCAAATTCAAGATGTATTAAAAATATAGGTATAGTGTAATGTATGTAAAAATGTTCAAAGTGAACACTAATTGGTAACAAACCACCAGCTGAAAGTGGTTTTAAATTACAGTTAGCCTCTTCTGTAGGTATCTCTCCTATAAATCAGGAAACTTGACCAATTACTTTAAGTACTCACATTAAACATGTCCTTACTTTCTCTTATTTTTCCTTTTTTTTAATCAAGACCCTCATTATTACAATAATAAATAATGAAGGACAATTTAATGTTTAAAAGAATCTGGTGTTCTGTCCACGTTGTTTCTTTACTCATTCTCAGAAGCACCATTTTTGGTATTTGCTTTTTTTTTTTTTTCCTATGGGATTTACACTTAGACATATCGTGGCATTTCTGCTATCTTCTAATTCATTAATTTTGGACATTATGTATTGACTCCCCATTAGAGTATGTCAGGACATGAAGCTGATAGTTCAGTCATTATTAAATGTAATAATCTTGCAAATAATCTTACAATGTATCACGGTTAAGTTTTTTTTTTTTTACTATTTAATATCCAATTTTGAAATAATCACAGATTCAAAAGAAGTTGCAAAGGTAATACAAAGAGGTCCCCTGTACTCTTGACCCAGTTTCTCTGAAGGCTATATCCTGCATATGTAGAATGTAATATTGGAAATGGAAAAATGAAACTGATAGAATGTATGTGTAGCTTTATGTGTCTTTTGTCACAGTGGGAAGCGTCTTGTAAGCATGATTGCAATAAAAATAGAGAGCTCTTTCCTTATCACGGAGCTCTCCCAGTAGTGTCCCTCCAACCCCTTTACCATTCCTAACTCATGGCTGATCTTTCATTTCTATGTTGTTCTCAGAATATTATGTAAATGAAAACAGAATAAATAAACTTTTGAGACTTTTTTTTTTTTAACTCAGCAAAATGCCCGTTAGTTCCATTCTAGTTGTTAGAATTATCAGTATCTTTTTATTGTTGAATAGCATTCCATAGTATGGATGCATAACTGTTTGTCAACCATTAACTTATTGAGGGACATTTTGTTAATTATTAACTTACTGAGGAATATTGATGTAATAGTTTAGATCTATGACAAATCATGTTGCTACTGAAAAATCTTGTAAATATTTTACCGTGGACCTAAACCTTCACTTCCCTAGTTCAAGAGTGCAGAATCTGACAATTATGGTGCCCTTTTAGTTTTTAAAGAAATTGTCAAGCTGTTTTCCAAAATGGCTGTATCATTTTACATAATGCAATTGATAAGGAATTGTTACCTCACATTTTTGCTAACATTTGGTATCGTTAATATTTTTATTAACATATAATGTATTATTTGTTTTAGGGGTATAGGTCTGTAATTCATCAGTCTTATGCAATTTACAGCACTCACCAAAGCACATACCCTCCCTAACGTCCATCACCCAGCCACCCCATCCCACGAACCCCCTTCCCCTCGAGCAACCCTCAGTTTGTTTCCTGAAATTAAGAGTCTCTTATGTTTTGCCTCCCTCTTTGGTTTCATCTTGTTTCATTTTTTCCCTCCCTTCCCCTATGATCCTCTGTCTTGTTTCTCAAATTCCTCTTATCAGCTACTCTACAACCCAGCAATTGCACTACTGGGTATTTACCCTAAAGATACAAATGTAGTGATCTGAAGGGGCACATACACTCGAATGTTTATAGCAGCAATGTCCACAATAGCCAAACTATGGAAAGAGCCTAGGTGTCCGTCAGCAGATGAATGGACAAAGAAGATGTGGTATAGGATATGGAATGGAATACTATGCGCCCATTAAAAAAATGAAATCTTGCCATTTGCTACAACATGGATGGAACTAGAGGATATTATGCTCAGTGAAATAAGTTAATCAGAGAAAGAAAATTGACATATGATCTCACTGATACGAGGAATTGTTAGTATTTTTTTTTCACTCTACTAGTGGGTATCCTAAGATTCACTATGGCCTTAATTTATATTTCTCTAAGGCTAGTGAGGCTGAGCTTACTTTCATGTGTTTATTGTCTAATCTATCCTCCTCAGCAAAATCTCCTATTTTGTCTTTTGCCTATTGTCTATGTAATAAATATCACATCATTTACATGTGAGTCCTTCGTCAGACATTTAGTTTGCAAATATTTTCTTCTGTGCTTTATGGTACAGAAAGCAAAAGATTTTGAGATGAAGTCCAGTTTAATTTGTTTTTTTGTGCCTTTGGTGTCATGTCTAAGAATTATTCACCATGGCTTAGTCACAGATGATTTTTGCCTATATTGTAAAAGTTTTGTAGTTTACATGTAAATGTTTACATTTTCAGATAATTTTTAATAGGCTATAAGGTTTACCTTGGGCTTTATATTTTTGCTTATGGATACCCAATTGCTTCAGCGCCACTTATTAAAAATACCGTCCTTCCTCCATTGAATTGTACTTACACTCGTAAAAAAAACAGAAAACAAAAAAACAAAAAAAACCTAACCAAAACAAACCGAAAAACAATTGGTCGTACATCTGTGTGTTTGATTCTGGGTCCTCTATTCTATTTTCTTCTATGTATATTTCTCTTCCTTCACCAGTATTGCACAGTCTTGATTATTGTACCTACTCTTATGCCCCAAAATCAAGTAGAGTAATCCTTGTTACTTTATTCAGAACTGGTTTAGCTCTTCAAGAGCTTTTGTCTTTCCATGTAAATTTTACAGTGATAAAACCAGCTTGAGAAGGTGTAAGGGAGAGGCCCAAGGAAAATACATTTCGATGGAAAATTAAGGCAAATAAGTTTAAGGATAATCTTGTCTAATTATAAAAAAAAATTGATATTTGATAAGAATTGCCTTAAATCTCATTATGGAAAAAAATGGCACCTTTACCATGTTGAATCTTAAAACTATATTTAGTACTTCTTTGATTTCTTTTGCGAGTGTTTTTGTAGTTTTCAGCTTACTAGCGCTACACATGTTCTGTTAGATTTACACTATGTATTTCCTTTCTTGAACGATGGCAAATATTACTTTAAATTTTGATGTTGTGTGCTCATTATTAGTATATAAACATGGGTTTGACATGTGCATACTGTAACAATGGGGAGATTAGATACCTTTGCCATGGTCCCAATCTCAAGGCATTCAGTCTTTCACCATTAATGATAATAGCTGTACATATTTTGTAGATGATATTGGAGAATTTTTTTCTAAAAATTTTCAGACAGTGTTTACCATATTTTGGTTTTGAATTTATCAAATGATATTTATCATTTGATAGGATCATGTGATTTCTATTTTTAGACTTGTAATATTAAATACATTGATTTTCAATTATTAAACCAGCTTTAAATCTTTTGAATACACCTTACTTGGTCAAGGTGTAATTGCTTATAGATATTGCTGCAGTTTTTTTGTTGTTATTTTGTTAAGGATATTTGTGTTCATATTTATGAGAGAGGTCAGTCTGTAGTTTCCTATTTTTGTACCATCTTTTGTGTAGGCAACAGGGTAATACTGGCTTCATAAAATGAATGGAGAAGTATTTTCTCCTTTGTTCTCTGGAGAGAAAGAGTAAAATTTATGTAATCATTCCTTAATGTTTGCTAGAATTCATGCTGAAATCTCTCTTGGCTTAAAGATTACTGTATTACCTTTAATGAGTGTATTAATACCATAGTATTCATTGAGGTATCAAATTTCTTTAATGTTTCCTAAACTGCTTTTGATCCAAACATTCCTATACTTGTGCCAAGTTAAAGTTCGGAGTGAACAACCACAATAACAACAAAAAAGAGACAAAACTGAAACTTCTGATTAGGAGGAGAATTCTCATCCATAGGTGGGATAATCATTCATCAATGTATAAAATAACAACCTCTGTCTTTGATTATAAATATTGCCTCTCATAGGAATCTATATAACTTTTTAAATTGTGTAATATTTTTGTAGCAGTTTTAGCTTTATAAAAAATTGGGCAGGAAGGACAGAGAGCCCTTATTACTCCACCCGTATACACAAACAGCTTGCCCTATTATTACTGTATTGAATTAGTGTAGACCATTTGTTAGAATTAGTGAACCCATTTGATCAATTATTATTAAGTAATGTCAATAGTTAACTTTAGGGCTCACTCTTTGTGTTGTACACTACTATGCGTTTTGACAAATGTAAGATGTTATGTATCTCTCATACTATCACATAGAATAGTTTCACTATCCTAAATACCCCCTATGTTGCCTGTTTTTCTTTGTCCCTGGCTGCCCCTGAATCTTAGCAATCACTAATATTGCATTAATTGTTATAGTGATAATATAATATAGTGATAATCCTTACTAAACTCTGTGAAGTTATTATTATTACAACCATTATCCCCATTTAATTAATGAGTACTCTTGCTGAAGGTTATGCTACTAATAAGTAGTAGTCAAGACTTAAAAGCAGGAAAACTGACTACAGATCCCAAACTCTTAATCATTGTCATACTGCATCATTAACCACATGAATTAGTATCCCAATTCACAAAGGATTTTTCAAAATTAACTAAAGTCCTTGATTGCCTTGGTTTTAATAGTGACAGCTCAAGAAAATAGTAGAATGGAGCAGGTAGAATAAGAAAAAGTTACAAATGGGAGCACCAGAGAGGCTCAGTTCCTTAAGCCTCTAACTCTTAATTTCAGCTCAGATCAAGATCTCAGGGTCATGAGATTGATCCCCTGTCAGGCTCTGAGCTCAACCGAAATTTGCTTGAGATTCTCTTCATCTCTCTCCCAGCCCCTCCCCCTGCTTGTGCATGTACATTTTTTCTCTCTTCCTCTCTCTATCCTAAATAAATAAGTAAACAAATAAGATCTTTTAAACAAGAGAAAGGTTGGGGCACCTGGGTGGCTCAGCGGGTTAAAGCCTTTGCCTTCGGTTCAGGTCATGATCTCAGGGTGCTGGGATCGAGACCTCACATCGGGGTCTCTGCTCAGCAGGGAGCCTGCTTCCCCCTATCTCTCTGCCTTTCTCTCTGGCTACTGTTTAAAAAAATAATAATAAATAAATAAATATAAAATAAATGAGAATGGATTAAAAATTCTTGTCAGTTTTATTATATACATGTTTTATAGCTCAGGATCATGGACTCCCTAAAAGTTGACATGGATTACAGAGCCCCCTACGCCATACTTTGTGACCCTTCATATTCATAGCTGTAGGTGTCAAAGACTAAAATTTCCTATCATGTCCTTGTTCTTATCGCCCCCATTGCCTTTGGATTTTTCTAAAGACTGCTTGTATAAATAGGTTATGAGTCTTGCAGTTATTTTAACAGTAATTCACTAATACAGTATCTGATTGATATATTGGGGGAGGTGCAATTAATAGGTGTCTGAATTATTTTAAGCACTCAAAAAATATAAGCTATTATTATTTAAAATCATTTTTGGAAGAAAATAATATCCTTACAGAGAATACAGTGTATATTTTAAGACTTTACCAGACACCATAAAAAGAAAATTGAGAGATGTTATTGCATGTTATGTATCTACATAGCCCTACTTATTCAAAATTTTCAAAGGTTTATGATACAGAAAGTGCTTTTACACCCGCTTTTGGCATAATGGAGGCAATAAATCATTCTTCTCTGACCTAACTTAGGTCTACTGAGTTAGATACTTAGTACCTAACTTGCAAACAAACTTAAAATTAATTAAATTTTCATCATCAAAATATTGTCAGTCTAGATCTTGTTTCATGCAGATACTCTAAATATAGTGCATAGTAAATGTACGGCTATGTGCATCATTCCTCGTGCTTGATAACCCTCTTCTTAGTGTAACTGCCTGTGTGTCTTAATATTTTTTTTTAACATAATTGAATTGTTTGAATCATTGGTGTCACATCTTTTGGCTATGTTAAATCATGAGAGATTTTAATGTCACAAAAAACAATCTGGCATTTATTAAAGCACAGTTAGTTTAAATTATTTTGTAATCAGAATCTTTTTTCAATTTTGTAATCAGAATCCCAGAAAAAAAGATCGCAAATCAGTTTCTTCACTACAAGTTCAGATGATCTCTGTCATCTCAAATTTATGGCGATGCCTTCATTACCACATGGTCTTTCTGCCTGTCTCCATGCAGTACTGGAATACTTGTTTTGTTTTGTTTTTTACTGCTATCTCCATTATATCCATTTTCACTCCTGGGCTCTTTTGAATCTACTGAGGTAAAAAAAATTAGACTACAGGGTTCTGATATTTCCACGTCTTTTGTCTATCTCATCTTTTTTAAGATGATTCATGGTGCTTTAAGTATATACATGGTGCTTTAAGATATATACATATATATCTTTAAAGCCTAAAGATAGGCTTTAATTATATAAAGTGATTTATATATACATATATGTATAAAACTTTGAATATATATACACATGTATATACTATCTTCTATCTTTATTTTATCTTCTCTTTATTTTCATCCTACTTTATATCTTCAACTTGATTTCAGAGCAATGTTAGAACTTGGGAAATACTAAGCTGTTCCAAATTTACTAGTAAGTAAGAAATTCACAATTCAAACATGAATGAAGTAGTTAATAAAAAATGCTAAAATACCCCAATACAAAATTCTACTGGTTGTCAGCTCTTTTCTTAGATTTTTTCAAGATATGATAGGGAGATAAATAAACAGCAGGGTTCCTGGATGGCTCAGTCAGTTAAGCATCTGCCTTTGGCTTGGGCCATGATTCCAGGGTCCTGGGATTGAGCCCCGCATCAGGCTCTCTGCTCAGCAAGGAGTCTGCTTCTCCTGCTGCGTGCCTTTTCCCCTGCTTGTATGTTCTCTCTCTCTTTATCTCAATCTGACAAATAAAATATTTAATAAAAAGCACATATAATCTTGTACACAGTCTATATACACACAAAAATTCCAAAACAGTTAAGACACCTATTTCTTAATTAATTTCTTTACTGACATGGAAGATAAGATTTTGACTTGTATGTTCCCATTTTAACTGTAATTTCTCCTGGAGTTAGTCCATACAACATGCCCTACTCCACTGATCCTATCTTGAACTTACTTCTTGGCTCTTCAACAAATAAAATTGCAAAAATATCCAGTCCATAATACAACCAATAAATGCAACATAATAGTGGTGTTGACAGCACAGAATGTGAAGCATTATGAATGTGGTAACAATCTATTTACATTTTATCGTGGGGTATAACTGACATATTTGTTTTAGGTATACAACATAATGATTCAATATTGCATATATAGGAAAATGATCACAATAAATCTAACAAATGCCACCATATGTAGTTAGAAATTATTTTTCTTGTTAAAAGAACTTTAAGATCTACTTGCTCAGCAAATTTCAAATATGCAATATAGAATTAACAAAAGTCACCATGCTATACCTTAAATCCCCAGAACTGACTGATTCATGTATGTATGTATTTTCATTGACATATAGTTGACATGCAACATTGTTAGTTTCCAAGTGTGCAATACCCCATGACTTACTTATTTTATAACTGTAAGTTTGTACCCTTTAACCTCACTTGCCATCATGCCAATCACTAACCCATTCCGTTGGCAGCCACCAATCTTCTGTCTTTGAGGTATTTTAATTTAATTTTTTTTCATTTTTAAGATGCCACATAAAAGTGAGATCATAAGGTATTTGTCTTTCTCTGCCTAACTTAATTTACTTAGCATAATGCCCTCAACATTCCTTGTTGTCACAAATGGCAAGATTTCATTACTTTTCATGGCTAAAATCTTTTCATATGTATGTGTGAGTGTTTGTATTTTAGTGATTCATTTATCCATCAGTAGACACAGTCTATGGCTATTGTACATAGTTGCTGCAGTGGACATGGGGATGTATACATTTATATATAAATATAAGTATATATTTATATATTAGATTTAAATAATTTAAGTGTAAATTATAAATATAAAATTTATGTTTTAAATATAAGTTTAAATAATTTAAATGTAAATTATAAATATATATAAATCTAGAATTATTAGATCATTTGTTCTATTTTTAATTTTTTGAAGAACCTCCGCACATTTTGCCATAGAAGTTGTACTAATTTACATTTCAACACATAGTGCACAAAAGGTTCTCTATTACCACCTTCTCACCAGTATGGGTTATCTTTTTTTTAATAATAGGCATTCTAAGAGGTGTGAGGTGATATCTCTTTGTGGTTTTAATTCATATTTTCCTGATGGTTAAATGCTGTTGAACTTCTTTTCATGTACCTATTGGCCATCTGTACATTGTTTTCAGAAAAAAAGTTCACTTGGGTCCTCTGCCAATTTTTTAATCAGATTGTTGTGCTGTTGAGTTGAATGAGTTCTTTATATATTTGGGCATTAGCCCCTTATCAGAGAAGTGATTTACAAATATTTTCTCATTCAGTAGGTTGCCTTTCCATTTATTGATGGTTTCCTTTGTTGTTAGAAGCTTTTTAGTTTTGTAGTAGTTTAACCAGATTGTTTTTGCTTTTGTTGTCAGATCCCCAAAAAATCATTACCAAGACTGATGTGAAGGAGTTTACCCCATTTTCTTCTGGGAGTCTTATGATTAGCATTTCCTGTAAGGCTGGTTTAAGGATAAAGAATTCCCTTAGATTTGCTTATATGGAAGTTCTTTATCTCCTCCTTCAATTTTGAATGATAACTTTGCCCAGTAGAGTATTCTTGGTTGAAGTTATTTTTGTTTTTTCCTTCAACACCTTGAATATATTCTACTTTCTTCTGGCCTACAAAGTTTCTGTTGAAAATTCTATTTGTAGGGGCCCCTGGGTGGCGCAGTTGGTTGGGCGACTGCCTTGGGCTCAGGTCATGATCCCGGAGTCCCGGGATCGAGTCCCACATCGGGCTCCCAGCTCCATGGGGAGTCCGCTTCTCACTCTGACCTGCTCTCTCTCACTCTCTCTCTCTTTCCTAATAAATAAATAAATAAAAATCTTAAAAAAAGAAAAAAGAAAATTCTATTTGTAGTTTTATGGGAATTCCCTTGTACATTTTCTTTCTTTCTCCTGCTGCTTTAAACATTTTCTCCTTGTCCTTAAATTTTAACTTTTTAATAATAATGTGTCTTGGTGTGGGTCTCTTTGGGTTCATCTTATTGGGATTCTTAGATTTGGATATCTGTTGTTGTTGTTGTTGTTGTTGTTGTTGTTGTTGTTTTTCCCTAGGCTAGGGAAGTTTTCACCATCATGTCATCAAATAAGTTTTTTTGCCCCTTTCTCTCTCTCTCTTCTCCCTCCAGGACTTAAGATGTGAATACTACTCTGCTTAATGTTGTTCATTACGTCCCTTAAGCTATCTTCAATTTTTTTCATACTTTGTGCTCTGATAGAGTGTTTCCCCACAATGTTTTCAAGTTCTCTGATCCCTTCTGCTTCATCTAGTCTGCTGTTGGACTACTTTAGAATATTTTTCAGTTTGGTTCTTATATTCTTCAGTTCTGTACGTTCTTATATCTCTTTGTTGAAGTTCTCAGTGTGTTCATTCTTCTCCAAATTTAGTGAGCATCTTTATGATCATTATTTTGAAATCTTCTGGGTAAATTATTTACCCAGTCCATATCACATTTATAAATTAGCTACCAGAATCAATCACCTTCTCAGAGGGAGAAATGTAGGTCAAGAAAAGTCACTTAAGGTGCAAAAGGACAATGCAAAAGACCATCTGATTCCAAGCTTACCCTGTAATTAATCTACCCAAGGTCACAGGCTAGTTGCCTAACTCATAGTACTAATTCATGTAATCAGAGGGCAAATTTTCAACCTGAATATCCATGTCCTAATTGGAGTGAAGCATGTGCTCCCTAATCTTCACAGTGAGACCTGTACCTGATGTTCTTACACAGAATCCAATTAACTCCATTGTCTTGAGCATAGTCTCAACATGCAGTTGAGTTAGTGACCCAAAATAAGCATTTGTTGCCTCTTTGCTGGGTCTGTGAATACTAATGGGAAGCAATAAAATGTTGAGATCAATTAATGTTTTATAGACATGTGTTACTTTTGTCTTCTCCCACTTAGGAAAGAAAAATTCCTATGCTTATTCACAAATATCCAACCTCATTGCTGTCTGGATTAAACATGTTGATTAGCAGAGTCAGTTGGTAGTGAAGGCATGGGCACATGAGGGGTGAGATGCTAGAATATTTCCATTACAATGGGAAGAAATAGAAGAAATATACAGAGAATTGTGATCAGGAGTTTGGGGAGATAAGACAATTAGTATTTTGAGAATTAAGTGAAGGATAGTGATTTGCTGAAAAGTTCTCTCCATGACATATGGTATTCCCTGTGACAGCTGTTCCACTGAAAGATTGGGCAAGCATCATTTTTCAATAAGAAAGGAATTATAAAAGTAACAGAATACAGAAGACTCTACCAGTCTATCTTAACAGAAGCTAGTCCTTAGTTTGGGGCTCATCTGACAGGATAATTTCTCACATAACCAGCTGCATTGGGGTTTTCTGTTACAGAATTTCAGTTCCTTACTGGAAGTGGCCATGTTCATTAGATGTCATACATGTAAATCATTTGTTTACAGTGTGCTTATAATAAGCTAATAAGTTGTAATAAAAATAGAGGCAGTTAACTAAAATATTCACTTTAATAATGGTAACATAGATATCAGAAAGGTTAATTCTAAATTATTGCATAATATGGGCAGAAGGCCAAACCTATGGCAATATTGGCAATAAAAGTGCTCTTTTTCATTTATTTTCAGTTAAAAATGTCCCTCTTTCTGTCTTGTTTAAATTACTCCAAATTCTAGTTAACCTTAGTGAGATATTTATTTCACGCATTTTTGAATGTTAGATATGCCATGTAGGATGTAATACTGATTTGTTTTCTTCTCAAGAAATTATTTAAGAATTAAGTGTAATAAATTTCTTTTGTTAGAAGCCATGCATTAAATATATTTGTTGGACATAACTGCAGAAAACTTAAGAATCTCCTTAAATAATGAGCAACACTATTGTAAAAAAATAGAATGTAAAACTAAAGCTCTTTCCAATTTGTTTTAGATTTTTTTAAAAAAATCATCTTAACAGTGGCATGTATAATCTGGGCAGACTTAAATGTCCCAAGTGAATTAGGTGATAAACCACTTTAAATTCCCAAATAGATCTTTTTAATCTAGAAAGTGAAAATGTTATCTCTCCACAATGACAAACACTCTCATGCATGCAAAAAGCCTATTTTAAACATCTAATATAGGAAAGATAGATAGGTATTACAACTATAAGGTAACAGGTCAGTTACTTCCACTACAGATGGCAAAGAAAAAAAAAAAGCAAGAACAAAACACTATGACTAAAACCTAAAAGTAACAGCTATCTTTATAGAGTAAAATACATTGCTTATTTAAATCAAAGTTAACCTTTTATGGAACTTCACGTACTATCTTACACTGAAAAGGCTAAGATAAACGATTAGATGTTCAAGATCTGATGTTTCTGAACAATATCAGATATTTGTGTGGGTATCTATCATGTTATACACAAGGCTACTAATACATAGTACTTTCATGTTATCAATACTATATAGTAATTTATAAATATGTGTGGTTGGAAAGTTTTTTGGGGAAAAGGGTATATGGAGCCCATAAATTCACTTCTATTTTATTCTCTATGGTAGAAATTCCAATCTTAAAAATGACTCACTGCTGCTAGGGGAACAAAATCAAAACAGTTCAGTTGGAGCAATTAAAAAACAAACCATTCCTAGCATTTCATTCACACAAGGCATCTAATTTTTTATGGATAACAGGGCTACAATTTCTACTTTGTGGACGCAGGACCACTTTTATTTTGTAGCTCTTTTTTTGTGTGACAGATTTAGAAACTTTTAGAAAAATACAGGAAGCAGTGTTGACTAATTTTTCTATTAAATTATAATGATAATGACTTAACTGTATTTAAATTTATTTTTACTTATTTTAAACATCAAAGACTACATTTTCTTTTTTAAAAAGAAAAAGGGGGCACCTGAGTGGCTTGGTTGGTTGAATTTCTGACTCTTGATTGCAGCTCAGGTTGTGATCTTAGGGTCCTAGGATCAAGCCATGCATCAGGCTCCAAGTTCAGTGGGGAGTGTCTGCTTGAGGATTCCCTCTCTCCCTCTCCCATTGTCCCTCCCTCTGCTTGTGCTTTTGAAGGAAGGAAGGAGAGAAGGAAAGAAGGAATAAAGGAAGGAGAGAAGGAAAGAAAAAGCATTTCAGTATGACATTACTGTTAATCGATATTAAAATACTTTGAAAGACTATCTTTGAACATGCATAGTTGTATATTTGGATTTTTAAAAAAATACTGTCAAAGATTTAGTTTGTAGGAAGTGTTTCTTAAGTGATAGCAAAAAGATTTTTCTATTCACATTTGCTTTGGATTGTTGAGATACTGAGTTCTAAGAATTAAAATTTCTTAATAATTTTTAGATTATTAATAAGTGAAATAAAACAGTGGCAAGTGAATGTTCTATATATAAAAATATGGACAAGACTCATAGATACATTGATGTTCATTAGACTCTGGAAAAATGTTCTCTGATTCCATTAATATATAAAGTGCCAAATCAGGCAAGACTAGTTTGTGTTATTAGAAGCCAGCCTTAAGATTTGATTGTGACTGGAAATGAATTTGAGGCTTCCACTTTCTAGGTAATGTCTGTTTTTAATCTGGTGTTGGTTATAAGAGTGTATTCAGTTTACTAAATACACCAAAATGTACACTTAAGATATGTTCATTTTTGTGGATGTATATTACAATGTAAAATTTAAAAATATAATACATAATATGCATATTATAAATATATATTTATAATTTATATAAAGCCTAGGACATATGTTTCTCATTTTAAAGGGGTACCAAATATTGATTAAATCTGTTCTATTCAGATAGTTTTCTTAAGTTTTCAAATGTATTTGATTATTCATTAAACTACTCATTCAGACTTTTTTTTTCTCCCCAAATTTGTTTATTGTAATCCTTCAGTGTTACAAGATTGATTCTTTATGCATCACACCCAGTACTCCATGCAGTACGTGTCCCTCTCGATACCCACCACCAGGCTCACCCACCTCCCCACCCCCTCCCCTCCAAAACCCTCAGTTTGTTGCTCAGAGTCCACAGTCTCTCCTGGTTCATCACCCCCTCCGATTTCCCCCCATTCGCCCCTCCCCTCCTTCTCACGATGCCCTCCATGATTTTCTTTATACTCCACACGTAAGTGAGACCATAAGATAATTGCCTCTCTCCGCTTGACTTATTTCACTCCGCAT